>CM061533.1:243728089-244184608 GCA_030545055.2 Neoaliturus tenellus | reverse complement strand
GAAAACAAAAAACTCAAATTATAAAGAATGGTATTAAATATAGCTCAAATTTTGAAGTAATTAAATCAGGAGTACCACAAGGGTCAATTGTAGGACCGACTCTTTTCATTTTGTACCTTAATGATTTGCCACTAAACATTCAAACTCAATCAATATTATATGCAGACGATACCACGGCCCTAATTTTGGAAAAACCCTTGGAAAATCTAAAAAGTAAAGTTATCGAAGTTATGGGAGAACTAGACAGGTGGTTTAGGGTAAATGGAATGGTCCTAAATGAGTCTAAAACTAGTTTAATCCATTATCGATCAAAAAAATCACAAACTGAACCTTTAGAACTGTGTTTTAAAAACAAAATAATCAATCGATATAACCAAGCAAACATTTTAGGGATATCTATTGATGAACATGTTACATGGTCTGAACATATCAACATTTTGTCCAAAAAATTAAACTCTGTTTGCTTTAACATGAGTTGCTTGACTAATGTAATAAGCATGGAGACTAAATTAATTCTATATTATGGTTACTTTCACTCTTTAATTAGTTACGGGATTTCAGTTTGGGGAGGAGCATCCACCATTCAAAAAGTGCTAAAAATACAAAAAAATATATTGAGAATAATGACTATGACTCCGTCTAGAAAGTCCTGCAAGCAAATATTCAAAAAGCTTCAAATTTTAACTGTTCCTTCATTGTATATTTACACTCTGTTTCAGCAAGTTTTTATTAACAAAGAAAAATATTTGAAAAATAACTTTGACCATAAATACAACACTAGGAACAAAAATCATCTCCTTCAATATCCTTTGCACAAGACTAAATTATTAGAAAAAAGTACCTTTTATATGGAAATGAAAGTTTTTAACAAAATTCCTAATGATTGGAAAAACATAAAACAGAGATCATTATTCAAATTGCTCAAGAATTTCCTTATACAAAGAGCCTACTATTCCGTTGAAGAGTTTTTAAATGATGATTTCAGTCTCTAAATTGATACAACACCAGACCATTAAGTTAAATATATATATATATTGTTTATATTTATATTTTAGATTTAAGTCAAATCATGTGCCGACTAGTCACCTGTTTGAGCAGGATTTTTTCTGTAAAATCAAATGTTATGTGACAATAAAATAAAATAAATAAATAAATAAATAAATAAACTTACTAGTATACGTGTTGCTCGAAATCGAGCAATTTATTTTAATACAATACAAATTTTACTTTTAGCTCTAAATCAATGACATCCGACCAATCCAATATTGTGAATATCTTTAATTACCAAAATCTTCACGTATTTACAGCTGATTATTAACAGATGTTTAAAATGCTTTATTCCCAATGTTATTTAAATGGGAAATTTTGAGATTTCAATGGTGGATAGCGCCTTTATTTTCAGTACAATTCTCATCAGTTTTTGGGGGAAACAACTACAGACCAAGCCCTATCCAACGACACCAAAAACTTGAAAATCGGTTAAAAATTGTAGGAAGACAAAAAAACCCTTAGCGTATTCAGTGTTGTAGTGGCAAATTTTCCAATGTGGGAACGCTTAATATATTTGTCAAATTCCCTGAATGCGTATGATATAGCAATAGTTTTGCGTATTAGGCTATGTATTTTAAGCTAACTGAATTTACTGAGGATTCAAGAAACTATTTAAGAATTTAGATGATTTTGAGAAAAGCAATATAAAAAACCAGTAGTCTATATTTTTATACTTAACTAACTTTATTATTTCACAAAAGAAGGTTGTTTTAGAAAAGGTTATTAATTTATTTAATAACTGCTTTTATTTTGAGCCCCAAAATAGCAACATACATAACCTAATTTTTAAATGACATATTCTATACAAGTATAAAAGCAGAGAACTTAAAATAAATTAAATAAATAACAGAGGAAAAACAGAGTAAGTAATTACAATGGAAGTTCATTGACAGATTGACAAAATTTTGTTTACAAGTAGTCGGCAAATGCATCCTCTTCTGTAGGTTTGGAAGGGTTGTGGAGGGACAGGAGAGTGATGCCCGCCACCGTATACCGTACTCTGGGCACAATACAAAGTTCAAGGGAAAGTGAGGTAATCTCTGGAAACAGAGAGTAAAATTTCGTGTTTACAAAGGTATTGCATTTTATTATTGGCATAGAAATATTTTTTTATATTTTTGTAGTGTTTAATCAATATTTGTGTTTAGAAACATATTAGATATTTTCCCGGATTTTCTCTGAATTAGGTACTGGGATTTTCCCGGGTTCTTGAAAACCAGTGTGGGAACGCCGTTCCCACGCGTTCCCGCACCACTACACCACTGATTAAATAAGTACCAGAGATCGCCTCCTGATCGAAATTCGATCAAAATTTCAGTTGATCTGCCCCCAAGAAGCTTAAAAACATTTTAGAACTACAACATCTGTCCTTCCTAATTTTCTAGCAGTTGTTTTTACAACAGCTGTCTAATGATTCATTCAATTCTTCTTTCTTCATAAGATTAACTTTGGAACTTTGAAAGCCTGTGGGGCGTAGCCCTGGAGTCCGATGAGAATTAGAATGTGATTCTGCTCATCTACAGGATGAGCATACCTTTCTAACAATATGCTCGGATTTATCTTACGATGCACACGAGCTGAGAAAAAAGGAGGAAATGAAACATGCTTGTGTATTTATATATAGATAGATAGATTTTCCTTGATAATACCATGGGATTTAGCATTTAGGTTTGCTGCCATGTGGGTTTTTGATCAAATCTTAATTACTCACCACCTAGTGAAGGTTCATAAAATTTTTTATTAAAATATCTTGATAAATAAGCGATATATAACTTTTTAAAGATTTACCCATAAGAATAACATGGGAAACTTTATTTGAAATTTCTCTATAACAAGTTAAGCTATTTTAAAGATTCAAAATACTAAATTGTTTGTTTTTTAAGCTCTTTTGAATGGTTTAGTTAAAATTCATGAATTTTGAAAATTTAGGTCCAAAAATGCCAAAAACCCCATTTTTGACCCCTATGAAACCCCCCCATAAAATCCCATTCCCATAACCCGACAATGCTGGTTTGTGAACTCATGAAAATAGACCTGGTCTTACACCTTCATACCAAATTTGATCAAAATCGGAGGTCCCCTTCAAAAGTTATCGGTACCACGGACACATATCTACTATGAAATACCAATTGATTGTATATATACATTGGATATATATATATATATATATATATATATATATATATATATATATATATATATATATACATACATATACAGTAGACTCCCTCTTAACCGGCCACCTTTTATCAGGTCTCCGCTTTAACCGGCCTACCCAGACACAAAATAACATCTTTTTAACCGGCCATTTGTTATCTCAACATCGCTTTAACCGGCCGTGTTTCGCCGGAAACGTAGTTTTCTTATCTAATGTATCATTCAATTCATCTTTATTTCATATTGACGTTCTCAAACCAATTAAACTGTAACGTCCTGGACGGAAGTGACTGCCACCGGTAGTCAATGCGTTTGGACCTACTATCCAGTAGACCACAATAAAGAAATGAATTATTATTAGTGTAGGTTTGTTGTGTATTTCATGGATGGTGGTTACCTATAAATCATGTACATTAATGTATTTAAGTATTTATTTGTATTGTTTCTCAAGTAATAATTATATTTAAGCCATATAAAATTGTGGGTTGGCGTTCTTAAATGAACATCGGTTTAACCGGCCAATTCATTATCCTGGTCCCGAGGTGGCCGGTTAAAAGGGAGTCTACTGTATATGAAAATGAACTAACGGTGTTTTTGGCTTCTGGGGACCTCAAAATGAAAAAATAAAGTGGTCCCAGGCTTAGGTCTTACCATGGCTACTACCGTAATAGCGTATTCCCCATAGGGAAATTCGCTAAAATTAACTTTATGTTACTGTGTTCACTTTCCACTGATATATATACCTTCTAGGGTGTCCAAAGAAAATTTGTCGCTAATTTCCCTGAATTCCATGACCATTTACTATCAATTTGCCTGACTCACAGACTTAAAAATACCCCCCGTCGCAGCAGACCTGCGTACTCAGCGAATTTCCAAAGGATCTTGAGATTTTGTATTTTCCCCATAAACACCATAGGAATGAGTATGTAGGTTTGCTGCCATTGGATGTTGTTAGAACATGTTAGTTTTGTTAGAAAATGTAATATTTAGGTATGGTAAACCTCAAATTGTATCAATATTCGACACTTTTAAATTTTCCCCGTAAACCCCATGGGGGCGAGTATGTGGGTTTGCCGCCATATGGGTGTTGTAAGCAAATATCAGTTAAACCCTACCTAGTGAATATACATACCAAATTGTATCAAGTTATTCCAATAAATAAGCGAGATACCGGGTTTTGTTGATTTCCCGCAAGAATAACATAAAATACATAGTTTTTGGATTTTCTCCATAACCATTTAAGCTAGGTAAAAAAATCAAAGTACTGGATTGTTTTTTTTATGCCTTTTTAAATGGTTCAAGTTAAAATTGTTGAATTTTATAAATTAAATTAGAAAAAGCCAAAAACCCATTTTTTACCCTTTTGAAACCCCATAAAACACCTTTCCCATGGTCCGATCATTCTGGTTTGTGAACTCAATCAAGTAGATGCTGGCTTACATCCCTGTACCACATTTCATCAAAATCAGAGGTTCCGTTCGAAAGTTACCGTGTTCACACGGTACATTTCAACGTACATTTGAACGTGTGTTCAACGGACACATACATACATATACATATATATATATATATATATATATATATACACATATATATTATACACATATATATATATTTGAATGAACGGTGTTTTTGGCTTCTAGGGACCTCAAAACGAAAAAGTATCATGGTCCCGGGCTTAAATCTTACCGTGACTACTACCGTAATAGCGTATTCCCTATAGCGAAATTCGCTAATAAAAATATAATCTAAAGATCATTCGTTGAAAGACAATTTTTTTCCTTGAAATAACCAATACAAGATATTAAATGGTGCGTCTTCCAAGATTTGCACCTCCTCTCCGTAAACGTGGTATTTCATTCACGTTCAAAAGGTAAACAAACCACTAAAATAAACAAAACAACAATTTCACATAAAACTACTGTATTCACAAACAGCTGATAGTAACAGTCTGCAGTTGAATTTGATCCTTATAACAGCTGTATAATCAACACACAGTAAACAAACCAAATAAAATATTTCTCCTATTAAAATAACATGGTAACTTTAAAGGGCTGGAGGGCAGAACCCTTATGTCCAATTTGGACCATTTCAGATTTATACCTTCCCATAGATGGTTACTATGACCGAGCAAAATTTCGTGAGGATCACTCCAGCCGTTCAGGAGGAGTACTTGTAAATAAAAGGCCAGAGTGTAGTATAGGACCTTCGCTCGCTCCGCTCAATAAATTGTAAAGGTTTGAAAATGTCGATATTTTTAATTTAAGGAAGTAAGATAACGTCAAAGTAAATAAAATCTGCCAATATACAAAGTTTTACGTTTTATTTGGTACAAACTGCGTGTAAATTGGTCCAGTGGAAGTCTGAGACAAACTGTCCAAAGGATTGGAAATGTTGGCTTTTTCCCCATGTTAAATCTCCATAAGAAAAGTTTCTTTTTCATTTTTGACCGATTTTACGTCAATATTTTTGAAATACAAATAAAACCTGCTAATATAGAACCGAAAACGTTTATTTTGGTACAACCTGCATGTAAATCAGTCCAGTAGAAGTCACAGACGAACTGTCCAAAGGTTTTTACCTTTGTGTTTTAAATATATAGATATTTTTTATTTTAAATAGTTGTTTGAGATTTTCACAGATTACAGAGAAACTATAAATTTGTTTGTGATTTCATTGGGTAATCAAATAAAATCTTATTGCCACCATCACGTTTGTCCTTATTCACAAACCTGGGCATCTGATTAATAATGACTTACCCTGTTTTTCACCAGACCTTATTCAATTATTGTAGAAGAACCCAAATTTAGGAATTTTGTTTATTAACAGAAAAATATCAACTCCTTTACCATACATCTGGTGATTTAGGCCTACTGTATTTTTAAGTTGCTATTTTGGTGTTGGTTCATAATGGTCCGATGACGTATTCATTGAATACAAAAGGCTTAAAAAAATAAAATTTATATTTATTGGATTTGATTTTAAGACATTTATTTTAAAATTAGTGGTTACTCCAATAAGAAGAGCTTCTCAAAATAAAAACAATGTGTAGTTTATCTTATTCTGGTTTGAGGAAATAATTTCTGTCATATGCATCATAATTTCTACTTCTACATATCTCATCTTATACTCTAAAACAAGCTCCGTTTGTACGGGCAAAGTTTTTTTTCGCTCCAAGGATTTTTGATTTTATTATTGAATATGGGGGTTTTGGCCACCAGAAATCGATTGGAGTTGGTCCCATAGCTGGGAAAAATCCGGTTTTCGCGCTAGAGCCCTTCAAAGTTAACATGCTATCCTTATGGAGATTTTATTAATTGAACAAAAATCAGCTGATAACTGTAGATATAAACCAATGTGTTACATCTTTAACCTGTAGTTTAAGAAAATTATACCAAAGTGCAGCACCCCTAGGCTTGGCGAGTGAGCGAAGCGAACGAGCTCGTCTTTAAAATGGAAGCGGCGAGTGAGCGCAGCGAACGAGCTTTGTGTGAGAACGAATGTAATAATTTTACCGAGCTTAAGCTCAGCCCCCCTAGTACTTTATATAAATTTCAAACAAGAATTTGACCAAATGATTGTTCTTAGTATATTCTAAATGGGGGAAATTTGCTTTATGTCATAAGACAGATAATACCTCAAAAAGATTAATTACGGTGTTACCTAAAGATTGAATTATAAATTTGGGTGAGTGTTGTAGAGTGCTTTTATCAAAGAAAAAAAGCACTGACTACAGAAGTAAGAATGTAATATAAATGTTTATAATAGACAATTTATTATAGTTCTAATAATACAGCATTCTTGGTGAGTGACGTACAGAGTGGACTTGAATTCTGTTCTTTCATTTTGAAACACAATAATTTGAATAATGAGCAGTATTTGTCTAATACTGTAATAGGATTTCCAACTGTTGCTTGAGTTAGGTAGTCAGGGTTTTCAAGTAATGTAGTCCGGAGTAAGATGATAGTCCAGTAGTTTAAAAAGCATATAAATCATGTGAAAATGTGTAGTAGTACAGCAAGGAGCATTCCCTTGTGTTGCATTTTACTATTTCATAATACATTAAAATTTAAATGTTAGTGCGATATTAATTTTTTTATAAAGAACTTAATTGAGTAAAAATCTCAATTAGGCCTTCAATAAATTGGCTGGTTAAACTGATGAACAAAAAATTTTTAATTAAAGTTTTCAGTGGCTTAAAAGCAATAATGAGTAGGAAAATAGCACTATCTATCTTCTTATTTCTATAAGGGTTTCGTCTGTTACATCCCTTTTTCTCTCGACCTACTGAACCGATTTTTAAGATTGAGGTGTCATTTTAAAGCTTAGGATATAGCGCAGTGACGAGTCGTAATTAAAAAGGTCATATCATCTTGGGCTTCGGCCCCCTCGCCTTTGATTTATTTATAGAGGGCGTTTTAAAATGTTGACCAGACAAACTTTTATTGGAAGTTCTTTAATGTGAATTGTAATTTAACAGCTGATTACCTTCAGTTGAATTTTAAAAGCCAGATAGTAAACAAACATAGAACTCTATCACTTCATAATGAACATTCATTTACTGTAGGTGAGTTTCACTCATACAGAATCATAAAATGCGCAATTTGCGCACGGGCCACCTCGTTGTAATTATTTTTATTTCTTACCATACATTATAATAAAAATATAACAAGTTTTTAATTATTTAGATATTGTTTTTGTTGTTCATACAGTAACAGATTTATGATTACATTTGTCACTTATTTTGTACTTTCACAAGAATTAGGGAACAACAAGTTCACATTTAACACATAGTTTGTAGTTTATTATGAAATGGGCGCCAGGTGGGGTTAACTTCTGTCCACGGGAGTTTAGTTTAATTGTTCAAGGGGAACGTCTATCACTTATATGATACAAAGATGATTCAAAAGATAGATATGAAAACAAACACCGATTAAACGTAACCGGTTAAAGCAATGTTAAGTTAAAAAATGCCCGGTTCAAAAGAAGTTGTACTTGTGTTCTGATTGTTAGTTGTTATAGACCAGTTAAAGCAAAAGCTAGTAAAATGGTAGCCAGTTATAAAGGAGTCATCGGTGCTACTTTAAATACATTTTCAGTATGCAGGAATAAGGTTATCAAAACCATTACAAACTTTTCACTATCGTGAATACTGTTAGAAAGTTCAAAATAGTTTTAACTAAATAATAGTCTTCCATAAGTCTGGAATTGGCCCGAATCACTGAAGAGTTATATGAAGTAACCTTTCGAACGATTGTGAACACTTAGGTTAATCTACAAATCTACAACTCATTAAATTTAATTTGACTCATAATCTTGAAGATCGGTTCAGCATTCACTGAGAATGAAGCATGTCAAGGGTGTATTAATCTTTTAATTTTAGCTTTGATTTGGCTTACGGTAGAGCTTTGCTTTTTGGACATAAAATTAGTATTATGGGTATAAAACAAATTACAGTAGAAAGTCAACTATTAAAACCCCTGAACGGCATGCTATTTAGTGTAAAATAAAATAAAAAACCTTTTCAAATCTAAAACAGTGCAAATGTCTACAAATAGAAAGTAAATTATACTATTAAAAAAATAGAATCGAAGAACTTTTTAGTCTTAATTGAATATTTGTGTTTGATCATCTGAACAATTTGACTATCCAAAGCACCCACGGTTCCAAGTGATTTGGATAATCAACTCTCTACTGAAACAAAACAAAAAATTGCTTTTTATTCAAGCTTCCTGACTATAAAATTTTCTAGGATTTGAACAATTTTATTTTGGAAAGTATTAGTCATCATAGAATATATTTAGGTTGAAAAAATACTTTTAATCTAGATGTAAATTTGTAATTTCTAGGGAAAGAAAATTTTTATTTTTCAATAATCTGATGTCCAGTTGTGTCATTTTGCAGAAACTGACCATCAAATTCACTGCTTTGGTAAAAACCTTAAAAAACCACAACTCCTTTAGATTACTCACTAATATAAAAAAACTTCCATAAAATGTAACAGATTTTATAAATCTACATTGGGCACTTCGACATGAGATAGTGCCAGCAGGGAGCAAACAGTGTGAGAGAGCGGGAAACACTAGATTTTGTCAGTATTACAACATGAATGAAATTCCTTTAAATCATTATATAATGCACTTATTAGGTAAAATTTTCAATATTTTATTAATGTTCAGAAGTCTTCTGCCGTGCTAAGCACAAAGGGGGTATCTGCAATTTTTGGCTATATTGAGATATTGATACCTAGTAAATCAGCATGGTTTTATCTACTAGTTAATAAGGTATTTTGGCCGTAAAAACCAATAATTTCCTTTAAAATGATATTTATTAGTTGGTCGTAACTGCTCAAATGGCATGTTTTACTAGGGGATTTTAGCAGTAACTAACATTCACTAAGCATTAAAAGTTGTATCTGCTGTAGATACGACTTTTTTCCTTAGTAATATGTACATACGACATTTATATCTTAGTAAAGTAGTAGTTGCTACCTTTTGGCTTTAGTATATTGGTGTTATTCTCACATGTATTAAATAATTGAATATATATTAAAGATATATTAAATGATACATTTATATAATTTAATATAGGTAAATAAATAAATAAATCATTCTTAGGACATAAAGTAGTCCTAAGAATGGATTGTAGTGTCTTTATTAGCTTTAAATCAAACTTCAATGAAAAGACAATGAATGACATTAGCATACTCTTCAATTTACAATATAGGAATAATAGTCAGCTATTAATAAAATTAGCTATTAATAAAATAGCTATTAATAAAATAATTAATAAATTTCTATTAATAAAATAGAGATAGCTATTTAATTAATTTATTAATTAAATTAATTTCTATAGTTATTTAGTCTTTTATTTTATTTTATACTTATATACATACTTAAAACTATAAAAATCAATTTTATTAATCATATAGTAATAAATCAGACAAATTTGTGATTGAAATATTTAATATGAGTAAACATACTATCAATAAGAAGATTCCCACCTTCAGGTTTTAATATCAAGTTATTAATCACTCAATTAATCTCAATTAATAGTACAAAATAATCAATTTTTTGTGACAACAATCCTAATCGTAACATCAATGATCTCAATAAGACTTGCAATTTAAATTTTCAATAAACTGTAAGACTAAACCAAAATATTTTAAGTTTTTTGACTAAACAAATAAGAGAAACAAATAAGACTAAATAAAGAGAACAATATTTCTTAAATAAATTTACAGTTTACTACTTAAATCAGACATCTTAACAAAAATATAATACCTCAGTAACATGAGGAAATGTTTGTTTTCTACAAACCATAAACATAATGGAAATGTATATTTTCTGTTTGGAATTTGATCAGGAATAAGTTATTTGGAATAATACTAAGAGTGATTATCCATATTGAATTAGCTCAACCAGGATCATTCATCAATAGTGATCAAGCCTACGACGTAATTGTTACCTCTCACGCATTTATTATAATTTTCTTCATAGTTACTTATGGCAATTATAATTGGTGGCTTTGGTACAGTAATTGACTTCTACTGTTAGTAATTGGAGCTCCTGACTTAGCCTTTTCACGATTAAATAAAATAAGATTTAGGCTATTTCAGGCCCCCAAGTGCTTTTTGAGACCCAAAAAGTAGGAAAAGTAGGACTTTTTCAATAAAAAGTAGGACTTTTTTGCGAAAAAGTAGAACTTAGTTTGACCTAAAAATCTGCTAGCATATAGTATGTTTACGACAAAGTGACACAAGAATAGCCCTTTAAATAGTAAGAATATTTTTTTTTAACAAAAAATATCCTATGGAAACTTTAATGAATATTTAGTTACAAAATTAGTAAATTTTGATGTAAAACACTGTAGTGTAAGCCACTAAAATATCTCTGTATACAATCATTTCTATTGAAAAATATATCACCAACCCTAAAGGCCGAATGAAGTTTTAGCTGAGATGTCCGAATATTCTAGATATTAAGTTCAAAAGGAATAAAATGATCGAGGAATATGTAAAAATAACCTTACAGTGTTCATTATAAAACATTGAGGGGAAGCATCTAATGAAATGTTAAAAAATCCCAAGTTAAAAAGCTCAAACATGAGTTTTTGAGAAATTTGTTCTTTTCTATTATTGATCAATTGATGTGGTGTGCAAATACTTACTGGGAAAATAATTTTTTTAAATTGCCTAACAGGAACATGATTGATTTTTTTTTTTTTTTTTTTTTTTTGCTAAAAAACTATTTTAAATAGATATTTTAAAAGCAGTTCAGGGTATTTCACTTAATGATAATCTTCCAGTGACAGCTGTGTAAAATTCGAGTCAACTGCTTCATTGAAGAAGGTAAGGTAGGTTTGGTTGGATTGGGTCAATCCTAAAGTTACATTAAATAAGCTATTTTCAAATAGGAATTATTCATTTAAAATACCCCCTTCGCAGATCTGGAAACTAAGCGAAACAAAAAAGGTCTTTTTTTATTTTCCTATTAAGACAATGGTAACTAGGATGTAGGTTTACTAAAATGTGGTTGTTGTAAGTAAATATACGATAAAAATACTTCCCCAGTTCAGGTACGTACTAAATTTTCATAAATTGCATAAATTTTCCACAAACCCCATGGGGGTGAGTATACAGGTTTACAGCCATATGGGTATTTTAAGTAAGAATAAGTTATTAAACTATACTTAGAGAATGTACATACCAAATTTGGTCAAGTTATGTAAATAAATAAGCGAGATATAGAAATTTTGTTGATGTCCCATAAGAATAAAATGGAAACCTATTTTTTAGATTTTCTCCGTAACCCGTTAAGCCAAATTAAAAATACTAAATATTCATATCAGACAAAGAGAACCCTAAATAAGTAATTAACAATAAAATTCCATCAAATAACCCTATCTTTGAAAGAATATCACTATATTATCACTATTTTTTAGATAGTGTATCAGTGTTTCAAATACAGTCTCGTAAGAAAATAATAATTATTAAACTACAAATGAAGTAGAGAAGTACAAAGAAATTTCACCAGTAAGGTCAGTAACAGTAAGGTCAGTAAAGTCATGAAACATATAGTCAAAAATAAAGAAACTTGGATCCTCAAAAGGGTGTGCTCTTGTTAAAATATGTTTAATGTATTAATTATATTAGCAGCTCTACAACTTGAATGTAAAATATACATCATGTATATACATATATATGAATTTGATCGAACGTTGTTTTTGACTTCTAGGGACCTCAAAACAAAAAAGTAACATCGTTCCGGGCTTAGGTCTTAGCATGAGTAATGCAATAATAGCGTGTTCCCTATAAGAAAATTTGTTAAAAAGTAAATTGAACTCAATTAAAACTAAATTAGTTAAAAATGAAAATATAGGCTAGTACTTTAATTTTGGATTTTTTTTGCATTTCTTTATTACCGTATTAATTTTAAGAATAAATTAATTTGAATTTGAAGAATTTCTCTTTTTAAAACATAAAAGAATACTTCACATACCAGTATAGGGTTTTTTCTGGTTATTTTTACAAACAAATCAACTGAATCTCTCGATGGGGTATGGCCTTCAGTTCTTGTACTTTATTCATTTATTATTCTTCAAAATGTATTTACATTATTACAATAGCTTAAATGAATTTATAATGTTTATGATTTTGTCAGTCTTAACACTTTTTAAACATATTCTACACTAAAAGTTCTTTGCAAAAAAAGTAGATTGAAAACTACCTTATTTAACCTAAAAACAAACATCTTGTTGATAGCATCTTGTTATGATCATAAAATATCAAATATATAAGGTTTGGATGAACTTTAAATATTTTCCTGACCCTGAATAAATGCTGCAACAACCGGGGTTACATCAGGAAGGAGCATAGATAGCCCCATAGTTTTCTTTATTGAGGAATCAAATTGCTATTTAACAAAGCACTGATACCAATGAATACAGAGTCTTATAAGAAGAACAGACCCCATGTTAAATATTCTGCCGTTTTTTTAATTGGGCAACTCAACACCTGGCTGCGCTGAGCGTTGGCTGTTCCGACTGCTCTACGCGCCCCCACGCCTCTCATTGTTGTAATTAATTGGGCATCTCACCACCAGGTTGCGTCGAGAGTTGGCTGTTCCAAAGTACGGACTACACACAGCTGGCTGTTCCAGTTACACTTCATCCCCCCTCCAGCCACCGCCGCTAAAGCACCAATTCTAAATTACAGCGTTTCATTGCAAAAAAAAAAATACCCCCGTCGCAGCAGACCTGCGTACTCAGCGAATTTCCAATGGAATTTCAGATTATTTACTTTCCCCATAAAAACACCATAGGATCGAGTATGTAGGTTTTCTGCCATTGGCTGTTGTTAGAAAATCTAAGTTAATCAATAATTGGTGAATGTAAACACAAAATTGTATCAAACTCTGGCAATTTTTTATTTTCCCCATAAACCCCATGGGGGTGAGTATGTAGGTTTGCCGCCATATGGGTTTTGTAAGCAAGTATAAGTTAAACCTTATATAGATAATGTACACACCAAATTGTATTAAGTTATGTCAATAAATAAGCAAGATATAGGGTTTTCTTGATTTCCCATAAGAATACATGGAAAACACATTTTTGGATTTGCCCCGTAACCAATTATGCTATGATAAAAATTCAAAATACCAAATTGTTTGTTTTTTTAAGCTCTTTTAAATGGTTTCAGTTAAAATTGATGAATTTTAAAAATTAAGGTCCAAAAATGCAAAAAACCCATTTTTGACCCCTTTGAAACCCCATAAAACCCCGTTCCCATAACCCGACAATGCTGGTTCGCGAACTCATGAAAATAGACTTGGTCTTACACCTCCATACCAAATTTCATCAAAATCGGAGGTCCCCTTCAAAAGTTATCAGTACCACGGACACATAGATATATAGATATATAGATAGATATATAGATAGATATATATATATATACATATATATGAAAATGAACGAATGGTGTTTTTGGCTTCTGGGGACCTCAAAATGAAAAAGTAAAGTGGTCCTGGGCTTAGGTCTTACCATCGCTACTACTGTAATAGCGTATTCCCTATTGGGAAATTCGCTAAAAATAACCGTTCACATTGAAAATTGTAATCTTTCATAGTAAAAATTGGGCTACCACTAGGCCTAAATAAAAATAACTACGATGTTAATTTAATTTTAGATCTATGACCGTTATGAAAAATATGTAAAAACATTGCGAAGCAATTTCTTTCAAATTAATCACATGAAAAGTTTGGTCTGCGAGAAAGTTTTTTTTTTTTTTTATTATATGGTTTGGTAAGTTTTGTTTTTGAGAAAGTATTTGAGAAATACTTACATTTGCACAGTTAATTTAAAGTTAGCCTCATTTTTTAAAACCCATAGGACTCTTTCTATGCTTATTCAAAGGTAAAAGTTTAATTGTTGATTGGCAGGTAGCCGTGGGCCATGCCGACGGGCCGTGATTAATTAGCTTGTAGTTTTGTAATTACAATATATTAAGTTTACTTCAATATCAATTTTCCTCATTAATGTTTCCAAAAAAAGTATTTAAATGTTTATTGGAATGTAATGACTCATTCTATAAGTTGTTTGGATTTTAAATTACTTAAATTTATTGAACGAACATGGCCAAAATATTTAATAAGGCCTATTAAATCATTCATAAAAAAGGGTATTTTGGCTGTGGACGAAAGCTTGTTCACGTTAAAAATTTTGTTTTAATAATCCACAAACATTAAACTCTCGTATCTTACATATCAGAAAGTTTTGTCTTGTCTAGGAGCTACTACCGATTAATTTATTAACTAATATTCCAATTACATAGCGTTAAAACATTACATAGCGTTCCAATTACATAGCGCGTCCAATTACATTAATTGAGCGTTACATAGTTGTAAAATTTTATACATTAAACGATGTGCAAAATCAATTTTTTACCATCATACAATTCTGCCAATTCTGCCTTTCCAAGAAACATTATTTAATTTTTCCCTACAGAAAAGGCTGATAACATGGGTAGGATAGCGAAAAATCTGACTAAAATTACATTTTAAACAATTAAAAATTATTTTTGCATGACCTTTTGATTCAAATTCTAGAGTAGGCCTACATTCTGGTTCTAACGTTCACGTTGGCCACACTTTAACGACATTGTATAATGTTAACGGCGAAAACTTAGAGGGTTACTTTTAATTAATTATATAATTTACATTTACCTTTATTAATTCATTCTTAATTTATTTTTATTATAAATCATTTTATTTTTATTTTTGAAATAGCAATTTCATAGCATTGTTACAAATGAATGTACAGGATTACAAATGTTTTCATAATTTTTATTCAATTTGATTTAATATTTATGCGGCCATGAAATTTATTGAAGAGAAAGTAAATTACAAACTGGATTATACTAATAATATAATAATAAAACAGCTCGATATTAATTTTTGTTAATGACCCCAAAGAAGTCTGTGGCTCAAAATAAGTAGACTCCTCGCTCTGCGATCTAGCGCCTTTAATATAGTTTAGAATCGAAAGTTTCGCAAGAGGTTGTGTTTATTACTGTTGAATAGCCTACATATTTTATGAGGACAGTATAGGTTAAAAAAGTAATTTTCAATTTTAAAATATTTAGCATTACATTATTTATTTAATCGTGATTTAAAATAACATATCTTGTTTAGAAAAACAAGCATCATAGAATACTTCAGCATTGCTGGACGAAATAATGGTTATGTTTAATTCTATAGAGTGTAAAAAATTATAAGATTTCACAACTATGGGCTTAACAAATATTAAGTAAAAAATAGATAGTCAATACACCTTGTCATTCTTATGAAATCATAGACCGAACGATGAATTAAGAGAGCGCGAGACTCAAAGTGAATTTCTTCAAGGCACTATTAATTCAATTGCCAACGATCCAAACATTTAATCGTAAATTACTCAATTACATGATGAAATTCATCTAAATGTCAACAACTTTCCCGCTGAAAGTTTGTTTCTGACCCAAAAATAAAAAAATTCCTCGCTTAGTAACTTTTTAATGTCAGACTAAATAAAAAATTAAAAGTTTCCAACTTGTAAATTACATATATTTCACAAATTAAAAATTATTCATACTAGAGATCGCCTCTTGATCGAAATTCGATCACAATTTCAGTTGATCTGGACCCAAGAAGCTTAATAAATTTTAGAACTAAAACATCTGTTCTTCCTAATTTTCTAGCAGTTGTTTTTACAACAGCTGTCTAATGATTCATTCAATTCTCCTTTTCCATAAGATTAACATTGGAACTTTGAAAGCCTGTGGGGCATAGCCCTGGAGTCCGATGTGAATTAGAATGTGATTCTGCTCATCTACAGGACTATACCTTTCTAACGGTATGCGCGGATTTATCCTACGATGCACACGAGCTGAGAAAAAAGGAGGAAATGAAACATGCTTGCGTATTAATATATGGGTCATTCCATATCAAGTGATCAAATGCAAATTACCTCACTATTTTTTATGGGGTTGATATTTTTTTATTAGATACATATATGCAAAATAAACTTAAATCTGAAAAAAGAAATTTTTTTCTCTTTTAGTTTTTTCAAAATTTTATTTCAAAGTTTCAAAAAAATTGTGTTTTTGCGCATTCACTGATTTACATTTCATTTAATATCTCTGGCTAGAATCAAGATAGAAAGGTAAAATAAAAGCCATTCTATTCAGAATCAAATTGGCTTTAATTTGATATACAACATGAAGGTATTTGAAAAATTTAAATTTTTGATCCCTCAAACTCAAAATTTTGAAAGCGAATTCCCAAAAATTAATATAATTGAAAATTTTCAAAAAATACCTTAAATTCCTAATGTTACTACTAACAGGGTGTCTAGTTTATTTCTTTTTCAAAATTCAAGACTAATTCCAGACTTTTTCAAGACTTCTTTAGTTTTTTCAAGACTATTGCGCTACGGTACTCGACATATTAATTTCTATTTTACATTTAACAAAATTATTTACATAGTTGCCGCTAACATATTTGTTTTAAAATAGTATACACATACCTTCCGTCAAGCAGCTCAAATTTTATTGTTGAATATAATCACTACATGTTTTGCCGAGAACACGACATTGTCAAGTGATACAAGAACATACTAAAAAATATCACTTTCATACTTTATTTATATCACTTGACAATGCTGTATTCACGGCAAAGCATATGGTGATAAAATACAACAACAAATTTGAGCTGCTCGACAGAAGGTACATGTATACCATTTCAGTCTTTAGCAGTTCAGAGGCTAGTAAATTTTAGTCGTCAACAGCAAATCAGCGGCTATTACAATGAATATGTATTAGTCAATGACAATACATGAATGTTATGTCAAAAACAAGACTATTAAAATGAAACCATAAAATTCAAACTTATTAATAATAAGCAATATTATCTGCGACAACAATTGAAAATTAAAATGGTTTGAATTACTGTAAAATAATGCACAAGTGTGTAATTCTATTTTAATTAAATACTAGCTGTGTGCCTGTCCTTCGTAGGGCTGTTTAGTTTATTATAGAAATCAATAATATAAATAATTCCACAAATTCAATAGTGATATCAAATTTATAGAACACATTAAAATTGCATATATTTGTTAATAATTAAAATGTTGCTTCTCCTTGTTTTTCTTTAGCTTGTAGGCCAATGATAGTTAATACCATTTTTAGGCCATTTTTCAGCATACACTGAATCAAGAGTCAATACCAACATCTCCGCATGGTGGTCGCTTGCATTTACTATCTACAGTCGCAAGCGATTGATTGGGGATCATAAGCGTCTCCAGTTAGCAATCTTGATCGGCGATCACAAGCATCTCCATAATTAAAATTTTTTTATAAATTTCAAGACTAGAAGGCAAATTCAAGACTAATTCCAGACTTTTCAAGACCATTGTTAAATTCAATACTAATTCAAGACTTTCCAGATTTTCAAGACTACTAGACACCCTGTACTAAGTTGTGTACAAAATTTCAGTTTGGGATCTCAATGGGATCATATTGAAATTAATTTTTATACATAAGCGTGTAATGGAAATGGACACCACGTAGCCTTTAATACACAAATTAATTTTGTCAAAACATTTTTATTAAGTTTATAACCAATTAAAAGTTAATTTGTTAAAAAATACCTTCACATTTTCATTATTAAGAGTGATGGCTACTGACCAGTATCTAGGCCTACTCTTTAAACTAATCAAACTCAACTTCATAATAAAGGTCGATCACAGTCTATAAGTTCAGCTTTTTGTTGCTGCTATAATTTCATTTGGGACATCAAATATGTTCTTCCAGTAGCTGTGGTAGGGTTCACTTTAGTTAATATTTGACTTATATTTAGGACTACTTTTAAGATGACAGGTTTGTGTCAGTCGTGGTCAGACGCTCGGCTCTTTTGAAGAAAGTTAAAAACCCTTGCTGACGGGAAAAGTTTTATATGGTTTTTCCAAAACGTTGGAATTAAAAAAAAATTAATACCTCCACTGCCCGTAATTATCGGCCAATAGGCCTGTGCAGTGATCTAAAGACAGCAAGGTACGGTCTTGGCATTATAGGCTAGGTAGAGGTGACCGCTCATGCGCTTTTGCGTGTAATGTCGCCCAGGATCGAACCGAGGACTGCTGGCTTGTAATGCCAGAGCTCTACCACTGAGCTGCCGCTCCCGTATTAGTTGGTAATATTTTATAGACTATTTGTACTTCGGTGTCCAAGTAAATGTTTATACGGTAGCAAAGTTTTGCCGATGCATAGGCTATGTAGTAACACCATATATGTATTTTTAAAGACCTATCAAATTCTTCAAACTATATCAAAATATGGCTTATGACCTGAGTGATTAGCCTGTATGAGTCTCCGGTTTAAAGCTCTGTGTCGGTGAACAGACGCCAAGGCGCCACGCCGCCATTTATTTAACAGCTACACTACTGCGCCTGCACCCCTCGCCACCAGTCCACCTGTAGACACGATTTTGTGGTGCGCCCTTATCAGTGCATGAAGTATAATAGTACATCTAAAAACAAGTTGTCAGGTCCTGAATATTTCTGAGTTTGATTGAAATAAGAGTGGTTTCTTCAAATTACTTCATTAGATGTTTAATACAGTTGTAAACAAAACAAGGTAATTAATAAAACACTTTTAAGTAAATCGCATTGAAAATTTTCTTTATAAGCTTCTAGCCATTTCAAAATGCTTTTAAAAGCCTAGTACCGAGTGGTAGCTCTCCCATAAGGCGATGGTGGCTGGCAAGTGTGTCATGTCAAAACACGATAAAAATGAAGATGTATAGTTAACATTTCTACATCCTTCTGGTCCTGCGTCCTGGTTTGTTTTCCTAACATAATATCTTAAAAGTATATAAATATTAACTAAAGTGAACCCTACCACAGCTACAGGAAGAACATGTAATGTCCCAAAATAAAATCAAAGCAGCAACAAAAAGCTGAACTTTAAGACTTCGATCGACCTTCATTAAGTACAGTGTAATCAGTTTATAAAATACTACCGGTAGTCATCACTCTAGAAAAGAAGGCCTTCTTAGTGAACAAATCTAAAATTTACATTTCTCTTAATATGGAAAATGTGTAGGTATTTTTTAACTAATTAACTTTTAATTGATTGTAAACTTAATAAAAATTTTTGACAAAATTAATTTGTGTATTAAAGGCTATGTGGTGTCCATTTCCATTACAAGCTTATGTATAAAAATTAATTTCAATATGATCCCATTGAGATCCCAAACTGAAATTTTGTACACAACTTAGTAGTAACATTAGGAATTTATGGTATTTTTTGAAAATTTTCAATTATATTAATTTTTTGGCATTCGCTTTCAAAATTTTGAGTTTGAGGGATCAAAAATTTAAATTTTTCAAATACCTTCATGTTGTATATCAAATTAAAGCTAATTTGATTCTGAACAGAATGGCTTTTATTTCACTTTTCTATCTTGATTCTAGCCAGAGATATTAAATGAAATGTAAATCAGTGAATGCGCAAAAACACAATTTTTTTTGAAACTTTGAAAATTTTTTTTGAAAAAACTGAATGAGATGAAAAATTTTATTTTCTTCCTTTTGATTGTGTTTGTTCTAATGATTCAACAAACCAAAAACTATTAAAAAAGAGAAACATGAGGGAAAATTTTATTTTTTATTTGGATCACTTGATATGGAATGACCCATATAGATGTTAGATTC
Source organism: Neoaliturus tenellus (assembly GCA_030545055.2). NCBI lineage: Eukaryota > Metazoa > Arthropoda > Insecta > Hemiptera > Cicadellidae > Neoaliturus > Neoaliturus tenellus. Next base: position 244,164,154 of record CM061533.1, on the reverse strand, counting down.
TGCATTTCATACAGAAGCCGAATATATACGTTTTATAGCATGTCAACCAGTTTGGTTAGGTCCAGGGGCGTGTAAACGGCGGCGCGCTATCCTTAAATTAACGCTGATTTCGCCGTAGATGCTAGGTTGAAGGGGGGATTTCACGTAAAGGAACGGCACAGGAGTACAGCGCGCGCAGCCTGGTGTTGAGTTGCCCAATTAACAAAACCGGCAGAATTAAAGCCATAAGGTCTGTTCTTCTTATAAGACTCTGCATTCATTGCTGATACATACCAGTATTTTGTTTTGCATCACTACTGTTAAGCGATGCCAAAATTTTAAAATTGTTACTTTCACTCCCAAAAAATCTAAATGAGAAAAATCACATCGGTATTACAAAATAATTTTAAAATATCATGGTCATGGGTCTAAAAACCTTCAGTTCTGCGGTAGTAGGCTTCCAACCTACAAGGAAAATTCACTAATGATAACAAAAGAAATTCAAAACCAGCAAAAGATTAATTTTATAATTGTGTCACCCATAATTTTTGGGAAAAACATTTTTTTGGAAGGAAGTATAAATTTGTAAATATTGATAATAAGCGTAGTAAATTATCGCGCGGTTGACTTACAGTCAGTAAAAAGTAGGAAAGTAGGACTTGGGTATAAAAAGTAGGACTTTTCCTACTTTCCTACTAAAAAGTAGGAAAAGTAGGAAAAGTAGGACAACTTGGAGGCCTGCTATTTGCATCTTCAATCACTTTAATAATAATAATCACTTTATTAATAATAAGATCTTTCACTGAAATAGGCGTAGGAATGATGTATGACTGTTTTTAAGATATTACTGTTTTATAAGTATTTTTAAGAAGGAAGTTTCATTTAGTTAGCAGAGTAATTTAATAAAAGTTTTTTACACAAACAAGTTTTACCATATTTGTGTAAATAAATTCTGTTTTCATCTGCTGTTTTATTATTATTGCTCATGAAGTAATTCTGATAACCAGGTCAGTAACTTAAGTTGTCTACTGTGCTTTTAGTTATATAAAATTATGTTCAGGACTTGGCAAATACAATTATATGATTAGATAGTTCAACATACATTACTAAGCTTTCCTAGTTGTAAGTGTCAACTACTAATGTAATTTAGCCGTAACTACTGCAGATACAACTTAATCAGCTTAGTAAGTTGTACATTCGACTAAAATAACCTAGTATATTTAGTTTAATTAGTTTTTACAATTAGCAGTATCTGCCACAAAAATGTGTTAAATAGTCATTTTGATGTAAATATACTATTTTTAGATAAAGAAAATAAATACACATTCAGTGGTTATGGCGATATTATTCCTAGGCTCATAGTTACCGAAATTAAGAGGTTTAAACTTTGAGCCTCTTTTTCTCAAAATCAGCTCAAGTGCAGATACCCCCTTTGTGCTTAGCACGGCAGTCTTGTTATCCTCCACCTTGTTATTAAAAAATCCATCTAATCCCAACTCATTTTGTTTGAAAATACTGATACTTTCTTTATTTCATTGTTCAATTACAAGTAATTTATGGTCGATCGATGTGATTCTGTCACTATTGCAGCCGCCTCTTGTGATTCGATTGTTGTCAATATATGTTATCACAGTGTTCTGTCAGTATTTTCCACTATTTAACACAGTTCCGTTACTAGCAAACACTTTCCGCAGTCCTAATGTTAGTGACTTCTGGCATCTTGCTAAAATAAACGGCAAGAGTAAACGAGTTTAAATATTTTTCATTATTTATGAATTCTGCCTATTTTAAAAAAATGCGCTAAATTGAACAGGGCCCCGATCCAATTAGTTCAGATTAGCGGGACTCTACCGTACGTACATTATCTAAGATCATAAAAACTCTTCAAAACTTTTCAACATTGTAATATCGTCTTGGTGTTAAGCTACATTTGAAATTGTTTAAATAGGAGCATAATGCAAATTTATAATGATAACTAAGAGAAATAAATGTTAGAAGAAAAATTTTAAAATTTTGTCAATAGATGAATATCTACAAATTAATGTAGCGCCTATGATTTTCCTATATGTTTAACAAAGGTATAAGTTCAATGACAGCTAATTGTCATGTACAATTTGTGAGTGTACAATGTACATGTGCATATGAGAGATGTAATCTTTGTTGGTGAACATCTACACCGAATTCAGAGTGTAAACTGACTAATAAGCATCTTTTGTGTGTGCTCTCAACGTGGAGGGCCCTTTTATGTGGGTCAAGACTTTTTTTTATAATTTTGTCCATAGGGAAAGTAACTTTCTTTATATAGTTTTTTAATTGATTGGCATAACTGTACAATAACTGTGCAAATAGGAAACTATGGTGCCTAAGTTATGGGTGGCATTCAGTCAAAAACCCCGTCATTCATTTTGTTTCATCTCAGTCCACTCTCTTTCCAATTAAGATAGACCTAATTAAATTTTTGACGTTTTTAGACCAATATCCTAGAAATCATGTGAAGGTTTAGCTAAACAGGTTCGTGAAGTGAAGAATATGACTTCAGAATGACCTTTGCCTGTGTGTCTTTCTGTTACTTGGTAACCAATCCAAGGGTCACGTCATTAAGCGTTAAGGTTCTCCTATAACAAAAGCAATAACAGATTCAGGAAATGTACTGACCACCTATATCACACTCTATTGCCACATGCTTAGGCAGGTGAAAATCGTTGTGAACAAAATTTCTTCTGCATAGTAGGTTCTCTATTGTAAATTCCGATTTTCTATAATTTATTCCTTTGACGAGTCCGGTATTTTTACGGAAAATGAGTATGGACTTTCTGAAATGTCCAGAATCAAACTGTCAAAAGTAATAAAGAGGTCCTGGAACGTTCTTGGATATTTAATGTTTTATTGCAATTATTTAACACAAATGATATAAGAACTACTCTAACATTGACAAAATTCACAGGATATAGTCTGCTAAAAAATAATTAAAACGGTTCCTTATATCTTGTTGAATTTTACATATTTTTAGTGCTGTTAATTTTTTTTCTTGTTATTGTTATTACAGTTTTTGTTATCTATATTTTGTATAGCTATATCACGTTATCTACTTACTATTTTTGGTGGTAATTGTTTTTTGTTATAGTTTATTCATATTTTATCTTATATATTTAGTTAACAGAATTGCAATTGTTCTACAATGGTTGTTGTTCTGTTATTTGTGTGCGTTTTCTAGCTTACAATATAACTACTCTTGCAAGGGTCGGTCGGACCCCATTAACTCCCAAATTATTTCTTGTAAAATAAGTGTTGCGCTCTAGTAGCGAACTCGTTTCCTAACTGCCTACAACTTTCTCCGCTAGGAGCGCGCACTGTTCAAAACTCTAATTCTCGTGCCTAGGCTGACGGTCGTGATAGCTGACATGGCTAAGGCGTAGGCACCTTGGCCAGGTGTTTATGCCAGCGCGGGTTTGATTCCCACTCACAACCAAACCTGAACTGGTGGTGCAACTCTTAAAAGGGTTAGCCGATCTGTGGTAACGTTGGTGGGAGGGCCCAAGTTAAATAAGCGGTGGCAGGCTTGCGTGGAAGTTGACGGGATTGGTTTTTGAGACTTGCACCTTGGTCAACTTGGATTTTGCTATTTTTAGTAAATTTCCTTGTAGGGAATACACTATTACGGTAGTAGCCATGGTAAGACCCAAGCCCGGGACCATGTTACTTTTTCATGACTACAATGAATTACAGTTGATAACAATAATCAATTAACACTTTTAATACATTCAATAACTTAGGCCCATTTACATTCATTTGTTACATTTACATACTTTGGTTCTGTGTGTAGCTTAAGACATTAACATCAGCTGATTCTTTTTCTCCATAAGGTGCAAATAATCTACTTTAATGTATGTAACAAAAACAGACGTTTCCACAGCAATATAACAAATACTTTTGTTACTCAATGTAATGAGAATCTATCTACAAACTGAAGCGATAAGATTCTTCACGCTAACAGGTAAGAAAAAACCTATACTCTCCAATCATATTCTATTTTCTTTTGGGGTTTTAAAATCATATTTAAAAAAATTACATGTTACAAACAATTAAGTTATGATTTATGAATAGCCGTACAAACATGGAAGAATTATATCTGAAAAACAAGTCAAATAAAGAGCCAATTTGCATTTGTTTCCATAACAATAATCATGGTATTCTTATTTAGTTTTTTTTAGTAAATAATTATCAAGAGTAAAAGGCAGTGTTTAGAGGATTTTTTTTAATTGCAGAAAATTCAACCAGTATATAAATTGAGGTAGATGAAGACGGAAAACAAGTAAATTAAAGTAAAAAAAATTAGTAATCAAAGATGGGAATCATTTAAATTCAAGTAAGAAGACTAAGAAAATCAGATGGCTAACAAGTAAATTCAAGTAACAAAAACTTTAGTAAATGGAAATCAAGTAAAATTCAAGTAAAACAAATTTTTGTAAATGAAGATGGAAATCACGTAAATTCAAGTAAGACAAATTTGGGTAAATGAAGATGGAAATCAAGTAAATTCAAGTAAGACAAATTGTAGTTAATGAAGATGGAAATCAAGTAAATTCAAGTAAGATAAATTTTTGTAAATGAAGATGGAAATCACGTAAATTCAAGTAGTACAAATTGTAGTTAATGAAGATGGAAATCGAGTAAATTCAAGTAAGAAACATTTTAGTACAGCAAGACAGATAACAAGTAAATTCAAGTAACACAAATTAGTAAATGAAGATGGAAATCACGTAAATTCAAGTAAGACAAATTGTAGTTAATGAAGATGGAAATCGAGTAAATTCAAGTAATACAAATTTTTGTGGATGAAGATGGAAAGCAACTAAATTCAAGTAAGAAACATTTTAGTAGGCCTACAGCAAGACGGGTAACAAGTAAATTCAAGTAACACAAATTTTAGTAAATGAAGATGGAAATCAAGTAAATTGAAGTAAGTCAAATTTTAGTACATGAAGATGAGATCAATTAAATTCAAGTAAGACAAGTTTAAATTATTGTGAGAAAATTTTAAGTTAATCAAGACGGAACCAAGAGTAAACTAAATTAGTGAGTGAAGAAGAAAAACCAGTACGAATCGGAAAATTAAACAACAAAATTGGGCCTTTGAAAAAATTATGGTGGATCAAACTTTGGAAAAGTCAAAATCATCAGTGTTAAAACAATTGTAAGCATATCAATATCAACTTTTACCTAACTCTATTTTTAAGTGTAAGTTTTTTTAATAGGAATTAGCACTTATAAGTATTGGATATAATTTAAAAAATGCAAATTGGCTCTAAGGCTTGTAACTTCATAATGTTGGTTTATTTTTTACAATTATTGGTTTTTTACTTCAAATTTTATTTTCAAATAGCTGCTTCTGAAAAAAAAATACTAATAGCTGTTATCTTTTACGAGTATATTTTGTTTATCTGTAAGAGAAATATTTGGCTCCAACATGAGCACAAGTCCCAAATTCAACCGATGTGAAAAGTAAAACTTATGGTGAATAACTATTTTTTCCTTCACAAATTATTTTAGTCCTATTCTTTTTTTAATACAAGTAATTAAATCTAAAATTTAATCAAACAATTACTTTCTGAAATACAACTATTAATATATCTATCTAAATAAATTTACAGCTTCGCCTGTACATCTATTGCTGGATAAAAAATTACAAAATAAACCAAATATAGTAGAAAAATACCCCCGTCGCAGCAGACCTGCGTACTCAGCGAATTTCCATAAGAATTTGAGATTTTGTTTTTTCTCCATAAACACCATAGGAATTAGTATGTAGGTTTGCTGCCTTGGGATATTGTTAGAAAATGTTAGTTGTCAGGAAATATAATGATTAGGTAAGGTAAATAAAAATTGTATCAATATTCGGCACTTTTAATCTTCCCCATAAACCCCATGGGGGTGAGTATGTAGGTTTGCCGCCATATGGGTGTTGTAAGCAAATAACAGTTAAACAATATCTAGTGAAGGTACATACCAAATTATAACAAGTTATGACAATAAAAAAGTGAGATACAGGATTCTATTGATTTCCCATAAGATTAACATGGGAAACCTGTTTTAGCTTTTCTCCATTATCTGTTGAGCTAAGTTAAAAATTCAAAATACTAAATTGTTTGTTTTCTTACGCTATTTTTAATGGTTTTAGTTAAAATTGTTGAATATTAAAATTTGAGGCTCAAAAATGCCAAAACCCATATTTTACCCCTTTGAAACCCCATAAAACCCCGTTCCCATAACCCGATCATGCTGGTTCGCGAACTCATGAAAATAGACCTGGGATTACCAAATTACCATACCAAATTTCATCAAAATCGGAGGTCCCCTTCAAAAGTTATCGGTACCACGGACATAAAAACAAAAAAAAATTCTGCGGTGCAGAGCACCTGAGTCAGTATAAGTAGTGTTTAGATTTTTACTTATACTGACTCATTATTCTTAAACCATGGTGGCTGGCTGAATGAGCCATACGATATATATATACCACGGACATATATATATATATATATATATATATATATATATATATATATATATATATATAGATAGATAGATAGATAGTTAGTTAGATATATATATATACATATATATGAAAATGAACGAACAGTGTTTTTGGCTTCTGAGGACCTCAAAATGAAACGGGCTTAGGTCTTACCATGGCTACTACCGTAATAGCGTATTCCTTATAGGGAAATTCGCTAAAATTTTTTAAACTACATATACACAAGAAAATGTTACGGCTTAAGCAATTTAAATCACAGAAAATACTGAAATTAGTATTAACAAAATACAAAATAGCGTATTTCTTATTAGGAAATTTGCTAAATGTAACCATTTTTTCAAAAGCATGGTATTCAAAACAAGATTCTTACATCTGGTGTACTTAAAGAACTCGGTACAAATTATAGTTTCTCTTGATGTTGGCACCGACACTTTTTTCTCATAGAAAACAGATATTGCTGGCAGGGAATTTTCAACAGACATATATTTTTAAATATTAAGTCCTTCACAATGTGCTATTACAGTATGGTACTGAGCTTGAATGACTTGCGACACACTTTAAGGTAGTAGCTATGGAAAGAAGTCTGGGATCATGTTACTTTTTCATTTTGAGATTCCCAGAAACCAAAAACACAATTTGTTCATTTTCATATAAATATGTATTTACATTTAATGAAAAAAATTAAAATTGTTTATAAAAACTAAAAAGGGTACTTATAGGTCTTTTTTTTAACTTGATCCTGCTTGAGAATATTGGGGCGGGGGAGATATTTAAGTACAATTTAAGTGTTTTGTCTTTATGTTCGTGTTACATTCGTGTTATATGTATCAATGTGTTAATATCGACAAGAACTTTTAGTTCGCAAATGTGTTAACCTCAAGACTGTGCTGAAGATGCCCCTATATTAAAGGGGCGAAACAATTGTCCACAAGGATAAAAACTCTGGATTGCATTGACGGTGAGTTTAATCATTTAGGAGATATTTAAACTGTATACAAAAAATTCAAACTTGTGACAAACATGTTTGAGTAGCAGCATTTTTGAGTAGCAGATTTCCTTAAGTGACATTTTTAATAACTTCAGGGCTTGTAACAGTTCTTAAGGTTAATAAAAATAAAAAATAACCAAAATGATCAAAAAAATAACCAAAAAATAACTATGAATAAACCCAAAATGTCGCTAAAAATTCCAAAAAGCGGCGTTTTATCGGGATATTAAATATGTATAGGCTATAAAAATGCTGTAGGATAATTTAGAACTAGGTAAGTAATCATCTACTAAAGCAATAATAATATTTAACAAAAGTTTTAATAAAAAAAAAAATCCTCCCTGATTCATCTTTTTACTTTTTTCCTTTTTAAACAATTATTTAGTTTTCATGAGCTTCATCCAAATCAATCAATAAAAGCCTAATTGCCCAAAAAATTTTTAAAAAAATAACCAAATCCCAAAAAATAACAAATCAAATCAAAATCTCTTTATTTACAAAGCATAAAGATTTGTAATAGTGTCAATTGTTTACAATTTCATATTCTTCATTAGTGTGGAGGTGGAAGCGTGTCCCTCCATTGCAGGAATTCGTCCAGGGAGTAGAATGGGTTCTTTGACAGCCAGTTGGTGAGTGCTGTCTTCAGTTTCTTCCCTGTTTGTCTTCTCATGTCCTCCGGGAGCAGATTGTGGAGTTTTCTGCCGGTGTACGAATGCTTCCTCTCAAACAATGCGCTGTGGTGAAAAGGTAGCTGGTACCTGGTGGCATGCCTGGTGTTATGGCAGTGGATGTCTGTTCCTTTTAGAAGGGGTTTCCCATCCACATAGAGGACTGATGTACAGTGCGACAACAGTCAGGATGCTTTGTTCAGCAAAAGCCTGCCTGCAGCTTTCCCTCCAGTCAAGACCCTTGATAATGCGGATGGCCCTTTTCTGAAGGAGGAGAATACGTTGCAGATTTCCAGCTGTAGTTCCTCCCCAGGCTGCGAGACCATATGTCAAGTGGGACTCAAATAGAGCATGGTAGGCGATCTTCGTTGTTTCTTCATTGCTGGAGTGTTTAATTCTTTTCAGGACATAAAGACTGGTGTTGAGTTTTCTGGACAAAGTGTCAATGTGGTGGTTCCATGATACTTGAGCGTCAATAGTTACACCGAGGAATTTTGTGTAGTCTTCAACCTCCACATCAGGTAGTGTTTCTGTGACGTCCTGTTTATTACCAAATGTCAGCTGCTTTGTTTTGCTTGTGTTCACTGCTAGGTCGTTGTTATGACAGAATTGATATGCCATATTAAGTGCAATAAATGAGTCCACTGCCAGGTTTTCTGGGGTCTTGGCTGAAAGTAGCAGAGTTGTGTCGTCGGCATACATCAGAGGTGGGCAGTAGGCTTCCAGGTGTTGAGGCAGGTCATTGGAAAGGAGGATGAAAAGCACTGGACCTAGAACCGATCCTTGTGGCACTCCTCTGCATACTGGCAATGGTTTTGAAGTTGCACTCTGGGTGGTTCCTTTAAAGCTGTGTTTTATTTCTACTATTTGTTGTCGTCCCTCTAAATAGCTTTTAAACCAAGCGTTTGCCTGTCCTTTTATACCTACTTTTTCGAGTTTATGGAGAATCAAGTCATGACCTAGGCAATCAAATGCTTTACTGAAGTCAAGCATTATGGCTGTAACGAAGTTCTTTTTTTGTAAGTTGTCTATTGCAAATTCAACAAGCTCAATGATTGCTGAGGTTGTTGATTTTCCTTTAGTGAAGCCATGTTGTTTCTCAGTCAGGTTATTTTGTTGCTTGCAGTGTGTAAGGGTCTAAATTGAAGCGAGCGTTCGGGCGATTTGAATTCGCGCGCCTCCGAGGATCAGCTGACGTGGCCGCCCGGTTGGAATCAGCTGTTCCGAACTTTTACTTGGAGACCGTGCTGCGCATGCGCGGCGGTGGTGGGGAGGGCCGTCGTCCCGACTCGAGAATCAAGGCCCGTCGTCAGTCCTCCGTCAGGCGAGTAGCCGACAAGGTCCACCGGTCGATGGCCTGGCGAACAGCCCGCCGCATCTCCTCCGCTGCTCGGGGTTAACCATAAGCGAACTAATAAAATAAACGTCGGGCGTCCGACGAGGCGACGGATAATTCAGCGTTCTGGCTCAGGTACGGTTATAGTAATTGTACATTTCAGCGTGGTGCCTTATAATTCAGACTTGTTAATTTAATGTTCCTTTTATTTAACTTAATTAAATAATTCGTACAAGGAATAGATTTTAATAGCGTTTTACGTACTCTTGAAGAGTTCTTGGTTAGCCGGTAGACCGCGTGGTTGACCGGAGCGAGTCAATATTTTATTTCATTTCGAATCGATTTACATCAGTCCATTGTAGGCCCAGGGCGAACTAACCCTGGGAATAAAAAGTACTTGTTAATTAAATAAAACTTATATTTTATCAGCGTTAGGCCCGGGGCGAAACAGCTCCCGGAAAACCCTTTGGACTTTTAGTGATTAAATTGAATATTGTATTTGTGATTTAAATTAATTCAATAGAAACCCGATTTTATTAATTGGCGATAACTTGACGGTGAAATCCTGATAGGCTTACTTGCGTTTTAGTTGAAGAATTCGTTTATTTCATTTTGCCGCGTGGTTTGTTTTAGTTTTTATTATTTTAATCAGAATTTCACCGGGGAATCTAAATTTACCTTTTTCCAAATTCAAGGGCTATGATGAGCTAAGGATTTGCTTTGAGAACTATATGTTCATTTGACCTTGCGTCTGAGCCCTCAAATAAATTAAATTAATTAGCCAAAACCAATTTGGAACCCTGGACATTTAACCCGATTGAGCGATTCCGTGGCTGTAGCATGCCATTTTAACACCACCGAGAATTGCACCGTTACAAATGGCGCTGCCGAACAGGGACTAAATAAATTGTGTGTAGGGCTTAGGGACTTATAAATTTCACGAAGAAATTTTAGTTAGAAGCGTCGACTGTTGACTACTACCTGGAATAAGGTGGTGTGCTATCTGAAATAAGATAGTTTTATATTATCTCTCTTTATTTTCTGCCATTGTGGCTGGCGCCCGAAAACTTGGACTTTAATTGCGTTTAATTTTTATTCGAAATGGGACTTTTTAGATTATTTCTGAGACTTTGGTTCCGGCTCTTGTGTAGCACATTTTACGTTGCTTCTCCGGTTCGAAACAAAGGAGAAAAAGGAGCAAAATCAGACAAAACTAGCGTAACAACTGGTGTAACAACTAGTTCAACTGGTGAAACAACTAGTTCCGTTATGACTACTAGCGTAGGTACGATCCCGAAAACGACGGTTTCTAGGCCAATACCAGCGACTGATAGTACAGTAGTGACAACAATACCCTCGAATGTCGAACTGAGCCTACCACTGGACACTCAGTCATTTTCACGGAAATCACCCTCCGAGGACGATCCTAGGACTAGTTGGATTAGGACGTTAACTAAAGATGAACTTAAGTTGGAGATGAATAAATATGGATTAGATACGTCTGGAACAATGGACGAGTTAAGGCGGCGTTTTGCGAAATTTTGGAAGGATGGTATTCCCCGCGAAAAATCCAAGCAAACTCCGACGAGCGAGGGAGCTATGTCCGTCACCGGAAATCCATGGTCTTTTGAAAATCCGGATAATCAATTTAAAACCTATTCGTTACCTCCTCAGGAACAGGCCGAAACTCAGGGTTTGGGAAAACTTGTTCAATTGTTGGGTATGCCGCCCCACGTGTCAGTAGACGATGTTTGCCGAAGGGTAGCCGATTTTGCGATCAAAGCCCGTGCAAGCGAAAATATTCCGCTCGCAGATAGCCGTGAAAATATTTTCCCGAGTTTGCCTCTTCCCGGCGATGGAGTTGTGTATAGTAAGCTGCATAAGCCTATCACAACCGCGGTTCAATCTGGATGTAATCACGAATCAACGGGCATAAAACACAATGACTCAGCATCATTGTGTACGCTAGTACGGAAATGGAATGTTAAGTTCGACGGCAATAAAGACCCGATTTCGTTCTTAGAACGTATTGAGGAATTAAAAGAAGCGTATTCCCTTGATAACGAGCGTATTCTTAAAGTTTTGCCTGAATTGTTGCACGGTGCGGCATTGTTATGGTACCGCAACAATAAGGATTTTTGGCTTTCATATGATGATTTTCGTCGCAGTTTTGACTTATATTATTTACCTCCGGGCTATAACAGAAACCTTGGTGAGGAAATTAGGCGTAGGACCCAAGGCGAAAATGAGCCATTTCGTAACTTTGTTGTCGCTATCACGACTTTAATGCGTAGGCGTGGAGGCTACTCAATGAAAGAGAAACTCGACGTTATTTATAACAATATGAGGCCTGATTATAAATTAACCATGAGTCGAGACGAAATAGTCTCGCTGGACGAGATGCTGAAAAAAGCAGAACACGTGGAGAGTTATTGGCGTGAAAAGGCGTTGTACCGACCTCCCCCACACCCCTCCGAGGCGCTGATAGCGGAAACGGCCTACCAAGGGAAGCGGAAGTCAGACAATAAGCCGTACGGGCACCGTAGTGTCAATAGTTTAGGAAACAATGAGAGCTTCACGGATCGAAATGTTGAAAAAGACAAACAGATGGGTTATAAAAATAATAACCCAATTAAAAACGACAAAGGTAACTATAGTCAGCGGTGGAATAACCGCGCGGTGGCTTATCAATCGCGAGATAAGCAATCTAGGTCGGCGCCGGCAGATAACAAGGATGGACAGATGAAACAATCTGTTCGCTCCCCGGTGACTTGTTACAATTGCGATAAACCCGGACACATTTATCGAGACTGTAGGTTGCCAAAAACAATTAAATGTTTTAATTGCAAAACCGTAGGCGCGAGGACTAATGATTGTAAATGCCGCTCGGGAAACGAGTTGCGGGCTCCAGTAACCGGAGGACTGGCGAGTCCAAAATAAAATCTGAATCCTCCGGTTGGCAACAATGGCTTGAGCGAATAAAATTATTTCCTAAAGATTTTGGAGCGGTAACTGACGTGCGTGACAATAGGCCCTATGTAAATATTGAAATTTATGACAAAGAGTTCTTGGCTCTGTTAGATAGTGGCGCGGCCATTACGTTAATTAGTTCAAAAGTCGCACAGCATCTGAAAAACCGCGGAATTGGTGCTAAGAAAGTTTCGATGGTAGTTCAGCTCGCGGATGGTACACGCACTAGACAAAATCACGTGTACGAATTTGAGGGACTTTTAGGTGGCCAGATAAGCCAATTTAAAGCGGTATGTTTGCCCACGTTAACCTGTGACGTAATTTTGGGAATAGATACTCTCAACCGGCTGAAACTAATTACTTTTAATATTGAAGTCGATCATTTGGAACAAAATGATCAAGTGAGTAGTGCAGATCATTTGAAACAAAATGATCCAGGGTGCAGTGGAGGTCATTCGGAATGCAAGGATGAAGACCGTAAAGAAGATCATTTGGAACAAAGTGATCCGTATGATGGTGAAGATAATCCGCAATTAGTAGACGCGGTTTCATCCCTTAATGAAAGTCAAACCCAACAACTTAGAATATTTTTAGATGAACAGCTGCCCTTGTTCGATGAAGTACCGGGTCGTACTGCGCTAATAGAGCACCATATAAAACTGAAAAATGGTGTAACTCCGTTAAAGCAGCGTTATTACCCCCGTAACCCTGCCATGCAGGAGGTAATTAATAATGAAGTTAAGCAAATGCTTAAGGACGGAGTGATTGAACCGTCACAGAGTAGTTGGTCGTCTCCCGTAGTGTTAATCCGGAAACCATCGGGCAAATATCGGTTCTGTATCGACTTCCGGCGTGTCAACATGTCATCAGAACTAGATGCGTATGCGCTTCCCCGGATAAATGCGATCTTAGAGAAACTTAGACACGCAAATTTCATCTCGACCCTTGATCTGGCGAATGGATATTGGCAGGTGCCGTTAGCGGCCGATAGCCGACCTGTCACGGCCTTTACAGTACCCGGCATGGGTTTATTTCAATTCACCGTCATGCCTTTTGGCCTTCACTCGGCCCCGGCAACATTCCAGCGGTTACTGGACAGAATAATAGGCCCCGAGTTAGAGCCGCGAGCGTTCGCGTATCTTGATGATCTTGTGTTAATCTCGGCTACGTTTGAAGAACATTTAGATCTACTAAAGGAAGTTTTTGATAGATTGCGCAAGGCCGGTTTGAAGCTTAACAAAGACAAATGCAATTTTTGTCAAACTGAGTTGAAGTATTTAGGGCACATTATTAACGCTGCCGGAATAGGCACGGATCCCGACAAAGTCAAAGCAATAGTTGAATTTCCCCGGCCGATCAATGTAAAAAGTCTTAGGAGCTTTTTAGGCTTGGCGTCATGGTATAGGCGTTTTGTGGACCGATTCGCGCGAATAACGGCTCCCCTAACGAGCCTATTGAAGAAAGGGAGTGTTTGGCGATGGACGGAAAAGCAGGAGGAGGCGTTCTCCGAGCTAAAGCGGCGGCTAACCTCCACTCCGATTCTCGCTTGTCCCGATTTCGATAAAACGTTTATATTGCAAGTGGATGCGTCAAACGAAGGGCTGGGCGCAACCCTCTCCCAGCGTCATGATAATCGGGAGGTAGTGATCGCCTACGCCAGCCGTCTTCTTTCCGACGCGGAAAAGAAATATACGGTCACTGAGAAAGAGTGCTTAGCTTTAGTCTGGGCAGTTAAAAAGTTTCGGCCCTATTTAGAAGGGTATCGGTTTATAGCCATTACTGATCACGTGGCATTAAAATGGCTCCTGCGGCTAAAAGAACCGTCCGGCCGACTAGCCCGATGGGTTCTGGAGCTACAGCAAAATGAGTTTGATGTCGTGTACCGCAAAGGCACTTCCAATCGAGTAGCCGATGCATTATCGCGTCATCCGGTCGAAGAATTAGCGAATGAGGATGACGACCCCGACACCGCGTTATGCCCGATTGGAGCAGAGAACTCGAGCACTACTGACGGTTCGGTCGAAATAGACCAACCTCCGCCGGATAAGTGGTACCAACGCTTAGTAAATAAAGTTAGGAAACATCCCAGGGCCAACCGAAATTTTGTAATCCGTAACGAAAAATTGTATAAGTTTGATCGGAAAAGATCAAAATTCGGGAATCCAAAAGAAAACTGGAAACTTTGCGTTCCGCTGGATGAGCGATCCATTGTTTTGCGGGAAAACCACGATTCTCCCACCGCGGGACATTTTGGTTTCCGAAAGACGGCCAACCGAGTTGGCAATAATTACTTTTGGCCGGGGTGGCGACGCGATGTCAAAGCCTACGTGCAAACTTGTCCCACTTGCCAAAGGTTTAAGGTCGAACAGACCAAACCTGCAGGACAGATGCATTACCGCCCACCCGGTGGTCCTTGGCATACCGTCTCTGCTGATTTACTTGGACCGCTGCCCCGATCCAAGAAAGGCAATAGGTTTATTGTGGCGTTCCAGGACCAATACAGCAAGTGGACGGAGATGGCCCCGTTGAAAAGCGCGACTGCTGCCCAGGTGGAGCAAAAATTTAAAGAATTGGTTCTTTTGCGTTACGGTTCCCCCGAGGTCTTGATTGTAGATAATGGTACCCAGTTTACTGCGAAATTATTTCGGGAGCTGACGAAAGACTGGGATATAGAGTGTCAGTCAACCGCGCCGTATAGCCCCCAGGCCAACCCTATTGAGAGGAGAAACCGCGTAATCAAAACCTTGGTTGCCCAATCTCTCAAAGGAAACCAGCAATCCTGGGATGAGAATCTCAAAGAGATCGCTTTTGCCATTAATACCGCTGTGCACGAGTCGACTAAGTTTACGCCTGCTATGCTTTGTTTTGGTCGTGAACTGCGCATGCCTAAAGCGTTGCGAGGTCCTCTTTTCGAGGCGTCTTCTGAAGAAGGAGAGCCCGAGCGTGACCAAGTACATGGTGAACGAATGTCGCGCTTCAAAAGACTATATGAGTTAACCCAGAAAAATCTCCGGACCGCTTTTAATGCACAAGCAAAGCACTATAACCTCAGAAGACGAGACGTGCGTTACGAGATTGGTCAGTCCGTTCTAAAAAGAACCCATGTTTTATCGTCAAAAATGGATGCTATCGCCAGTAAACTTGCCCCTAAATTTGAGGGACCTTTTGTCATCGTGCGCAAGCGAGGGTACAACTTGTATGGAGTGCAAGCTCCGGGATCAAGAAAGGTCCAAATCGTGCACGTGAAGGACCTTAAACCTTTCCATTCGGACTGCGTAAACTAAGAAAAAAAAATGCGGCTGAATAAGCGCTTTAGCGGGGTAACTGTAGCTCATTTTAGGTTAGGCTCCGATGCATGTCTTATGTGTAGCTGTTTAATTTATTATAACCACCTTTGCCATGTTTAATAAAGTTAAGGGATATGAAGGCATGCTGGTTAATATTGGGTTTTGCTTTTGCAGGTTACACTTCTGCATAGTAGTGGCCTCACACAACCCGCAAGCTACCCACATCACACTGCACACATCTTCATTTACACCACACACACTGCTTAGTGACACTTGCTTACAATGCTTAGAGACATTATCAAACTTTGCGATAGGGAGTTGCATGGCTTGCTGCACAATCAGCTTGTAGATGGAGTGGTGATTAGTGCCTACCTTAGGTTGCTTGAAAGAAGGGGCTTATATTATAATGAACTCCCCACCGTATGGGCTTTTGATACACTTTTTATAGACCATTGGCGAAAGGGGGGTATGCCCTCAGTGCGAGCCCGCCTGCGGGATGTGAACATTTTCCAACAGAACTTGCTGCTTTTCCCACTACATCTTCCCCGCGTTAGTACTTTGGGACATTGGGCTTTAATAGCCGTTGATATGAGGAAGAAAATTGTACAGGCCTACGACTCGGCTCACTTCGCTCGAAACAAGGAAATGAGTGACATACTGGCCTTCCTCAAGATGGCCGCCATCGTCGAAGGGGAGAAGTTCCGTTCAACCGAATGGTTATGTCTGGACACCCCACCCTACGCGGCCAAGCAGAATGACTGCATCTCCTGCGGGGTGTTCCTCTGTGCCGCAGCAGACCAATTAGCCTCCGAGGGCACCCTGCCTCGAACGAATGAGGTTTCGCCTATAGAGTGGAGGAAGAAAATTGCAACAGCAATCCGAAAAGGACGATTGCGGGACGAAAAGTTCGATCTGGTGGAAACTAAGCCTAGTGAGGAGCACGCCCGCCGCTATTCGGGCTCTAATCAGGAGGTGGGCTGCGTTTCAGTCATGGTGACCACGCCGCGAGGCACGGTAGTTATGGACCAAATGGAGGATCCGGTGAGCTTTAGAGATTTCCCGGCCTCGAAGGCAGACCCGACGTTTGTGATCCTGTCCTCAGATGAAGAAGAAGGGCCAGCGGCTCAACCGGCAGAACGAGAAAACCCTGCGGCCGTAAGAGAGGGCAGCGTGTCCCCTACCCTTAGCATAATGGCGGAGGATGATCTGCCTGACGAGGAGGAGCCCAGGCCAACAACCCCATCCATCCGACGACGTGTACGGAACCGAGGGGAGCAAGTCGGGCAGACGCCACCTCGGACTCCACCTACGCGCCCAGATCACAACGTCCCACACAACCCCGGCCAACCCCAGTTCAGACGTGGCCCAAGGCCCAACCGATATTATACACTCCGAAGGTGGAATGAAGACGGCACCTTTTTCCGTTTTAAAGTATTAAAACCCCAATTCAGCCAAAACCAATTTAGAACCCTAGACATTTAACCCGATTGAGCGATTCCGTGGCTGTAGCATGCAATTTTAACACCCACGCGAATTGCACCGTTACAAGTGGTTTATCAGCCTTTTAAGTACCACTTTTTCTATTACTTTTGAAAATGTTGGGACTAGTGATATGGGCCTGTAGTTTTTTTATCTCAGATTTGGAGTTGTTTTTATGTTTAGGATAGACTTTTGATGTTTTTAGATTAGTCGGAAAAAGCCCTTGCATTAACGATAGGTTTATGATTGAGACAAGAAGTTTTATTAGGGCAACACTGCAGTGTTTTAAGATTTTTGCTGTTATTTCATCCACACCTGCTGATGTTTTAGGCTTCAAGCTGTTTATTATGTTCCTGATTTCATTTTCATCAGTAGAAGGTAGGTAATGGAGGTCACTGGTTGCGGGGGGCAAAGCTTGTGGTTTTTCAGTCCTTTGGGGGGTTTTATTTAGTGTTTGTATAAAAATAAATTGTAAATTTGTACAAAAATAACCAAATTCCATAAAAAAATAATAATAATAACCAAGAGCAAAAAACATAAAAAAACTTAAAAAATAACCTGTTACAAGCCCTGTAACTTATAGTGTCTTTCAGTGATCCCTAGTCAGCTGTTATATTTTTAAGACAAACCTATGCCATTGAGTAAATATGGCGTTATTAACATAACGTATAGAGTGGACAACGGATAGGGAAGATAGGAACGCTTAAAACAGGACTCAGACTCAGTCCTGTCTCGAGGCAAGTATCAATTGTGCTTTCGGTCTATTGAATCGACTACATATCGCTTCAACCCAATAGTCATCATTATCATTGAAAACTTAAAAGAGAATTCGAATCGAATCGTGCTTTCGATTGTTGAAAGCTTTCGATTATATTGCATCGGTAGCCTGTTAGTAGCGCCCCTAGCGGACGATCTTGTCATTTAGCGTTTCCAAATTTTAACATTGCTTGTCCATTATGTTATGTTAATAACGTTATGTTAATAACGTCCATATTTACTCTATGCCTTGTTAAAAAGTAACAGTTCTAAAGTTAACTGATTAAAAAGCAACTGTTACTATTAATATTGTAAAACTGATATACAATATGTTGTCGGACGGGATATGTTGTAGGGGACGGCGCTTCGTATGCATGTATGCGTATGTCATGTGAAATTACGAGCTGGTATGTTGCAGAACAAACCAGCTGGTAGAAAAAAAAACCAAAAAAAAAAAAAAAAAATAAATAAAGAACTAAAATGTTTTAGCCAATGCAATGATAGGAAGGATAAACAGACACTTCCCATCACTATTTCCGACCCCTCACACAAAGAATCAGGTTTTAAAAAATGGGCTATAGTTCTTTTTATAATGAAAATAAATACAATTAATGTTACAGTAGCCCTGATCACAATCATCTTTGGTATAGTATATCTATATACAAGGTGAGTTTCTTAAAGTGATCCAATAGCTAACTTTTTTATTTTAAATGTGACAGTATACTTCTTATGGAGGACCCCCTTTACTTTTTTATTTTGCTTTCAGGTATGTATATTTCACTTTTCAAAATTTCCAGCCATTTTTCCAATATGGCGGCCAACTTAAAAATTTCTTATAAAACACCCTAAATTTTATGGTGTTTTTGAAATTTCCATGTCATTTTAAGACTTTTTTATTCATTGCCATTTTTCTCTAAACCTAACGCTTAGGGAGATAGAAGCAATTAAAGTTCATTTTTAGTTTCATAAGAATAACAAGGGGCAAAATTTATCTGTCTATATCTCCGAAACTATTGATAAAAATAAAAAATACTCAAGAATAAAAATGTCTTAACCCTTCTCGGGCTACATTAAATCAAGGGCTGAGACGGAATTATTTTAAGCAAAAGTTCAAAACATAATGTGTTAATTTTTTGTTATTAATTTGTTCCGAAAAATTCATACGTTATAAAAAAACGGTTTTCAGTACTGAAATAATTTTTTTGCGCATGTTACAAAGAAAAGAAAATTTGAGAAGTCGGGTATATCCGTCTTTGGACGTTTACTTAAGAAAACTTAAGTAAACGTATATATCCGTCCGCCGCCCAGAACGACAATCAAGAAATATGAAAACTGCTGATAATTTGGAATATTTTTGCGGGCGGAGGACGAATATATCCGTTTATGCCATTTTGTTATTTTATTTACTACCTATCAAAATATAACATTGAAAACAGTTCCTCTTCAAAACAGTAAGAAAAACAAAAGCTAAAAATGCAAGAATAACAATACATTGTGCTTCTGGTTCATCGCTTTTTTCGCCAGAACCTTTTTTTCTTATTATAGTTATTTTGACTGCCAAATATGAAATCCCCTTCAGATGCACTTCTTATTTAACATTTTATAACATCTTTAGCAAAATTAGAGTCATTAGGAATAATTATTTTGAAATAAAACTCATAGTATATCATTACAAAAACGTAAACAAACACTAGGGGTCTGCGGTACAGCAATTTTCAGGTCAATACGGTTCAGTACGCTACAATTTTTGTGTACCTCGGTTCTCGGTACAAAATCGGTACGGTACGGTACGCGTTATCAATATAGGCCAAGCGGTATTAATATCGATGGGTAACACTTCAAATACCCATTTATTTACCTCATTTAACATATTTTGCTAGGTTACAACTTTAACAGGAAAAATATCATAATCACTTCACACTTGTGCATGTATGCTGGCGATATTAGTTTAATGCTATGTAGTAAAAATTAACATGAAGTGAGTAGCAGCATCACAACAATAATTGAAAACAGATTTATTTTTGGCTGATAAAAAACTTGCAAACATAAATCGAGATTTTCAAACAAAAGCCCATAGCCTACATGCTGTATCAGTATTTTTTCAATTCGTCGCCTAAATATATAAAAGAACAAAATAATTTTTAACTTAATGAAAAAAAATCAAAGCGGAACTCAAAACTATTTTTAGCAGGCGTTCGTAGCCGCAGTAGGCTAGGCCTATTGTGGAAGCGGCAGATGCCATCATTGGAGCGGTACCGCCAGTGTTAGAATCAATCATGATTACAATTAATTATTTATTTACTACTAAACGGTTTGTGCTTCACATTTTCTTAAATTCAAATCCTAAACTTATTTCATAAAACTTCCAGGGCAACTGTCATTAAACAAAGACGTAATGTATTAGTAGGCTAGTGAGCCTGACTGTGACTGTGACTAGAGACAGAGCAAACGTAATAAAATAACCAATTGAACCAATCCAACAAGAGTAGGCAAAGTACAAAGAGAAAGTAAACGCCAAAGAGTACGTTTATACAACATCTAAACCTCTAGAAGGAACATATATAACGATTTTAAAAGCCAATAAAATATGAACTATAAAGCGAATAAAATGTGTTGGCTAAACAAATTGAAAAATTTGGAATGTTCCTAGCTTTCTTTGATCGATAAATTCATAGGAACAAACAGCTTTTGGGTGGTCTTACTCTTTGCGAAAAGCGGTCGTGTATTTCCTAATTGCATTCGGCTAATCCGCCAATCCGGGTCACTTTAGAGGTTAGGACAAATCTTTTCAATCGGCAGTCGACAGTTCTCGTCACTTCTCATCAAACAACTGTCCTTACTGACGCTAGCGTCTCTGGCGGCGGGCATTAATATCACTGTAGTTTGTTGTAGTTGTCACTGAATAAAGAGCTAATGTACTTGATCAGCCGCTATGAGCGCTGTTGCCAACGAGAACATGATTGTCTAAATGGTGTTGGACCGCGAATTGTAAACTGCATTCCTATCCGTGGACTCGGCAGTCGGCGAACGCTACTACATCGCTTGTCAGTTGACTTTGCTGAGCGACGATGTCAAGTCATTTTTTTTTATGCGTTAACCCTTTGAGTGCCGTGGTATATTGTTCATTTCTTATGCATAAATTGCCGTGCTGTTTTCAAAGCAAAATGTAGTAGTTTACAAAAACGTTCATAAAATTTACAATTTTAGAGGTGTGTATGTAATTTTTTTTTAATCTTGTGAACAAATAAATTCTCTATAAAATGGTATAAGATAAAAATATTTGTAAACTAAGTTTAAGGCATAAAAAATTTTTTTCTTCTGAAAATGAAAAATTATTTGTACATTTTTTGAACTTTGACTCAGTATAACTTGTGCTAAACAATTTAATTTATTTTTTTCAACTCAACAGTCAGAAAGAGCAGGAAATAATGATCAAAATTGATGTGTAAATCATCTATATAAGCTCAAAATATGTTTGTAAAAAAATCAAATGAAAATTGTTACAATTCAAAATATGTGGTTAGGTTAGGTTCGTTATAGACATCTTCCCGAAGGACACTGGAGTCGTTTAGATTTATTCTCTCACTCATTTTTACCCACCATATTAAATAAATAGTAATTAAAGAAACACTATAAAACACGTAAATAACTTATTTTGTTTACCGGGATTTGCCGCACATACGTACTGACAACAAACAACAATCAGACGACAGTCAGATCACATCAACGACGACTAAACTTATAAACAGTGTCTGTAAACAGACCAAAGGCGGTGAAATTGCTACAGAACTGATAGCTGAAGACCTTGGGATCAAAACGGCGCATATTTAAAGCCAGTACGTAATCTGGATGTAAAGCACTAAAAAAAATACTGAGAGTCGCCCTCAGCGACGCTCGGCAATTCTTGCACAACTAACCTGCGTCGCTGTGAGCGACGCCGCGGCACTCAAAGGGTTAATCCATAAAAACAAAGAGATAACGACCAAATATTAATTAATTCCATTTTTCTAAAGTCAAATATAAGTAGTAGATACATTAATATTTTTGACTTTTGTAATCTGCACCGAACCGGATTTGTACCGATGCCTTTAACCGTACCGAACCGATGACGGTATTTTGCCTTTCTACCGTACCTGAACCGAATTTTCGGTGCACCGCAGACCCCTAACAAACACTCACTGTAAGGTCCCAGCGCAAACTGACAGTTTCGCGCTACACATGTGTGGTTTTGGCATGAAACAGGTGAAAAAGTCACGGGACATAATCTTGCCAACTGTAAAAATTAAATTACCCGTCAAAAAGTCAATAATGTTTATAATCGTAATATACATAACATATGTTTTTCGTACTTTTGGACAGATATATCCGTCTTTATCCCGGAAAAGAAAATTTCTAAAACGGATATATCCGTTTTCAGCCCGGAATAGAAATGAAGTTTAACGGATATATCCGTCAATAGCCCGGGAAGGGTTAAATTAATTGATGTTTAAAGAAAATTTTATTTTTTGTCCACCATATTGGAAAGAAGTTAATTTATGTGTAGCCAATGATAATTTTTTATAAGTGAAATGTTCTTAAAACATCAATTAATTTAAGATATTTTTATTTCTAAATATTTTTTATTTCAACCAATAGTTTCGGAGATATGGGCAGATAAAGTTTGCCCCATGTTATTCTTATGGAACTAAAAATGATTGCCCCTGAACTAAAACTAAAAATGAAATTTGATTACCCCTAGCTCCCTAACCGTTAGGTTTAGAGAAAATGGCAATGAATAAAAGAGTTTTAAAATAACATGGAAATTACAAAAACATCATAAAATGTAGGGTGTTCCATAAGAAATTTTAAAGTTGGCCGCCATATTGGAAAAATGGCGGGAAATTTTGAAAAGTGAAATACATACCTGAAAGCAAAATAAAAAAGTAAAGAGGGTTTCCCATAAGAAGTATGCTATCACATATAAAATTAAAAAGTTAGCTATTGGATCATTTTAAGAAACTCACCCTGTATATAGTTGATCGTGGTACTGATAACTTTTGAAAGGAAACTCTGATTTTGATGAAATTTAGTATGAAGGTGTAGAACCAGGTCTATTGTCATGAGTCCGCGAACCAGCAAAATCGGGTTAAGGGAACGGGGTTTCCTGGTCTCTAAAGGGTTAAAAATAGGTTTTTGGCATTTTTGGACCTCAATTTTAAAAATTCAACATTTTTAACTAACACCAACTACACGAGTTTCAAAAACCAAACAATTTAGTATTTTGAATTTTTAACTTGGCTTAACAGGTTACGGATATCCAAAAATAGGTTTCCCATGTTGTTACGGGAAATAAAAAAAAACCTGTATCTCGCTTATTTATTGATATACTTAACTTGATCATATTTGGTATATACATTCACTAGGTGGGGTTTAACTTCTATTTACTTACATCACCTATATGGCGGCAAACCTACATACTCACTCCCATGGGGTTTATGGGGAAAATATAAAAAACCAGAATTTGTTTAACTTGTTATGTACAGAATCTGCACTATGAAGGGATTACACTATCTTTACTAACAACATCCCCATAGCAGCAAACCTATATCCTCATCCCCCCTGTGTATCGGGAAATTAAAAAAATACTGAATTCTATTTGGAATTTGCTCAGTACGCAGGTCTGCTGCGACGGGGGTATTTTAAATTTATTCCAACTCTATTACGCTTATTGGTAGCCTACTGTGCTGCCAATGTTCAATACCCACCCGCACTTACCCGTTGTCCACGCCGTTCAGTCCAGCTTTCTCGCCCATGTCACCCACTAGCACTCCGGGGAACGGCACCAGTGTCCGGGGGTTGCGTATTGGCGTGACAAAAGCGTGTAACCCATGGTCCTTCCCATCCGGCGTGATCAGGCGCGCGTACACAATAGCGTATGTCGCCGTCTTACCTGGATAAAAAGTTATTAGTTTTAATTGTTTCTACTTTTATAAAATGGTTATTGAAGACAACATGTATTACAAGATTTAATACAACATGCACTTGAGTCAAAAGTAATAAATGCATAAATGAATAACAAATAAAAATAACATAGAAAAACCAGTAAAAATTTATTGGGAACTAGTTAAAGAAAAAATAAACACAAGATGGAGGCACTTTTTTACCATCTGATGTTAATCAGATTACTTTGTTTAACGCTTTATTCCTAAAATATAAAAAAATCACATAGGAATCATAGAACATTTTCAATAATAATCAGTAGGTAAAATAATTAAAAACAAATATTTTTTTAACTCGCACCCTTGATTATATATACTACGTGAATAGACTTCTCTTCTAATGCATTTTGTTTGATTATTAGGCTGAGTCTTTGACGCTTCCAGTGTATCGACTCGGCTGACACCAAAATCCCAGTGGTCGAGCTAATTATCCCATTTAATCCCACTTATCCATTTTTAATATCACGTTTTAACCCACTTGCGATTTGAGATGTTTTGTCCCTAAACCCCTCACAAAGAGCTGCTAATTTTCATTTTGGATTCTCTAACTCCTCTCAAAAACAAAAAGCCAGAGAGTGACATCCTAACACCATATTTTTCAATCCATTTGAAATTCGGTTTATAATGCAACTAACATAGCATACTAATTGTTAATATTGTAACGTAATTTCTCTTTAACAAATACTATGTTTTTTTTAGCGAATTTCCTTTAGAAATAAGCTATTACCGTCGTTTTCATGGGAGCTGCCGTTTGTATCGATGTAGGGACACCTCTGCGATTACATAATTATATATATTATATTGTGGCTTTATATGTGTACTTTCTGGATACGTAGAGATTATTTGTCGGAAACACATTTAAAACTGCACAAATAACGATTTACTAAAAAATTCAACATGGGCTTATATGGGAAATAGAATTTTCAATTTTGAGTGTTTGTGAACACGATAACTAGTGCAAAAATCGTCTGATCATCATGAAATTTGATATCACACTTATGTAAAGACTTATAGTGTGTGTTTAAATGTGTTATGTACACTTATGTAAAGATTGCCATTGGAAATTCGCTAAGTACGCAGTTCTGCTGCGATGGGGGTATTTCAAGTACATTGTTTCATAGACTATACAACAGTCTCGTTCAGCTGAACTCTGATTATAGAATCGGGATTATACATATTTATTTTTTTACTTTGATAGCTGATCGTGGTGATTTCATTTTGCCATCTGCTGTGAATTCACCGGGTTTTGAGGATTAAGTTAAGTTAGTGTTAAACGCTTTATAAATGAATTGCTTAAGTTAAATTTTTTAAGTAGATTTATTATTTTTAAGGCAATGTTCTTTTCTGCATGGTTCGTACATTGGCACAAAATCAACGAAAAACCCAATGATTTAATGTTTGTCTAACTTTCAAGAATTCTGCATTGAATTGTTAGTTCATATTTTTTTATTAGATGCCATCGAAATGCCGTACCATACTTTAAATAGGCAGTGTAAATGGGAGTGTGAAGTATAGTAAAGACACATAAGCAGACATTAGCTAGCAGTTTTTACACTGAAAACGGTAAATTACAAAAATAGTAATAATATTGTAAATAATTGCTTTAATTTAGCAATTTCAGGCCAAAATGCGGATCTAGGGAATAGTACAGGGATGACAAATTCAACATAAGACAAGTAATTTCAAGACGAGTAAGACAAGGTAAGGTCATGAAAGTAGAAGATAGAATGAGTCATTTGAATCTATCCAAGATAACACAATCAGTTAATTGAGCAATATATTGAACGGAACATATTGAGTGGAATACTGCATGTTGTTGATGAATAGGCTTAGGTAAAAAAGTTTTGAAAAAAAACACAAATAAAGAATTAGGTGGAAAAATTAAAATAAAATTTTATATTCTTGATTGATCTTAATAAACAAAATGTGTTAAAACTACAAAATATATCAAAAGTAAAAAGCTTTACATAACTACAATTTTATCACTCTACTTTTCAAACATGCCTGTAGGTATGAAGATATGATGAGATTACAATAAGATAGTGTGAGATCACAAATGAATTTGAAGTATGAAGATAAGTAAGCAAAAATTTATGAACAAGTAAAAACAGGATAAATAAGCATTACTAATAGAAATGTTTAAAAAATAAACTAAATGGAATTTAAAAACAATGTTAATTCCGCGATTGAATATTGGTCTCACTCTTTTAAGTTTTGCAAAATATTAGGGGTGGGTGAGTACACAACTACCGAGTAGTTAGCACTACTCAATAGTTTAAGATACTTCTCCAAACGAGTTGAGTAGTTGACAACTCTGTATATTGACGAAATTGGCATGGCAAATCGCAGATTATGTTGGTGTTATTGATATTTGACAAGAAAATGGTAATGTTTGTTTCTTATTCTTTTTCTCATAACTTTTTAAATTATTTAATTTATAAACATACTTAACCTGTCGGTAACCTGAACTACGCTTCATTCATCTATTTTTAATTCTAACTCCAGCAGACGGTAAGGAGAAAGAACAACTAGCAGGCGAAGGACAGACAGAGACAACAAGATTTATAATAGCTTTAGACAAATACGAGAGCTGTGTTGACATTAGCAGTAAGAATAGATAATGAATCCAAACAGAAGAATGACAAGATGAACAATCAGGTGTACCAATGACTAACCTCAAATAGCCCAGGGAATACAATTTAAATTTTCTTTCAGATAATTTGCAGATTACGGCCATTTTAAGCCATAAATACCAAATAGCTCTTGGTTTATTTTATTAAAAGGTATGGATATAACAAAAACTGAACAATAAAGATAATTTTGAATGGAAATAAAAAGCTTATGACAGTTTTTAAGACCATGTTGTATGTTATTTTTCTAATTCAGCATTCACAAAAACCTATCATGTTTATTAATTAATTAATAATATAAACAGTTTTTTAGTACTTAGCTGTAACTTAGTTTGTAGAAGTAACAATAAATTCTAAACAAAATGAGTGATAAGTTAAAGATTTTCTTCTGGAAACAGAGAGTTTAAAATTAAAATTAAAATCTACCAATAACATCATTAAATGATTCAGCTGTAGCAGCCGGGCTGTCTTGGCTTATGATGCAAAGTAGGTCTATGCCTGGTATAAAAACTGTGAATAAGGAAAAAGCTCTTACAGTAGACTCCCTCTTAACCGGCCACCTTTTAACCGGTCTCCGGTTTAACCGGCCTACCCTGACACAAAAATTACATCTTTTTAACCGGCCATTTTTTTATATCAACATCACTTTAACAGGACGTGTTTCACCGGAAACGTAGTTTTCTTATCCACTGTATCATTCAATTCAACGTTATATATTGGCGTTCTCCAACCAATTAAAATGTAATGTCCTGAACAGAAGTGAATACCACCGGAAGTCAATGCGTTTGGACCTACTATCCAATAGACCACAATAAAGAAACACATTATTATTAGTTAGGTTTGTTGTGGATTTCATAGGTGTCGGATGTTAACTATAAATCATATACAGTAATATATTTAAAGTTGTTTTCAAGTGATAATCATATTTAGGCCCTATAAAATTATAAGTTGCAGTTTTTAAATGAACATCGGTTTAACCGGCCAATTCATTATCCAGCCGAGGCCTAGTCCCGAGGTGGCCTAATGAGGGAGTCTACTGTATGTGAAAACATTTCAAAGTAAGTGAAACATGAAAGACGTGAAACATTTATTTTTTTTAAATAATGGTTATAACTTTTTAATCTTTTTTATAAGGTAGCTTACATTCCTTTAGACCTTTGCTTGAAAATCTTGCAGTTTAAAAAAATGAATGTGGAGAACTTGAGTAACTTAATGAACTTAAGTTTCTTAACTTTAGTTTTTTAAGCGAATTTCCCTATAGGGAATACGCTATTATGGTGGTAGCCATGGTAAGACCTAAGCCCGGGACCACTTTACTTTTTCATTTTGAGGTCCCCAGAAGCCAAAAACACCATTCATTCATTTTCAAATATATGTATATCTATTTATCTATCCATCTATCTATCTATCTGTGTCCGTTATCCTGGTAACTTTTGAAGGGAACCTCCGATTTTTATGAAATTTGATATGAAGGTGTAAGACCAGGTCTATTTTCATGAGTTCGCAAACCAGCATTGTCGGGTTATGGGAACGGGGTTTTATGAGGTTTCAAAGGGATCAAAATTGGGTTTTTGGCATTTTGGGACCTTAATTTTTAAAATTCAACAATTTTAACTGAAACCATTTAAAAGAGCTTAAAAAACAAACAATTTGGTATTTTGAATTTTTATCTTAGCATAACTTGTTACGGGGAAAAGTCAAAAATGTGTTTTCCATGTTATTCTTATGGGAAATGAAGAAAACTCTATATCTTGCTTATTTATTGACATAACTTAATCAAATTTGGTATGGACATTATCCAGATAAGGTTTAACTTATACTTGCTTACAAAACCCATATGGCGGCAAACCTACATATTCACCCCCATGGGGTTTATGGGGAAAATAAACAATTGCCAGAGCTTGATACAATTTTGTGTTTATATTCACCAATTATTGATTAACTTAGATTTTCTAGCAACACCCAATGGCAACAAACCTACATACTCAATCCTATGGTGTTATTATGGGGAAAGTAAATAATCTGAAATTCCATTGGAAATTCGCTGAGTATGCAGGTCTGCTGCGAGGGGATTAATTTTACATCCAAGAACTTTTCAAACAAACTATTTTTTCCTTCACATAGTTTTTAAGAAAATTAAACTTTGAATGATTATTGTTTGGCCTTGTAGGCATTTTAAGGCAATTTTAAATAGTTTTATGTTCACATAGTACTTGATTTGACTCAAAACTCAAGTATTCTACTCACCACTCGACTCGACTTATACCAAAAATATGATACTCGACCACCACTACAAAATATCCAATAAGCATTCATAAAAACTTTTGTAATATCAAACTAAAGTATAGTGTAATAACACAATTATGAGGTCCCGTTTTAATCAATAGGTAAATTTAAAATTTTATGGTTGAAACAGCTTTATTGCAAGGAATAAAATAAATGTGAACACAAACAATACACAAATAAAACAGTGAACGTCTAACAGTGAACATAAATGTAAATTAAAATGTTATGCTACTAGGCCTATCTGTTTTCTCACTTACCCAGACTGCCAACCCAGCATTTAGCAGCCTCAAAGTCTGGTGTGTGAAGAACAAAGACTTGTCTGTTTGGATCATATCGTGCTTCCGTCCGCATAGACTTGGTGTCTGTTCCGTGGGAGAACTCAGTCAGCGCAAAACAGCCTGTTACCTGAAGAAAAAATTTGAAAATTAACAGACAACTACAAAACTTTTTAATGTCACTCGCCGAGAATAATATTGTGCTTGTGCTCCTTAAAATAGTAAAGAAGTATTTTGTACACAATGTAAACAAATATAACCTGTGTTGAAGTAAAATAGTGGTTCACTTAAAAATTTAAATCAATTCTAACCTCAGGTTCGTTCTTCTCACAGGCCTCAAAAAACTTGTAGTGCCTCTCTGATCCCATTCCCAACATTGAGTTTTGAAACATGTTGAATGTGAGTTGCACTTTTAAAGCCAAGGATGGGGAGTAGGTGAATAACACCGTTGTTACTGCAATAAACTGAAACAAAAGATCAATTTAAATATAGTAGCCTATGTCAAAACTGAATAGCCCGATTTCAGAGAGGAAGTGGGTGACAAGGATTTTATTATATGGATACTTTTACGTGTAAAATCACAACAAAAATGTAACAATCTTCTGTAGCTATAGTAAAATAAGAAAATAATAAAGTTGCATGATAAAGAGTTCATTTGCTGTTTGAAAGAAATATGTCCAATATTCTTCCCAACTTGTTTAAAATTATTGAAACAATAAAAATATAAATACCAAGGTTAATGGTTTTTTTACTAATTTAAAGTTTATCATAAGGCACTAATTTTGTGTTGGATCAACAAATAATCATTTACAAAAAAAAAAAAAAAAAAAAAAAACTGGGCCCTTTTATTAAAAGAAGACAAAAAAAACAAGAAATCTATGTATTTTACTGCTTTAGCACAGATTTTTTTGCTAGGTCCAGTGTATTCACTTTTGAGTTGGTTAATTAAGCTAACATTATAGAGAATATTTATCCTCCTAAAGTTCTACCTCCTAAATATTTTGCTTTAGTTACCTTTCTTATGTCCTGTACGACGTCTTCTAATGGGAGAATGTTCCACTGTTTGATCTTCAACATTCGCAACGCTTCAATCCTCCTTTGCTCTGCCAGAGGAGGTGTTTCTGTCCAATGATGGAAAAGTGGGTCTTCTTCCATCATTTTCCAAACATGCAACTGTAAGATTTTCAAAGTCAATAATTATATGATGAACATTACTAACGGCAGTTAAAATGATTTGAATATAAATTGCCTACGACTATTATTTTCATACAAACAATCATACAAGTTGTCTGCCAGGGAGAGGACGGGCGAGAGAAAAAACACTACTGAAACACATTTTATACACCACATAACACACGTTTTGAACTGAACTTGTGCATGGCACAATCACTTTGTAGCTTAGGCTTTTCAAATGCTACCGCGCAAATGTTCAGTTAATTGAAAATAAAAATTGTAATGAACATTTATTACCTCCATCTTTTAATATCATGCGTTAGATTCAGCAGAGTATGTTTTACCTATTCTACTACTGTATTAATAAGTTTTACTGGGTATGAACAATTTATTTGCTTTTTGACCTTTGTTGATTTGGTTTAAAATTTACTATAGGACACACAACACATGATCATTATGAATCAAAAGTTAATGATGATAAAAAAACAATGAATTAGCCTGTGTTAAGTTACGCATTGCCTTTTAATACACCCATCACAAGAATCACAAAAAATCAAAAGATGCATATTAGTAATTATTCCCATACAACCTATTAATTTCTAAACTGCAAAAGAATCCTTGAAACTCTGGGCAACTCAGAGCAGATTCATCCAATAACATATCTAATCACAGTTTTGGTGTTAAAACTATGAAATTTAATGACATTGGTTATTGTGATAGGGGTTTTGCACATCATACAGGGTATTTAACAACAGTAAAAATGTAGGCTAGGTCCTACCTTAGTTTTCAAAATGACTTCATCTTCAATGAGAATTTTTAATTTTTTCCAATCGAAGGAAGCCTTTCTCCTATACTCATCTAGAGGTCCTGGAGGGAAGTCTTCAAGTTGAACGTGTTCTTCTGCCATTTTTGTGTAAAAAGTCTTTTCTCTTACCTGAAAATTAAATTTAAAAATAGTCTCTAATTATTAAAAGAAAATTAAATAAACACAATAGTTAAATGACCACCATCTCCAGATGATGATAACCAGTTATGCCCTAAATGTCAAGTCCCAAAATCACCAAGTTTTGGGCACGAAGTGAAAAAAAAATTATATTAGACTCTCTTGAGCGACATTTTATGATGAGACCACCGCTGGATCACAAACTGGTAAGTCAAACCAAAGTATCTTTGTTAAAAATTTAAATTATAGTTTTCAACAGTCTAAATGTAATAAAAAGATAAAAATTGTAAAAAATAAAGTACAAATATTTCCAAAAGATTGTTACTTTCCTAAAAAAAATGTTTCTGTCACCCATGCTGGCAATCACAAAATATTAAAGTGATGCTATATGAAGTAACCGATAAAGAGGGAGTGTTCAGCCCTAGCCTCAATGACTGACTTGAATTATTTATTTAACATAACTTAATATTTTTTACAAAAAATTCTTTCATATGTTTTTGTTTATATGTAATAACTTCTCAATTTTTCATAAATTAATTTAATAAAAATTACTTTCCCAATTTAAATTTTTTATCAATAGTGAATAATTTAGGGGTCGGGCATATGCACTTGACTGTAACAGTACCAGGAGATATGAAAATGTACAAGTGTCTTTATCTCATTCACACGGTCCTTTAAGTTTAATTTAAAATTTCACCATAGCTAAAAGTTTCTCACCCAATCCTCTAACCAGGAGTCTACATTAAGAGGGAGTCTTATATTAAGGGTAGGGGTATGCAAATACTGATACTAATCATGCCTGAATATATTAGGCCTAAATGAGTAGGCCTATTAGGCCTAAATGTAATTGTGTTTCGTGTTGTGTTTATTATAAACATGTAAACTGTCCATTAATTTATGATATACTAGTGTACATGTTGCTCGAAATCGATCAATTAATTTTAATACAATACAAATGTTAATTTTAGCTCTAAATCAATGACATCCGACCAACCCAATATTGTGAGTATCTGTAATCACCAAAACAACACGTATTTACAGCTGATTATTAACACATGTTTAAAATGCTTTATTCAATCAAAATGTTATTTAAATGGGAAATTTTGGGATTTCAATGGTGGATAGCGCCTTTATTTTCAGTCCGATTTTCATCAGTTTTTGGCGGAAACAACTACAGGCCAAGCCCTATCCAACGACACCAAAAACTTGAAAATCGGTTGAAAATTGTAGTAGGAGTTCCCAAGACAAAAAAACCCTTAGCGTATTAAATAAGTATAGATGAAAAAACATCGTATATAGAGTGTACTTTTTAACTGTCAACAAATACTTAAAAGTGCACATTGAAGAGTAAAAATTAGTGTCACTCCTCCCCTCAAGACAACCAGCTGAAGATGGGCTCCTAATTTTAAGAAGAAAGTCTCATACCATAAAAATTGACCACCTGAAAATTATGTTAAACTGCATAAAACCTATTTTGAAAGTGCTCAAGTAGTAAGGTAGAATGAAATGTCAACATTGCTCATGAAGAAATGGTCAAACAGAGCAGATGAACCTTGTTTTCATTTCGCAATAGAGTTTCTATTAATACACTGTAGGCCCTAATTTTTGGGCAATTGGCGCATTTAGATGACTGAAAGTTTGGTCAATTGGCATCTGGATATAACACTAGGCCTACTACACATTAAAGGATGTTTTGACGAGGGGGGTCTGTGAGACTGGGATTTAGGTAGGCCTACATAGAGGAGTACATATCAAAACTCTCAGTGGGCTAATTTTGTTGACCAACTCAAATCACCAACAGGCCCAGTAGGCCTATCCATATTTTCAATTTTGAGTTTATCTATATTTGTTACATGCTTATTAAAATTTGATGATAAACTACATTAGGAAAGTCGAAGGCTGCAGAAAATTGATCATTCAGTTTAAATTGTTTTTAGTTAGGCCTAGTTGTTTCTCTACCCTTAGGCCTCCAAGAAAGTTGCAACTATAAATAGTGTATGTTACAAAAAATTCATTTAAACAATATATTAATCTTAAGTAACTTATTCATTACTCTGTAACTTCTTTAATTTCATGCTACCGTAATATCGCTAGCCTATTTCAAACATAAGTCTAGCCTCAAGATATGAATGAATAAATTAGTTTGTTCCATAAATTTACAGTGCATAAAACAACAAACAAAACATAAAACTTATGCCTAATTTAGAATACCGGTAAAATAAAATATGATATATCTAAATTTAAAAATACAATTTGAACTGGTTGAGAAAAAAACCATGGCCCATGGAATCAGCAGATATAGGCGCAAGTCTGTAAATCTGCTGTATTGCCTGAATAAAAGTGCTCGTAACCCAATGGATGGAGTAGGATAACGAAGTTTCACCCCTTCAATCCCTATAAAAGAGCTTAAGTCTGTGTAAAAATATATGTTAGCCATTTCAATGCTAAAAAAGTGATAAAATTGATAGGTAAATTCAAATATACTATACATTTTAGCAACCGAATATTTTTTTTATGTATTAAAATACATTGTTACAAGTATCTTAATCTTAATACATAAACATCTGTTTACTACATAAATATCTGTTACAAGATACAAGTAATCTTGTTTAATAAAAACAGGGCTCGTAACAGTTCTTGAGGTTAATAAAAATTTAAAAAAAAACCAAAATGATAAAAAAATTACCAAAAATAACCTTGAATAAACACAAAATGTCGCTAAAAATTCCAAAAACCGGCGTTTTATAGGGATATTAAAAATATGTACCTAGGCAATAAAAATGATGTAGGATAATTTTAAACTAGGCAAGTTATCATCTACTAAAGCAATAATAATAATAATAAAAAATTGTAAATAAGAAAAAATCCTCCCTGATATGTTTTTTTTTTACTTTTTTAATTTTTCCTTTTTTAAAAATATATTTAGTTGTTATGAGATTTGTCCAAATCGAACGATAAAAACCTAAGCCTAATTACCCTAAAAAAAAAATAAAAAAATGACCAAGAGAAAAAAATAACAAAAAAAATAAATAACTTGATACAAGCCCTGCAAAAAATATGTGTGTGTAAGGAAACAATCTTCAAAATAATGATTTTTTCATTTTTTCTGATTGCGGAGGCAACCAGGTTTGGTTTGGTAGAACCCCTATGTAAATCGGCCCAGTAGAAGTCTCAGACAAATTGTCCAAAGGTGTTTTTTTACCTTAATTAAATTAAATATAGATGAAAACCTTATTGACAACCTTACACACCATATAATTAGTGGACTTTTTAAATTTAGTAGTTCATTTTGAGGGATATGTAATAAAGTTATGTCTAGTGTCGTAAAAGTGTGGAAATCATATTACTAAAAATTTCTTTATTTTTAATGTAATATCTACAAATTTCAAATATGTAAAGGCAAGGCAAAGTCATTACCCTAAAGTCTTTGAAAATTTGCTGTCAGGGTTCATCAAAAGCCGCGATTTTGTTATTCTTACAGCTCTTTTCTGGGCACGAAATATTCTATTAAACTTTCTTAATTTAGTGCTTCCCCAAATTTGTAAGCAATAGAAATAGAAAGCCAAATAGAAAGCGAGACGTGACTTTATGGTCAACTACATGAACTGAGCCATGAACGTTAGGCCTACCCCTGTTACCAATAGATTCCCAGCTTTCTGAACACACCCATTTCAAATGACAGTTGCTTCTAATATGCGATGAAACATCTGGGAAAAAACTGTTGCCATCTGCTCGCTTCGTAAACAATAAACTACGTATTTTACTAATGGTTTTAAGGTAGGAATTTGTTACAGTGCGCATAATTTTTATTAATAAAACATAGAACAAAAATAACAATACTAAACAACTAGGCCTATATAACAAAACTTTTGTAACAGAGAAATATACCAAAGCTATTCATAAAAATATAAATAAATAATTTAAAAAAACTAAGTAATTACACATAGATATTACGATAGGCCTAAGTGATAGCAAAGTTTTTACCAATTCCTCATATTGACAATTTACTGACGGGAATAGTCTCGTAAGTTAACACTCTAAATTGACAATAGCCTAAATGTAATTTTGAATTATCTGAGGAAGCATCAGTCCCAAAGACCTCGGATAATCACGAGCAGGCCTATACTGTAGTAACAATTATTCCAAAGCAGTCTGCGGGAAAGAGACGTTGAAAATTATGTCACTCTGTAGCACCGAAAAGGTTGAAACATAAAATTACAAATATAAAATTGACTGGTTGTACCAAGTCCTATTAACTTAACCTGAATGCAAGGAGGCTAATTGGCAAATTGGCATAAAGCATAAAAAGTCTAAGGTATAGGGCAAATAAGTTAGGCTGTCAACATTGAGTGGAAAGTCGAGATTTGGAGTCTTTAAATTTCTGTCATGCTGCCTAGTAAGTTAGTAGGCCTAACTTAGGCACTGAACTTGCTGATAAAACATCAATGTAATGATAATTTAACACTTTTGTTGCTAAGGACGTCTTAAGACGTCCAAGATCCACTCGCGGTTAGCGCAGGACGTCCTAATGTAAGGTTAAGTTTATGGAGCCAGTATATTCTGCGCTTTCATCGTAGGGAGTTGAAACTACGTCAGCCCTTGGGGGACATGCTGTAGGTTGACGTCATCATTATAGCTTGCACTTCCTACGCTTCTAGTTGGGGTCATTCCATATCAAGTGATCCAAATAAAAAATAAAATTTTCCCTCATGTTTCTCTTTTTTAATAGTTTTTGGTTTAATGAATCATTAGAACAAACACAATCAAAAGGAAGAAAATAAAATTTTTTATCTCATTTAGTTTTTTCAAAAACAATTTTCAAAGTTTCAAAAAAATTGTGTTTTTGCGCATTCACTGATTTACATTTCATTTAATATCTCTGGCTAGAATCAAGATAAAAAAGTGAAATAAAAGCCATTCTGTTCAGAATCAAATTAGCTTTAATTTGATATACAACATGAAGGTATTTGAAAAATTTAAATTTTTGATCCCTCAAATTCAAAATTTTGAAAGCGAATTCCAAAAAATTAATATAATTGAAAATTTTCAAAAAAATACCATAAATTCCTAATGTTACTACTAAGTTGTGTACAAAATTTCAGTTTGGGATCTCAATGGGATCATATTGAAATTAATTTTTATACATAAGCTTGTAATGGAAATGGACACCACATAGCCTTTAATACACAAATTAATTTTGTCAAAAATTTTTATTAAGTTTATAATCAATTAAAAGTTAATTAGTTAAAAAATACCTACACATTTTCCATATTAAGAGAAATGTAAATTTTAGATTTGTTCACTAAGAAGGCCTTCTTTTCTAGAGTGATGACTACCGGTAGTATTTTATAAACTGATTACACTGTACTTAATGAAGGTCGATCGAAGTCTTAAAGTTCAGCTTTTTGTTGCTGCTTTGATTTTATTTTGGGACATTACATATGTTCTTCCTGTAGCTGTGGTAGGGTTCACTTTAGTTAATATTTGATTTATATACTTTTAAGATATTATGTTAGGACGCAGGACCAGAAGGATGTAGAAATGTTAACTCTACATCTTCATTTTCATCGTGTTTTGACATGACACACTTGCCAGCCACCATCGCCTTATTGGAGAGCTACCACTCGGTACTAGGCTTTTAAAAGCATTTTGAAATGGCTAGAAGCTTATAAAGAAAATTTTCAATGCGATTTACTTAAAAGTGGTTTATTAATTACCTTGTTTTGTTTACAACTGTATTAAACATCTAATGAAGTAATTTGAAGAAACCACTCTTATTTCAATCAAACTCAGAAATATTCAGGACCTGACAACTTGTTTTTAGATGTACTATTATACTTCATGCACTGATAAGGGCGCACCACAAAATCGTGTCTACAGGTGGACTGGTGGCGAGGGGCGCAGGCGCAGTAGTGTAGCTGTTAAATAAATGGCGGCGTGGCGCCTTGGCGTCTGTTCACTGACACAGAGCTTTAAACCGGAGACTCATACAGGCTAATCACTCAGGTCATAAGTCATATTTTGATATAGTTTGAAGAATTTGATAGGTCTTTAAAAATACATATATGGTGTTACTACATAGCCTATGCATCGGCAAAACTTTGTTACCGTATGGACATTTACTTGGACACCGAAGTACAAATAGTCTATAAAATATTACCAACTAATACGGGAGCGGCAGCTCAGTGGTAGAGCTCTGGCATTACAAGCCAGCAGTCCTCGGTTCGATCCTGGGCGACATTACAAGCAAAAACATGAGCGGTCACCTCTACCTAGCCTATAATGCCAAGACCGTACCTTGCTGTCTTTAGATCACTGCACAGGCCTATTGGCCCATAATGACGGGCAGTGGAGGTATTAATTTTTTTTTAATTCCAACGTTTTGGAAAAACCATATAAAACGTTTCCCGTCAGCAAGGGTTTTTAACTTTCTTCAAAAGATCCGAGCGTCTGACCACGACTGACACAAACCTGTCATCTTAAAAGTAGTCCTAAATATAAGTCAAATATTAACTAAAGTGAACCCTACCACAGCTACTGGAAGAACATATTTGATGTCCCAAATGAAATTATAGCAGCAACAAAAAGCTGAACTTATAGACTGTGATCAACCTTTATTATGAAGTAGAGTTTGATTAGTTTAAAGAGTAGGCCTAGATACTGGTCAGTAGCCATCACTCTTAATAATAAAAATGTGAAGGTATTTTTTAACAAATTAACTTTTAATTGGTTATAAACTTAATAAAAATGTTTTGACAAAATTAATTTGTGTATTAAAGGCTATGTGGTGTCCATTTCCATTACACGCTTATGTATAAAAATTAATTTCAATATGATCCCATTGAGATCCCAAACTGAAATTTTGTACACAACTTAGTAGTAACATTAGGAATTTATGGTATTTTTTTGAAAAATTTCAATTATATTAATTTTTTGGAATTCGCTTTCAAAATTTTGAGTTTGAGGGATCAAAAATTTAAATTTTTCAAATACCTTCATGTTGTATATCAAATTAAAGCCAATTTGATTCTGAATAGAATGGCTTTTATTTTACCTTTCTATCTTGATTCTAGCCAGAGATATTAAATGAAATGTAAATCAGTGAATGCGCAAAAACACAATTTTTTTGAAACTTTGAAATAAAATTTTGAAAAAACTAAAAGAGAAAAAAAATTTCTTTTTTCAGATTTAAGTTTATTTTGCATATATGTATCTAATAAAAAAATATCAACCCCATAAAAAATAGTGAGGTAATTTGCATTTGATCACTTGATATGGAATGACCCGTTGGTGGCGCTCGTGGCGGCAAGCCGGCGAACCTTCTAGTGTAAACAGAGCAGTCCGCTACATGCTCCCGTTGTGTCTTCTGTTGTGTGTGCAGTTTCTATGATTGTTAGTGTGTTTTTATGCATCACGTGTGATAATGTAAATCATTACTCATTCATCTAAAGACGTCTAAATCTAAAGACGTCTTATCTCATTCGTCTAAAGACGTATTTTCATTTTTCTTTTTTTTCACGTGTGAATGATGCAGGTGTTAACTTAATCGGACTTATAAGTGACTACAAAGAATAAAACTTGAGAAAATACAAAAATAAACTTGTGATCAACAACAAAATGTTATGAGTCCACCCAATGAGGCTGAAGACTTCTTTAGACGTCCTAACCTATGACGTCATCCTGCAGACCGGAAATAGCTAAAAACAATTTTTTTTCATCGTTTCTGAACTTCAATTACCATAAGTTATGTAACTTGACAGTTAAATTATTTAGCCATATATAGCAGTGCTTAAATAGACTTTCAGTAGTCAATGTGGTAACCACAAATCTCATGGCAGAGAGTGCTTGGTTATTTTGAAGTGATACTTGTAAGCACGAATGTGTCATATAAATTATCGGAACCCTTTAAAGTAATATACCAGACCAATACACCTCAAGACATAGGCCTAGGGTTAACTGGTGTTGTAAAAAGCCACTTACCTTACTCTTTTTGTGGAAGACTAAAAAACTCCAATGTCACTCAGTTACCACTATTGTATTCGTGATAATATGCTAAAAAGGCCTTCAAAGTGGAGAAAATTAGGGGTTTTAATTTCAATGCTAATGATGTATCTTATGAATGAATAAATTATTACAAAAAGAACACATGCACACCGGTCTATAAAATTAAAAAGAAGAGAAAAAGTATATTATACAGTACCATGTTAAGCTATTCAAAATCAATAAGTAGCAATAGCAAACCTAAGCTCAATGGGTCTACTCACTTGAAGACGCCAAATTGAATTGAAATTGTCAAATTAATTTAAAAATTGTCTCAATTTGACTGATAGAGTGATAGGCGTTTTGAGTTTGACGTTTTGGTTATGTAAACTCCAGTGTGAGCAACATACGAAATGGCGTAGAAAAAGCTCCTACCATTGAATATAAAACAAAACAGTATATATTATAATGATGACTAATAGGCTAAATTTGTACTTGATTTTGTAATTTTAATAAACTATCATTGACTATAGATACTTAATCTACAGTCAATGATTTTTATTTACTTTCAAAGGTACAAATCACATTTTATAACAAATTATATCTAATTTCAGATAAGTTACAATTGAAAAACAATACCAATCTTATAAACTAAGCATGGCATTAACAATAACAAGAAAAATAGATATCGTAAAAAACAATAACAATCTTATAATTATAACAATCCCATCCTATCCTATAATCTAATACGAGTGTATATGTATGCACACGAATCGCAAGAACGGCTAGAACGATTTTCTTCAAACTTTGCAAATACCTCAGTTCTGGGATAAAAACCATATAAACACAGTCTCTATGCCTGGAAAAATAAATTATTTCGTAATCTATCTTCTTATTTCTATAAGGGTTTCGTCTGTTACGTCCCGTTTTCTCTCGACCTACTGAACCGATTTTTAAGATTGAAGTGTCATTTTAAAGCTTAGGATATAGCGCGTGAGCGAATTTTAATGAAAAAGATCACATCGTTTCGGGCTTCGCCCCCTGGTCATTGATTCATTTCTAGTGGGAGCATTGACTATAGTCAATGGTGGGAGCTTTAAAATGTTGACCAACTTTTGTTACAAGATCTTTAATTTGAAAAGCGTGAACCCTTTTTAACATGCAACCGACCATTATAGTCAATGACAAAGTGGTTGCGTCAATTATATTGATATTTAGCTGAACCCTTTTTTAACATGCAACCTAGCATTATAGTCATCAACAACGTTGCTTATATACCTCTCTATTTCCCATTCCCAACACAACTTTGAGTTTACTTCTGTAAGTGTCAAGTAAGCTGATCTCTAAAAATATATTTTAGCTACTCACAAGTTTAAAAAAACCCACAAAATTACTTCAAAATTGAAGGGTACAGAGAAAAAAACGCTTGATGTCCAAAAATATTCAAAATTTAACTAATACCACCACTGTGTGGGGAAATGTTAGTTCTACAACAAAGTGCTTTCATTACTGCAAAATAATGATCGGGGTCCTTTAAAATCAACAAAAATGATTTGGTATACAGAGAACTAGTGCTTGTTGTCCCTCGCGAACAGCGAAGAAACGCTTGTAGTCCACTGAGCGGGCCGGCGCCCTCTGAAGCGCATGCAAGCTGTGTCTTGCACCAATAATAAAAGGACTGTTACGCCAGCCAGCCTACAACAGTACTCTTTAACTTAATTGTGTTTTAAAGTTTTTTTTGTTTATATATTACAATGAGTAATGGTGATAATATTGGTGATGATGTGTCGAACTTGAATGTGAGTGCTGGTTCTACCAAGAAAGGTAATAGTATGGCACTATTAGCAGCAAACCTGAGTACTCAGCGAATATCCTACAGGATTTGATTTTTTTAACTTCCCCCATAAAAAACATGGGAACAAAGATGTGGGTTTGCCACCATATGGCTGCTTTAAGTAAATATAAATTGACGCCTACCTAGTACTTTCTAAATTTGATCAAGTTATGTCAATATGTGAGATAGAGGGTTTTTGTTAATTCCCCATAAGAATAACATGGAAATGGAAGACCTATTTTTGGATTTTATCCGTAACCTAATAAGACAAGTTAAAACTTCAGGATACTAAATTGTTTGTTTTTAAGCTCTTTTAAATGATTTTAGTTGAAATTGTTGAATTTAAAAAAATTTGGTCAAAAAATTCCAAAATCACATTTTTGACCCTTTTGAAACCCCAAAAATCCCGTTCCCATGACCCGCTTATGCTGGTTCTCGAATTCATTAAAATAGACCTAGTCCTACACCTTCATGCCAAATTTCATCAAAATCTGAGATCCCTGTCAAAAGTTGACAATACTTATTAATATATGTATAGGCCTATATTATGTATACATATGTATATATACAGGGTGAACAACTTAACTGTGCCACCATTGGCATATCCTAAACTATGAGATTTAGAGAAAACTTTCAATGGGGAACATCACCTATTTTTTTAAGATGATAAAAAATATTAATTCCATTTTCTTCGAAATGGCCGCCATTTTCCAATATGGCGGCCATCTTTAAAATTTCTTATGGAATACCCTATATTTTATGGTGTTTTTGAAATGTACATGTAATTTTAAGACATATTTATTCTTTGACATTTTTCTCTAAACCTAACGGTTAGGGAGCTACAGGTAATCAAAGTTCATTTTTAGTTCCATAAGAATAACATGGGGCAAACTTTATCTGTCCATATCTCCGAAACCATTCAGTAAAATAGAAAATACTCAAGAATGAAAATGTCTTAAAATTATGTTTAAAGAACATTTCACACATAAAAATTATCATTTACGCATAAATTAACTTATTTCCAATATGGCGGCCAAAAAATAAAATTTGTAGAAAATTGGTGTTATTATGAAAAAATGGCATTAAAACATCAGTTTAAGACATTTTTATTCTTGAGTATTTTTTATTTTACTTAATGGTCTCGGAGATATGAGCAGGTAAAGTTTGACCCATGTTTATTCTTATGGAACTAAAAATGAACTTTAATTGCCTGTAGCTCCCTAACCGTTAGGTTTAGAGAAAAATGTCAAAGAATAAATATGTCTTAAAATTACATGTACATTTCAAAAACACCATAAAATATAGGGTGTTCCATAAGAAATTTTGAAGATGGCCGCCATATTGGAAAATGGCGGCCATTTCGAAGAAAATGGAATTCATATTTTTTATCATCTTAAAAAAATAGGTGATGTTCCCCATTGAAAGTTTTCTCTAAATCTCATAGTTTAGGATATGCCAATGGTGGCACAGTTAAGTTGTTCACCCTGTATATACATATATATGAAAATGAACGAACGGTGTTTTTGGCTTCTGGGGACCTCAAAATGAAAAAGTAAAGTGGTCACGGGCTTAGGTCTTACCATGGCTACTACCGTAATAGCGTATTCCCTACAGGGAAATTCGCTAAAAAAAGAAAAAAAAAACAATAGGGCAATGGTCACAAAGACCGTCTGTTTGGTTGACCCGATTCTCTAACCTGTTAGACATCAGCTTACATAAAACTAATTAAAAGAAAACTAATTGATACAAAAAAATTAAAAGTAATTGCTGCTGCTTTATTTCTATAGATTAAATTCACTGATCAGATCCCAGCGATATTTCCACGCTTCCCTCAACAACTTTCCGAAAGCACGCCAATCCCTCCCATTCATGTATTTATCACACTACAATTCAATATCATTCAAAAGATTTTTTCCAAAATAATCTTTTTTATATTTTAAGAACCGAACAAATTGCTACAAAGTGATATACACATTCAGGTTGTTTTGTATTGCACAGAGAACACAGTTAATTTTGATCTACAATCCATGGTTTATAATTTAGATTGACAAGCTGCCCTTTCGCCTTAATAGCTCAACTAATTGAGTGTATACCTTTAATGTTGCGTATTAAATATAAATATGTATAGATATTAAATTAAAAACTGAGGTTTGTCAATATTTTTTGACAATAGAGACTTTCCCCTAATGAAGGGAAACATAAGACTACTTTGATGGCATTCGTAAATGATCAGTTCTTAACAAAACCTACTCTGTCCTGTTTTCTTGTAGGTTTTGTCTTGGCATGAAGCATCATGAAGTCTATGTCTGTACCGAATACATAACCACCAAAACTCGCAGCGGCAATCAGCAATGAGCCTGAAATCAAACAAACTGATTAATCTTCAATGAGTCAATTAAATTGACCTCTGTTTGCTACTGATCAATATCTGCAGGAAAACAAAAAGGTCAAAACTATCCAACCTTATTTTAAATAAGGGTGAACTAAAATAAGCACTGAAAAAAAAAAATATTTATTCAATAAGTATTAATATTAGGCTTTTATAATATTGTTGTTAATCAATGCAAAGAAACAACAACCAACCAAAAGTTCTGAATTTTATGTGTAACGTTGAGTAGAATTCATTAAAAACAAATATAATTTGTACAAATTCCCTCTTGATTAATTTATTTAAATTTACTATATTCATCAAGTACTAGGCCCCAAACATTCACCCAATGTTCTTAAAACTAGGCTACGAGGCAAATCGTGTGTCATTGGTGAGGTGTTGACTTGACTGTGAAAGAGTGGCTATCCATCATATACGAGGGCTATTCAGAAAGTAAGGAACGTTTTCGTCTTACGCCGTTGTACGAGCGCGTATCGAATATATTAGAGTATGAGACTGCTCGGGGCCTCAGTGGCTATCCAGCCGTGACACTTGGAGCATCGTCGCGCCGGCCTGTTTTCTTTATATTTAAATTCAAAATGGCCGCTTCCATAAAAAGTCCCGCCAGTTGCGAAGTGCGATCGGTAACACGGTTTTTGTTGACAAAAAACTTAAAACCGATAAAGATTTATCGAAAAGTGTGTGGAAGTATGGGAACAATGTCTTGAATGAAAGTTCTGTGCGTAAGTTGTGTATTCAGTTTACAAATGACCGAACCAATGTTCTTGATGAGCAGTGGAGTGGACGGCCAAGCGTTGTGACTGACGAACCGGTCACTAAAGTTGACGATAAGATCCGTGAAAACCGCTGCTCCACCATAACGAAGCTTTCGTTATCTTTCCCTCAAGTTTCATGGACTTTGCTGTGTTGAAATTGAAAGAATAAAAATCGATAAATCTCCATCGGTTTTTAGTTTTTTGTCAACAAAAACCGTGTTACCGATCGTACTTCGCAACTGGCGGGACTTTTTACGGAAGTGGCCTTTTTGAATTTAA
The DNA here is from genome assembly GCA_030545055.2 of Neoaliturus tenellus. Taxonomy (NCBI): domain Eukaryota; kingdom Metazoa; phylum Arthropoda; class Insecta; order Hemiptera; family Cicadellidae; genus Neoaliturus; species Neoaliturus tenellus. The sequence goes on along the minus strand of CM061533.1, from coordinate 244,119,637 downwards.
ATATAAAGAAAACGGGCGGCGCGACGATGCTCCAAGTGTCACGGCTGGATAGCCACTGAGGCCCCGAGCACTCTCATACCCTAATATATTCGATACGCGCGCGTACTACGGCGCAAGACGAAAATGTTTCTTACTTTCTGAATAGCCCTCGTACATTGGCCATATTAGGTTCCCATATTAAAGGGTGTCAACCAACCAGGATGGCAAATTGACACCTGCAAAAATTCTGGGGTCACCTAAACGAGGGGTGAAGAAGATGCTAAAAGAAGATCTCAACGGGTCTAGATGGCAATCCATTACAGTAGTGGCAAACCGACCCTCAAGGACCGGGCCTAAATTAGATAACGTAAAATGTCAGTTAAGGCAGGCAACTAATTAACATGAAATATAAATCCAAATAAATATATTATTGTTTTGCACTAGGTGTTCAAAAGAGAATTTAGAACTTTAAAATTCAAATAAATTCATTGAGATAATCTTCAGTGAGGATCGTGATGTCAATTTGTAGGAACATACTGTTTTTTACACAAAGTTTGCTAGTTCAAAAACTCACGATACAAGCACTGGCAGTAGTTACGTTAAAGCAGCTGCCTTCAATGAACTCTCTGAAAGCGTGGTAGCCATGTAATTTTTTGGAAGAATCAAATTTGGCTTCTTTGACAGTTCAGAGTAATTTTTTTACCAACTATACCCCATATCCATTTAAGAGGGCTACATTTTGTGACTGGCATTGAATGTTCATCATAAAAAAAATTGTTTTGATCTAAACTTAAAATGATTACATTAAAAACACTGCTACTATGCTTGATTTAAGTGAAGGTTGCTATTTTAGGGCAAATATTTGCTACAAGAGCTTGTATCGGTAAGTTTTGAACTAGTGAACTATGTGTGAAAAAAACTTGAATTTTTCCTAAGCAATTTAAAATTTTTAACCGCTTGTGGCCATTGGCTGACTGTTTTATTTGCTCTTTTATCCTGACATAATTAAAAGAACTAAATCACTATCTACACCCTAGTGTCTTATTTACCCTACCCTGTTAGAGGCTAACAACATCAGCAAATGCATCTCCGCCTGCAGTAGCGACACTCTCGCACTCTCACATGTACTCAGCCAAGTGTACAACACATTGCAAAATTGTTTCAAACTGGTTGGTTTATATATGTTATTGTTAAATAATATGTCAATAATCCTTTGAAAAAATTCACTGTGAAAATACATTAACACATTATCACTCGGCAAAACAACCGTGAGTACAAGGTGGCAGAAGGATACTACTGACAACGACCTGACGTCACCCTATGGCCTATACAGCAGTCCAGACGGCCGGAATTATGCTCCATCACTTAAGGTGACTTGGTTTGAATTAAGGGAATTATTACAGACAAATTGAGAAGTTAAATAACAAACCTAACCAATTCAGCGAGCTGTAAACTACTGGCATCCATCTAAACAAGTACCAATAATTATATTGTTTATCAGGCCAATTTGGATCGTACCGCTGCCCACGAATGGGTCCCAAGACCAGGTCCCCCGGCCGGACTTGCGCAACGTTGGCCATGATGAGGCTGAGCTGGGCGTCCATGCTAGTGTTGCCGATGAATTTGCGCTTCTTCAGGTTCAGTTTCGTCATCAGATCTCTTCTGCCCTTGCCTACCTGAAAACGTAAACGCAATTAAATTTCCAAAACAAATCATAGAATCCTAAAAACAAATTTTAATACTTTACATTAATGCTTAAACTAGTTAAAGTATAAGGTAATATGAGGGTGAAATATTACATTTTTTGAATGAAAATTATATTTAGAAAATATATTTATTCTTAAAATTTAATAGCAAAGGTTTAAGCTCATGTATATTCACGCATATGAATAATCACTGCACTTGTTAATTTAAAACATTCATATTGATTTTTATTTTTTTTATATACAGTATAAAATTTTGCTGAGATATAAAAATGTATAACCAATAACTTGGAAAATCACTACAACGTCAAATTCGACTGACCACTCTGCCAAAGAAGACTCTGTTTGGCTCAGGGGGGATGTTGTTAGGATCCATACCGTAGTGCTCAAAATACTGCAACATGAGATCTGGGTCTTTCAGCTTCACTGAACCTTCAATCGGCAGGTAAGAGAAGGACTGGAACAAGAATAAACATAATTACCACAGTGGTTACATAGTTTACAAAGAAAAATAACTAGGCCTATTAGCATTAGTAACAAATGTAGGCATTGCAATAGTTACATACTTATCTTATGTTTCCCTACATTTTAATATGCCAACAAGCCAAGTGCAGTACTTGTTTATTATAAATCAACTGGTGGTGTTTGTTATTCAGCTAAGTTTTTTATGTTATTTTGAACTGGAACACATAAATTCCACATAAAAACACATAAATTGTAAACTATTGTACATAATGTAAAAATTTTATGTTTTTCTAAGTTTTATGGCTTTTGAGTTCTACTCAAAAACCGATGCACAGTTATTTGAAATGTATGATGAAAATATTGAGAACCTATGTAATAAAAAGAATGTTACGACTTATTCTACAAAAAAATACTCATGACAATATGAATAATTTTTGTATGACGTTATCAAATTAAAATTGGTTTCATGTTTTTAAATGCTCCCGCTGCGGAGAAATTTGATATTTTTTTTATCTTCATGTTCAATTTTGACATTTCTTTTCCTAAGGTTAAAATAATGTCCTAAGGCTTGTATATGTTTAAGTTATATGTTGGGAAAATGTTTTGAGTTTAAGTAGGACTGTAAGAGAAACTAAAAATCAACACATCAAACCTGTTTTAAAGGAAAAAAGAAAGAATTAAAGAAAACAATTATAATATTGATACCAAATGTATATACTAAACCAGTAATAATTTACTTGGAAAGTCAAAGAATGTCAGTAAAACTACCTGGAACATTATTAAATAGCGTATTCCTATAGGGAAATTTGCTAAAAAGAAGATAATGTAAAAAAATGTAACAGTAAATTATAATAATTTACGTTAATTAACATGCCTTATATGTAGGGTTTAAACTGTGACGACATCACATATGTATTCCAGTCTTTTAATAAATTTTACACGCAAATGGTTGATTATTTTATCCTGCCATAAATCCAATTACATTCCTAGTCAGAGGAATGTCCGGTTTCCATCTAGAGAGGAAAGAGGTTGACGTTTAAGACTAAAACAATTGATTTTGATAACTAGGAAAAATTATCATATCATTTGATAACAAGCTCTCTGCTGGTTGGGACGAGGGACCTATGCCAGTGATCAAGCATATCTGTTATTACCATTTACTCATGTAATAAACTCATCTTCTATTACCAGAATATTTTCAGAAAAATTAAAATTGTCAAAACTAAAACCTTGTTTCAAAAACGGATGTTCAAAAGAATTTTCCAACAACCGCCCAATATCATTATTATCATAATTTTCCAAAATCTATGAAAACGTAATGTATCAACCATCAAAATTTCTTGAAGACAACAATATCCTCGACAAGCAACAATACGGTTTTAGAGAGGGCAAGTCTGTGACTCATGCAGAAGTTGATTTTTGTGAATCTGTCATTGATTCCATTGATTAAAAAAAAATTTTGGCCTTTTTATGGACTTATAAAAGGCCTTTGACAGCGTTCCTCGTGAACTATTACTTGAAAAACTGTCTTCCTTTACAATTCTTTCTTTTCTGTCTTTCCTTTTCGTTTCTTCTTCTTTAGCTTGTCTTTCAGAGAGAAGCTTGTAATGGTTCAGTTCATACCTTATTGGCAGAAAACGGTATGTTGTGATTGAGCGTAAACAGTTTTACTCAATTAACTGCTAGTTCTTCACCAACGAATATTGTCAAATATGGAGTCCCCCAGCGATTATACACCATTATTGTTTTTGGTTTATATGACTGGCCTACCCTCAACAATAAAACAACCAAATAGCATATGTTTATTTGCAAACGATATAAATATAAGGGTCATTATCAAATTAATGGCCAGTTTGAGTCTCAACAGGGAAAAATTACTAAGATATATTTTTATGCAAATAAAGCTTTGCAGTAATGGTAAGTACACTAATAAACATGATTTTGCTTTAAATAAAATTACTGAATAAAAATAAATGTAAAGAAAAACAATATGTGTCTTTTTCCCCCTCACTCAATGTCTCCATGTCTCAGAGTAAGTTCTCAGTTGACAAAAGTCATACAAATTTGCAAAATATAAATAGATAAAATGCCCATGATTATCATAAATTTAGAAATAAAGTAATGATGTTATTGAAATCAGATCAATTTAAGAATAATTCACCATTATTTCCATATCCCTAAAATACCAATAAAAGTGTAGTGATGTTTTGAATTTGCCGTCAAATCAGTGTCGACCATTTCGTTTCTCCCGTTCCTGGCAGTGACGCTCGGCTGAAGTTGTATGGTAGCCGTGTTGTGGACGGCAATCGGCTTATTTAACGAAGTTATTAACATGTTTCAGGCTATAAATTGTGCATATCTTAATTGCTGTTCCTCTTGCTCACCCCTAATTACTCATTTATAATTATTATAAAAGCAAAACTATTAATGGTAGGCAGTTTTAGAAACTATCATGAAGCCAGCATAGCCTTAAACAACAAGTGGCTCAATACTGTGTAGTCGGTACAAAAACCAAAGACCTTCGACATTTTCTCTTCACTCACGTTCCCCCCCCCCCCCCCCCCCCACTTTGATGGGTCGTGAATAAAGGGAATTCCTATGCTATTCTCATCGTAATAATGCATTTTATATTACTTAAGCTTGCATTATTAATTGATACAATTTTTTTATTTATTAGTTTTTCATTTATTACGGTATTTATTAGTACAGTTCCCCTTTGTTCACTGCAATTTCCGCTTGCTCATGGCGTTTTCCCCCTCGCTCCCAATCACATTTGCAAATTTGAAAAAAAAAATTTTAATTTATATTTAATGAAGGTTTATACTTCATAATAAAAAAAAAAAAACTAGGTCTAATAGAAAGAAAAATTCCAATTGAAGAAATATTGGATATAAACAGATTGTGGTAGTTGCCTGGTGGACCTGAGAGATAAGGACTGGACTGACTAAAGATAAGACTATTGTGTTTCAGACTTGTTTTTAAATATGAGCTGCAGACAAGCCACATCTGGCTTTTGCAGCTAGTAGCAATTAGAATTTGAATGTAATCTGTTTTTAGTGAATAAATAAATAAAAATAATAAAATAAAAAATCATTTTATTATATTTTCTAAATAATAAAAATAAATAATCTTTAAAAAATTATAAGTTTAAGTGTTTTTTTTTTTTTTTTTTTTTTTTTTTTTTTTTTTTTTTTTTTTTTTGGGTTGAAATGGAAATAAGGCACATTTTCCAGTCTAAAGAACACAATAATCAATATAAACTCGTTTTAACATATGTAGGCACGGTATAAGTAAAATTAGATTTACCTGCAACATTCAGCTTAAGTTATAACTTTTAACTTAACCATTTCCATCACTTTTTATCAGGAAAAAAAACGTGAGCGAGGGGAAAATTTTTTATCTTCCTGAAATGAAATTAGGAAAATCAGTCTTTTTAAATGTAGTTTTCAACCTCTGATATGTGTCAGGTTTTTATTCTGTAGAACATTTACTATATACTACCAATAAATAAGTTGTTTTTGAATTTTATTCTTTACTTTCTTCAAATTGGCCATGATTTGATCACGACCCATAACAGTTTCAGAAATTCATTTAGAAATCGCATCTTTCACTGATCTTTCCAGCTCCATTCAGCAGCTATTTGAAATAAATTTACTGTCAAATCCAGAAAAACTAAATAGGGACATGAGTTTTCTTCATTAAAAAAATAAGTGTTAAAAGTATAGGCCTGCCTAAATATATTTATGGGTGATTACATGATAAATAAAGTTAACACCAATAAGTTTTCGGGGTTAAAACATTGAAAGCCAATGTAATGGCGCTCAACAATTACCACTAACTTATTGTAAGGGATTCATTTTTATAAGTTGTACAGAGATTCCCTACATAAAATTTTAAAAGGGTTTGCTTCCTCTATAGTTTTATTGACATACAGTACTGGAAGCATTTATTGTTTGCTTCATGAAATCGATACACTGGACCTACCTCAATCTTTTCCAGTTTTTCTTTCTGTGTCTGGTGGTTGCAGAAGGTATCCACTTTAATCTTGAACGTGGTGCAAGGGGAGAAGAACGGCCGAATTAGAGATTCCTGTTCCTTCAACTGGGTATGAAGATCTGCGACATTGGTAGACAAGGCCCAAAGGTGCATCACTCGCCTGACGCACACCGAGCGAGACGCAATCAGCCGAGCCGATTCCTCTGATGGTAACTCAAGCAGCCAAAATGGCTGCAAACAGGAATATTTCACACAAGGATCGGTTAGCAGCTGGGACATATAAATATAAATCTGGTTTGAAAACCTGTAAACGCAATGATTAGCCAATAGGGAAAAAAGTGACTTTTTACTTATTAAATCGCATTTAGACAAACTTTATATGTTGCCTGATATTTATAATCCAAACACTAACACCATTTTGAAAATACACTTAATTTTTTTTATTTAGGTCTACAAAAGTTATAAATACTTTTAAGCCTATGCTGAAAAATATCATTCAAAATTTATACTAATAAGCACAAAAATTCTTTACAGAAACAAAGTGGGCCTAGGCTATTTCAAGTTAAAAAAAAACACATTGCACACAGGCCTAGGCAGCGGGTAAATAAAACTAAATAAAAACCTTGAAAATTTTTTTTTCACAAACGTAGGCTTACAGTGTGATTGTGTATTTTTGATCCAGTCATAATTTTAGTGACCTCGTGCTGATTGTATTAAGGCAATATCAATATTAAATCAATTGCATTAATATCAAATTAATACCCCTGTCGCAGCAGACCTGCGTACTGAGCGAATTTCCAGAGTTATTTTTTTCAACATCAAAGAACTTTGTGGCTATCTTATAATCTTTAGAAGGATATATGATATATTTAATGGCATTTTTTTCTGGGTTAATTATTTTTATTTAATAATTTATATAATAAAATTTATATTGAAATAATAAATGTATTTTTTACAGTAATTAAAGTGCTTATCCAAAGCTTCCATGCAAAAAGAATTATTTGTTTACAAATCCCAAAACATAAACATTCCAAATTTGACAAAAGCAAAAGACAGATGATCAGCTGATTATTAGGAACAGACATCTTAATATCTCCATCTCTCTTGCTCCCATTATACATTTATTTTCCATGAGAATACCGTGGGATTTGGCATGTAGGTTTGCTGCCATGTGGGTTTTTTATTAAATTTTAATTACTCATCAAATAGGACAGGTTCATAAAAAATTTTATTAAGATATGTTTATAAATAAGCAATATATAACTTTTTAAAGATTAACCCATAAGAATAACATGGGGAACTTGATTTAAATTTTCTCCATAACCAGTTAAGCTATTTTAATGATTCAAAATACTAAATTGTTGGGTTTTTTAAGCTCTTTTAAATGGTTTTAGTTAAAATACTCAAATGAGGTTCAAAAATGCCAAAAACCCATTTTTTACCCCTTCGAAACCCCATAAAACCCCGTTTCCATAACCCGACAATGCTGGTTCGCGAACTCATGAAAATAGACCTGGTCTTACATCTTCATACCAAATTTGATCAAAATCGGAGGTCCGCTTCAAAAGTTATCGGTACCACGGACACACACACACACACACACACACACACACACACATATATATATATATATATATATATATATATATATATATATATATATGAAAATGAACAAACGGTGTTTTTGGCTTCTGGGGACCTCAAAATGAAAAAGTAAAGTGGTCCCGGGCTTAGGTCTTACCATGGCTACTACCGTAATAGCGTATTCCCTATAGGGAAATTCGCTAAAAAGGCCTACTGTACCTCATTGCTGGGTTCTTCAATCCATTTCAGTGGAATTTTGAACAAAGCAGCAATAGAAGTTATTTCCTATAAACAAACATTCAATGAATCATTACACCGTTGATTAATACTTACAAAACAAAATGTTGATAAATGATAAATTGCAACAAAATGTGATGTTCACTATTGTTGAAATTTTCAAGAAAATTAACAACACGTGATTAGCCTAAAACTCTTCTTCATAGGCACTCTTGAAGATGGGCACTGAAGGCATCCAGTGGCCCAGTTTTACCTTTACATTGAAGTGCTAAATTTTCAATACCAGAAGTTATTTTGTTATTTAATTTATTTGTGATGTCCCAAGACGTGTTAGATTTGTTTTTGGATTGGAATTTTTCTGTTCGTCCATTCAGCTTTAGCAGAGGTTAACAATCTTTTAAAGTTATTTTTTGAATGTGTATACAATGCTTTGTCATTAGCTGATTGGGTAATCCTCCATCTATTATAAGTTTCAAACATTTCTTTCTCAACGTTATAAAAGTCAAGACAAAGCTATTGTAAATGAGGTTGGTATCGGTGATACATAACATTTCTTCCCAAGTTTCTGTTTTAGCCTAAGTTTCAGTTCCTCTAATGTTTCTGCGTTTACTTTGCGTTGCACCGTCCATGTACTGTTAGTTTTAGGGTCTTTTTTTATGGGAATAGATATTCTAATGGCATGGTGATCTGATATGTGTGTTTGGATTGCAGCTGGTTTAAAAGTGGGAAGGTTTGTTATGAAATTATCAATGCAGGTTTGAGATTCCTCAGTAACTCTGGTAGGGACTTCAATAACTTCAATAACAATAAGTTATGAGGCCATGATGATTACTGGACCATTGAGGCTTTACTGGCTGGCTTCAGTCTTGAGTTGTTTCCAACGTTTATATAAGTTAATCACACTGGTACTTGTTTTAGCTATCCTCGCAGTTTCATTTAATTTATCCATGGTATTTCTGTGATATTTCTAACTTTGGTACTGACAATGGGACAATTAGTGAAATAGGAAATTATCAATGAATTTAGGCTACTGTAGATTTGGTTGATATCTGGTGCATTGAACACCTCGGTCCAGGTTTCCCTCTTGAGTCTTGAGTTTGAGTTTAGCGATTGTGTCCTGATTAATTTTAAGTTTATACGTCCATTTTGTAATGTTATCAAGTTTTTTTTTTTCATTTAATGTGACTGTAGTTAGTAAGGCATGATGATCCAATGTGTATGAGGTTGAATGACAGGATAATTTTATATCTAAGTTGGTAACCGTGATGTCGTCCTTTAATCCAGCTACTTGGAGGTCCCGAACTGTGGATAGTTATAAGCTATAACTTGTAAATGCGATATTCCCTAGTGCAGGGGTGCAGAAAATATACTGATTCCTAAAATTTCCACTAATCCTACTGTCACAGATCAAAGATTTCCCCCAAAAATACGCAACATATTTGACTTTGTCTTAAAATTCAACAGCTAATGAGGCAGTGAAATAATTTCTTAAATTTTAGTTTATTTTATTAAAACACAAGTAACTTAATTAAAATCAAATCAAAACTACTTACCAGTAACTTACTTCTTAACACTTTAAATTTAAAAAATCCCAAAATTTTCTAAAATTTCCCCAGACACCTGGAAATTTCCTCTGATCCTAGATCGCCGGATCAGCCAAATTCTGCACCCCTGCCCTAGTGGGGATTAAAGTCCGCACTATTGAATAAGTTACTAGTTCATGCATAAAGACCATGATCCTCATAATTAGACCAATTCGTAACTTATATATGAGGTCGAATTTGTGGTTTGGATCCCACGTTAAAACTCTAGGTCCCATAGATACCATTGGCTGTTGGACTAGTAATAATTAACAGTCCTTTCTAAGGAGAATGTCGGCCTTAGTCAGTAACAAGACTACAAGATCGCGCCACTATCATCCTATACTCATCTCTCATTCATATTCTGGTTTAATACCCATTAGGCTTATTTGAGGTATTGTCTCAAAATGGTGTTATAGTGATATATAATATTGTACTCATGCTGAATGGCCAAATAAAATCTTTGAATCTTTAATGTCAACAGGAATTTTTAATTAGCCTACAACAAAGCTAAATCAGGTGGTAGGCCCTAATATCATAATCGTATTGTGTAATTGTATCCTTGATAAAATAGCAATGTTACAGCAAAATCAAAATTCTAACAACGATAATAAAGGTAGAGGAGAACAAAGTTTCGCCTTTTAACGAAATTAGGCCTAGTTGTTGTTCACACCACGACAAAACAGAGACTCACAGCCAACTCCCCTAACTAGTAGGAACCAGATTTTTTTCATGTCCCAACTTTTTCTTGGTGAGGGTTGGTATTCGATAGTTCTGGGTGAAATCCCCCCAAAATATCCTCGGAAATACCCCACCCCACTAGGTCAAGGGGTTAACCAGTTAACATATTAAAAACATATGTGCACTGTAGACTGTGGGTATTTGTTCTCCCCTTCCATCCCTTTTTTGAAATGGACATGAGTTTTTTTCTCTTTGAGAAAAATTCTGTAGTCAACTGCAAAGAAAACTGTCTGAAATTACAACATTTGAGAATTCATTCCTAAGAACAATGGGCTACTGTAAAACTGTTTAAAACATCTTCAACACTCAACTTGATGAGATTGAAAACTTACCGGTAATCTAAATGAGGTATGTTCATTGGCAAAATAAAATAAATATTTCTTTAGTCCCAGACTCATTTTCAGTTGGGAGCAAAATAAATATTTACATAACTTATTATGTGATATAATATTTATAAATGAAACATGAACTGTGAGAATACACTTCTAACCTCACTTTTCTTTTCACTTTAATTTGGGTCACAAACAAACAGTTTTTTGTTTTTTTAATCATCGTTTGCTTTCCCAGGCTTATTTTTCCTATGCAGCTTCGTTGTTTGATTCATTTGGTTGCGTTTCATAATTTAAAGTAGTTATTATTTAGCTACAATTACCATAATTAGTTGTCAGTTTGTCCTTACTTTTCTGGCTACACTTTCCTGGTCCCATCTGTTATTTTCCATATTAACCAATTAACCACACCTACCGTATCCGATTGCAACAAAGATATGGAAAATCGTCACCTGTTTGCTCCATTTTACCCGTGATTCCCGCCGTTTCCTTGGTAACCAGTCCTTTGTTTACACCTTCCAACCATTTATTTACCATTTTACCCACACCTATCCTACGTTATTCTATGATGCAAGATTCAAGATTTATTTGCCTTTAAATATTTACAATATTTAAAGTATGGTATCTAACTCCAATAACCTGCTCACAGACCATCAAATTACATTATTTTAAAAATAAACAACAAACAAACATATGTTTTTAAAGTATCATCTGCAATTTTTATAGCTTGTAGCGACCAATCAGAATAGCTAAAACTAGTCACGTCACAATAAACGAGGGTAAAGTGTGGAATGGTTGCCTAGGAAACAGCGGGAATTTAAATTGGCGCAAATCAACATGTCGCAGAGGCTCTTTAGGTCTTAAAAACCTTACGGTCCCAGCCTTTTAAAAATTAATTTAAAAATAAATCCTATTAAAGCTGGATTTTATAGTGTCTCAGAGTACCTAAAACATTTTTTTTTTAATTTTTATGTATTATATATACATATATATGTAATGGACTCGTTCGTGTACAATGTGACACAGTTAAATTTTTTAACCATTGGGAAAAATCTAAAATAAAATTTGAAACGTATAAAACAGGTTTATTGTACACTTATTCAGTATAAAACCAAAGTATTGTTACAAAAATTGTCAAACATATATTTATAGAGGTTTTTTGTCTCTACTTCGTGTGAAAATCGAAGAAACTATTTTTCTGTTTTGAAAAACACAGGTAAATTTCATACTTTGAACATCAGAAATGTTTTTTCATAAAGTTTTATTCTGGATCAATTATTCAATTTGATAATTATACACAGAAGTTCGCATAAAGAAAACAAATGACAAAGGAAATAAAATTAACGGGTTTGCACCAATGGAGTCACCCTAACAACTGAAAGTCTGTGAGAAACAATACCTAGATTTTTTTTAAAGTCACTGTTAATAGTTAAAATAATTAGTGTGACTATATACAAATTTGTCCAATTATTTCACATTAGAACGTCTTGAGGAAGACGTGGTTTCAATTTTCTGGCTGTCCTCTGGCCTATTTGAAAAAAGACCTATTTGAAAAAAGACTGGTCCAGGGTATTTAAAAAGTTTGTGCTCCGTTTTGAAATAAAATTTGACATGTTTGGCACTTGAAGCTCTTGATGGAGTTGACGATTTCTAACAAACCAAGAGGAATTGAAAAACACAGGTAAATTTCATACTTTGAACATCAGAAATGTGAACTGCCTTTACAGCCCATAACTTTGTACCTCCCAGGTCCCTTTTTATCACAGTGAATGGGGAGATGGTCCATTGGTTGAACTGTACTGCTCTTGAAGGCAGTGATTCGTACTGTTTTGGAGCCTTCGACTGTGGTGTGGCTGAATACTCTTCTACTGAACTTGGTTGAACTCTTTTTCCGCCTGGAGCTGGTCTTAACAGCTTCAATGAGATTTGACACAATTTCCATTCTAAATTCCATGATATTTTTTATCTTGTTTTATTTGTTCACTTGATATAGTGTGCAATGACCCTTACATTCAAGCCAACTATTGCACACACTCAAATCAATGAAGTGAAAAATTACTCTTGGGGCCCACTTTTGAAATTTTACAAGCTTATCCAGCAGCTCCTCTGCTGCTCGATCCATATGAGAATGCTTCCCTCCCTAGCATGTCCCCTTGATGGGTCATGTCAATGTTGTATCTTTCCACGCCTAGGGCCTGAAACCATGTAAAAAAACTTAAAAAAAAAACATGTAAAAAATGGAAACCTAATGTAACCTAACCTAATGTAAACCATGTAAGAATGGAAACTTAAGAAACTATGTAAAAATGGATTTTAAAAAATTGTAAATTAATGAAAATTAAATTGCACAATTTAGTCCGAATGGCCAAAATAAACTTAGTGTACGATTACATGTTAGCTCAGTTGCACTCATGAGTCCTAATGGTCACGAATGTGTACAACAATGTTATTACCCATTTGAGTAACATTGTACACGAACGTGCACATCAAATTGTAAACATTTATTACAAATAAAAAAACCATTTGCACGATATAAATTTTATTTAGGATAATACTATACTACATACCTTTTAGATTAGTATTTTCATTGACTATGGTATTTTACAACTTTTTATACTACTGTCCAATAATTATGTAGAAAATTAAAAATACAACAGGGCTTACCTGGCTGACAGTGCAGCTGGTCCGACATGGTTCCAAACAAGGCAATCAGTATATTTAATATTCTAGATACTGTTGTATATTCTAATTAATTGCCTTGGTTCCAAACATTCTAGATACTGTGGTTCCAAATACAAAAATGGAAATCAGGCTTACCAACTCAGAATCTTATGAAAACTTAAAATACTCTTCATAAAACGTACAAGAACAAGAACGTGTGCAAATGGACTAAGAGGTTGATAACCTACTTTTAATGGGTTTCTATAGCAACTGAAAATTGTGTACAAGATCGTGTACGCTTGGACTTGGACCCTTGGACCGAAAGCGTTAAGGGATATAGTTCACATATGGCACTACTGCCTCTACAGTCGTCCTTCCTACATATTTGGTATTGTATACATTAATAAAATTTTAATTTGATCAAATTACTGAGTTAATTAATCAGAATTAACCAACGAGAATGAGAATTATAAAAAATAAGGTTAAAAAGTGTTCAATTATAATACATGTAATGTTATGGTTGTATTCTAGCAATGTACAAGGATTCAATGATTCAGTTGGCAACGCGCAGTGATTTGTTTATTCGATACAATCAGTCAACAAAACTTCTAAAAATTTAAATACTCTACGCTCAATTTGTTTTGCCAAAATAAAATAAATAGTAATTATAGTACATTGTTCTACTTTATTCAAGTTGAAGATGGATGGTTCAGTTATTAATGAAAGTGTTTCAAATTACAATGATGAACCTCAAATTACATCGCCTGATCCTGAAGAACGAATTTTGGCTAGAAGACTGCGAATTCAGAAAAGAAATGCCGCTGCACGCAAAAGGTACATTTATTTTTTTAAATTACCCTACAAATCTATAGTAGCTTCAAAACTTGAAAAATATAGATAAATCAATCATGTATATAAAAATATAACTTTGTTCACCATAATTTACGAAGTTACATTTATCATTCCTCTCATCCATCATCCAATTTAAATCCATTATCAATCCTATTCTTAATAACTTAAGTAACTTAATTGATTTTAAAAATCCATTCTCAACAAATGTATTAAAATGTTTTATTCTAATAAAATAAAAAATCAACCAAATTTTGTAGTCATTCTCCTTCGTCATAAATTAGGTAATCTATAAGCTTAGCTTGTTAGCTTAATTAGGAACATGAAGAACCAGTAATATTGATGATTGTGTTGGAGACAGATTTAAATTTAGACACTTTTTACTGTAGGGTGATTATACTTATAGGTAAAATTCTTAAAGCACCGACACACTATTTTTTGGTGATTTACTTTTGTCCCTTGTGAGGGTCACATAATTTATTTTAGGAGGTAAGACCAAAAGATCCCCTACCATACAGTAGTTAAACTTAATGCTAACATTCAAACTAATTGTTAGAAAGCAAACAAAACACAAATTAGACTGGTTTATTTTTTATTGTCTAATTTTTAAGGATAAATAAAAACGTTAACTAAAGATGTGTAAGTTATTTGTGATCCTTTCAAATGATTGTATCAAAGAAAAATATTTCTAAGATATACGAATCATACAGCATAAAATTTCTGAGTGTGTAGGCTGTTAAGTGTAGGATTATTATTCATGAGTCAACCGTGTAACACTGTAAATATATTTCTTACTAAGTGTAGCCAATATAAAAAAAATGAAAACTGAACATTTAATAACTGCACTTCCATCTGTGCTTTCAGTGACTTATGAAAAATACAGATAATCTATTTCAAAATAATAGCTAAAAGTTATTTCTAACACATATATGTAGGGAAAGCATAAAAATAAGTTTTACTGATTTTATAACTATACTTGTTGCTTGAAATCGAGCAATTTATTTTGATACAATACAAAAGTTACATTTATTTAGTTTGAAATCATTGTCATCCCACCAATCCAATATTGTGAATATCAGTAATCAGAAAAACTACCGGTAAGTACTCGTATTTCCAGCTGTAATTACATTAACAGATGTTTTAAATGTTCAACCCAAACACAAAGTTATACTAAAGGGAAATTTTCAAATTTAATTTGTGTATAGTGCCCTTATTTATGTCCAATTTTCATAAATTTTTGGTGGAAACAACTACAGACCAAGCCCTATATAACGCCACAAAAAACTTGAATATCGGTTGAAAATTGTAGGAGGAGTTCTAAACACAAAAAAAAACCCCCTTAGCGTATTAAATAAGTATAGATTTACTGTATTTTTATTGTTTCAGACTTCAAGCTGTTGAAGAAAGATCAGAAACTCAGGCGGATGAGGATAGAGAGGATACAGTTTTGGAAAATCAGGTTGAGAAAAGTACTGTAGAACTCTTAACATTGGCTCATGAAGGGAGAGAATTGGTGAGTTTTAGTCTATGTAGTTATAAAAGAGTATTAGATACCTAGTTGCAGTGAGCATACAACACCGATAACGATAACTCTGTTTACTGTAGGCCTACATGTAGTCATATTACTAGCAGATTGGACTTTGTAGATACCGTAAGGTTTTTTTTTTATTAATTTATCCAACAACTATTTTTAATTAAAATATAGGCCTATAGGCAATTTACAAAACATCAAATTTCTGTTAATAGACTATCACAGCCTTTTCAAAAGCCATATCAGATACCGTACTCCATTACTTTGGGGGTCATGAAGCAAGTCAACAACAGCAAAACAGTGGAAAAGACAGTAACATCCAAGGTCCACAATGATTAAATTTATCGACAAAATATTTTTACCAAGAAGTCAATGTCACCAAGGTTGGCCAACCAGAATATCGATATTCAAAATTCGAAAACAACAATATTTCAATTAATCCCCTTTTCTGACACTTTTAACATTAATATTACCATTGATAAGTTAAATAAATAAATAAGTAACAACAAATAAATTTCAATAAATAAACATTACAAATTAAAAACACAAAATACACAGAAAGAATTGGCGTGCCGAATTTTGCAGGTTAAAAAAAAATAATTTCACCCGGAGACCTGTGGCGCAGGGCGGGATCCTAATGGGAAATTAACCTAACATAAACACTACAAATAAATAAATACTGTCACACATAATCACAAGATATCACAGTTCATTGGTGGAGTGGCATATAACAGCAGTCCGTCTATGGCATCATGGCACTGAAGGAAAGAGCGTCGGCCCGCAGCTCCACCAAGTTGGGGACTAAGGCCATGTATGTCCCCTAGGTGTGCAGGCGGGCGGACCAGGCCGGAACCATCGTCTGCATGGCGTTGTCGGGTGGGACCAAGTCCCCAGCTGGACTCCAAAAGGAAGCGCCGGATAACTTGATTACTTCATAATTGGGAAATTAATCACTGGCGGAAAAATCTGATGTACAAAATTACTTTTGAAAACATACCGTGAATAAATTCACAACCAGTAGTATGCTTCGCCACGGCGCCTATGACGTTTTACGGGAAGTGCTGTCAGCTGGTGAAAAGAAGAAGAAAACAGCACAGAATATTCCAGAAAACTGCAGACAGCAAACACTGGCCAGAAGACACACAACACTAAACAAATGAGACGTGACATCACGCATGGTGGGCAAAACGTCACGGCTCAAGTGTGTGCCACCAAAGCTTTAAAATATGGAAGGTTGCCATATTTTCACTTAGAGATGACAATACAAAACTGTTTCTAATCCCATTTACATATGATACGTCACAAGTATATGGTTACGATGCCCTGAGCTATACTCAGGCCTAGGGCTGGTAGTGTTTATAAGTTTTATCAAGGTAATATATCACGATAACATTATACTATAAGAAGATGTAAAAGATGTCTGACTCGCCACATGCTCTATGCCGGGGTCAACACGATCTAAGAGGATAAGTCAATAAGTAATTAAGATTGAAGAACTGTAGCAACTCCAAAAACACAATCCTCAAAAGAGTTCATCAAGACCATAGCCAATGTTTTACCAATCAAGGTCATTTATAAAAGTCTCATACCTACGAGGGTCTTCCAGAAAGTAAAGAATGTCTAGCATGGTTGAATAAAAAAGATACCAACACCAAACGTTTTTTACAAAGCCACAGTTTCTTATTATTCTACTTTTATAGTTAATCGCCCCATTGTTGCCGAGACACTTGTGGCAACATGGGACCAGTTTCTCTATTGTGATGTTATACTCACAATACTCACTCCTACTGAAACCAAGCCTGATTATATGGGCAAAACTTTATCATGATTTAACAGATTTCAATGATTTATCAGCCGCGAAAGATTTGAGCCATATAATGACTGCTTCTTTGAGTTCATCGTCATTTCCAAACTGTTTCCACCCAAACATTTTTTCAACTTTGGAAACGGATGTAAATCACTAGGTGCTAGGTCAGGGCTGTATAGGGATGATGACCTAAAATTTCCTACTTTAAACGTTGGAGTTCTAGCCGTGTTTGTGCGGAGGCATAAAGCCTAGCGTCTTCGTAAATGAAAATACCCCCGTCACAGCAGACCTGCGTACTCAGCGAATTTCCAATGGAATTTTGGTATATTTTCTATTTCCCCATAAAATCCATGGGGATGAGAGTATGTAGGTTTGCCGCCATCTGGGTTTTGTTGGTAAATATAAGTTAAACCCTACCTAGTGATTGTACATACCAAATTTTATAAGGCTATGGTGTTCTTTTTATTTTCCCCATAAACCCCATAGGGGTGAGTACGGTACGTGGGTTTGCCGCCATATGGGTTTTCTAAGCAAACATAAGTTAAACGCTTCCTAATGAATGTACATACCAAATTTTATCAAGATATGTCAATAAATAAGCAAGATAATAGGTTTTGTTGATTTCCCATAAGAATAACATGGAAAACATACTTTTTGGATTTTTTCCATAACCATTTAAGTTAGGTACAAAATTCAAAATACTAGATTGTTTGTTTTTTTAAGCTCTTTTAAATGGTTTAAGTTAAAATTGTTGGATTTTCTAAATAAAAGTAAAAAAAGCCAAAAACCCATTTTTAACCCTTTTGAAACCCCATAAAACCCCGTTCCCATGGTCTGATCATTCTGGTTCGCGAACTCAACCTAGTAGACGCTGGCTTACACCCCTGTACCAAATTTCATCAAAATCGGAGGTTTCGTTCAAAAGTTATCGTGTTCACGGACACATAGATATATATATATATATATATATATATATATATATATATATATATATATATACATATATACATATATACATATATATCAATTTGAACGAACGGTGTTTTTGGCTTCTAGGGACCTCAAAACGAAAAAGTATCATGGTCCCGGGCTTAGGTCTTACCGTGACTACTACCGCAATAGCGTATTCCCTATAGGGAAATTCGTAAAAAACCTAAGCCGACAGCATTCCACGCCTCTTGTTTTGGGTGGTGTGTTGAATTCGTTGAAGAGTCTCACAGTAGGATTCTGAGTTTATTGTTAAAACTACTTCTCATGGCATGAAATCCACATGGATTAATACATTTCGGTACAAAAAAACCATTGCCATGACTTTGCGTTCTGCAACAATGGGTTTTTTTCTTTTTGGCAAGAGTTTTGATTAGCACTGTCATTTTAAAAGCTGCAAAAACAAGTAGCATTATCTCACAGCAACGAGATTCACCTCAAACTAAACAGAAAGGAAGGGGCAAGCGGCCACGCACGTAATCACAATGGTGGGGAATCTGCGTGCGTGATGTGCATTCTTTCTTTACTTTCTGGATAAGATTAGTAGAAAGTCTCACACATTATCAAAAACTAATTATAATATTGAAATTAAGAAATCCTCATAATATTGTAACTTATAGTGAAAATCATAATGCATTAATTGTCCCTCATTGACCCAATATCATAATTTATGAAGTTTATAAATTAGTTTTGTGTCCAAAAACTTCCTAATACAATTTTGATTTAATTTCAGATAACTAATGTTCGGGTTGCTGCTGATGCCCATGAAGTCAGTCGAAGGTCCGAGCAGGCTGAGGCAAAGGAAGTGAGAATAAAAAAATTAGAGGATGAAGCCAATATTGCTCAAGAAAAGTTTAATATTATCAATTCCAAATGGGAGGGCATTGCTATACTTAATGATCCTCTTGATCTCCACCAAGAAACTGAGATGCAGAGAGGTCAGTAGTGGTCCTTGTAAGATTCTCTAATTAAAAGATTCACTAATGCTCATACTAATTAAAAATAAGAATGTTCCTTTACAAGTGTAATTTTATCATTGTTTTGATAAACTGTGTTTTAAATACAGAATATTCGTTGACTCATGCATGCTCACATGCTCACTTGCCCATGAGTCGTGGTCATGAATAATGCTTATACATTGCTAGTTATAATTTCTTACTTTGCCATGAGAACTCTGTAAACAAATTATAATGAAAATGATTTTGTCATAGAGAAGTGCAAGGACCTGATAGCGCAGAAGGACCAGCTAATTGCTGAACTGAAGGCAGAGTTGAAAGCGGGTGATGTTAGATTCATCAAGGATCAGCAGAAGCAGGCAGACGACATCTCTCTGCTGGTCGAGAGGATAGACAGTCAGATCGCCATAATGCGCCGGGCGTATCGACGGGAACTCATACTCATTGAGGTATGTGTCGCAGTACTTACTAGAATAAGGTTTTATCTAGATAAAGTGTTGATTTCCTCACCATTTGAAATGGACGAGGATTCTCGTTTCTTCGTATCTGAACAGTAATAAGAAGAATAACCCACACAACATGCAGGTTTTCTTCTCCCTCTATTCTAATGATTAGTGAGGTGAAGACTTTATTGCATAATCCATACTTTTGATCTATTTTTTCCATCCAAATGACATTATATAAAATACTCAAACATTAGTCCATTATTAATGAATATTAACCCATTCTAAGTCGTAAAATTGCATGAATAATAGAAATAATCAAAACTTTATCACCTTGTCCCAATTTATCTACAATAATTTCTTCATACATGTATTTTTTTCATAAAATTTACATACACGTAACTTACTTTATTGTCATAGTGGAGCAAATAAATCGTTCATTTATTCATGTTTGCCTAATCATATGTCAAATGTTTGATTAATCAGTTTTTAAATTTTAATTGTTATCTTGATGAGCTTTAGACAACTTATCTCATGAGATGTTTCTAATCTGGTATTAGGGTAAGGACAAAGATTTCCATTGTTACTCGCCTGATAAGACCGTAGCTTAGTGTAGAGCTCTGGGTTGGACCCTGGTTCAATTCCCGGCTCGGGAACAAAAAGGCCGTTCAGCCGCTCCGTGGTTTGAAAGCCACGTTAAGCCGGTGGTCCCCCTACATAGATAACAAAAAAGAGCAGGCCTTTCGGGTGAGGAGAACTGTCAGTCATTTGCTGATCTCCCTCCACCAAAAGCCATACAATACTCATTTATTTGGTCTTTTGATAATATTATCATGTTTGAGTAAGTTTAGCGAGCAATAGAGCAGGTATTCATGTTTGGCATTATTTCAGCAAGCAATCGACATAGAACGTAAAGAGATGATGGAGTTGAACAACAAGCGATGGGAATCTCTTTACAAACAGAGAGAAGAGGATGAGATAAACAACCTGGAACAACGGTTTGTTGCACTCTCCGAACACAACCAGCTGATGCAAGACATATTGATACATCACCAAGAGAAGTACAGGGCCACCAAGATATCCCTGGAGAAAGATATACAGGTAGGCCAATACCCACCGTTACATTATCCTACTGAAGACATCCGTCATACAGCGAACCTGCTTACTCAGTGAATTTTAATAGTACTTGACCATTGATATTTTTACCCCAGAATGCTATTGGTCTAAGTATGTAGGTTTCTATGCTGTAAAAAAAAGTTTCACTCATCATCAAAAATTTAATTTAAAAGAATCGTCGAAAAATTAATGTGACATATTTAAATCATAATAATATGTTGGACTGCTGCAGGTATTGCAACAACAATTAGAGCAAGTGAAGGCGATATGTCTACTGAACAAGGAGAAGATGGAGTACAATTACCAGGTGCTGAAGAAGCGTGATGAAGAAAGTCTACTGATACGCTCCCAGCAGAAACGAAGAATAAACAAGTAGGCTATGGCTATTTTCTCATTTGTCATCATGTCAATTAGAACAAAAAAAAGTTTAATCAACATACAGGGTGTCCAGCTTCGACTGTCCGAAATTTTTCTATGTTGTTCAGCAAGCCAAGAGAAACAAAAAAGTTTATGTAAACATATGTGCTAAAATGCTTCGTTAACCCGCTAGCCGCTATTTTGTTTTTTACACTTAATAATTTTTATTTCCGTAATGGATAGATGGATTGACTTCATATTTGGCATGGATCTTAACTAGATCAATGTTTATTAAAAGAAAATAATTATTTTTTTCAAGTTTGTATTTTCAAAATGGCGGCCATTTTAAATTTTCAAACTCAAATACCTCAAAAACGGTAAATTTTAGAAAAATTTTGTAAGAGACCAAAAAGTTGGCAAAATAAATTATCTAAACAATGATACCAGATTTTTAAAGATCTGAAAACAAATACAGTCAACTCCCGATTATCCGGGGGCGGGTAAACCGGTTTGCGGATTAACCGGGGTCACATAACAACGTCAATTTCAATTTGATTTATTTTCTCAGTTTTGACAATAATACCATCATTTATCAATCTTATTGTGTTGAAATTACTTTAGAAGAAATATCTTTACTAATTATTATTTGATTTATCAATGGAAAAAAGTAATGAAACACGGAAAATCATGTCAGAGAAGAACGAGTCAGTGCGATGGCGGGGCGAAGCGGAGTGGGATGGGGATGGGTGCAATGGGGGGTATGACCTTGACTGCTAGAATCAACTGGTCGCCCGGGATGAGCTAAAAATAGAAACGAAGAAAGGTCCTATTTAGTTTCCAGTTCTGTCTGTAATTATCACTCTGGTTCGTCTGCTGTTCAGTGACCCCTATTAATTTTAACTTATAGTACCAGGGGGACCGAGCTTGAGCTCGGTAAAATTATTACTTTCGTTTCTCACACAAAGCTCGTTCGCTCCGCTCACTCGCCAGGCGGAAGGTTTGCTGCACATTGGTATGATTTTCCTAAAACCACAGGTTAAAGATGTAACACTTTGGTTTATTTTATCTACAGTTATCAGCTGATTTTTGTTCAATTTAAAAATCTCCATAAGGATAACATGGGATCTTTGAAGGGCTCTAGCGCAAAAACCGGATTTTTCCCAGCTATGGGACCAGCTCCAATCGGTTTCTGGTGGCCAAAACCCCCATATTCAATAAAAAAATAAAAAATCCTTGGAGCGAAAAAAAACTTTGCCCGGACAAACGGAGCTTGTTTTAAAGTATAAGATCATGCTAAACAACACATTTCAAAATGCATTTGTTTTTCATTTAAAGAATTTTTTGTTAAACATTAAAATTTTAATTGACAAAGTTATAAGTTTATTAGCCTAATTCAATAATTAGCATACATTTTGAACAATAATTGGTTGTTCTAACATATTTACCAATTAGACAATACCCCCGTCGCAGCAGACCTGCGTACTCAGCGAATTTCCAAAGAATTATTGTTTTAACATCAAAGAACTTTGTGGCTATCTTATATAATTCAAATTCTTTACAAGGAAATATATTTAACGGCATTATATTTTCTTAGTAAATGGTTTGTATTTAATAATTTGTATATTAATATTTATATTGCAATAAATGACTTTTTTACAGTAATAATTTTTGGATTATTAATTAGCGCAAGAGGAACCATTCCAAAATTCTCCGCAGATGTATTCAACAAATTTAAAATATCAAAATCCAACGTCCAAGAAATTGTGATAACCACTTTAAAATATTCAGTATATATTTTAAGAAACCATTTATTTGGCATAAAAAGCCCACAAAATTAGTCCATATGATGTAAAAATTTTTGTAATTTGATTTGTTTTTCTTTGTCTATGGAGGCAACCCCAGAAATTGGGGAAGTGTTATTCTTTTGAATAAATTTTATTATTATTATTAAGTGCATATCCAAAGCTTCCATGCAAAAGGAATGATTTGTTTACCATAATAACAAAACATAAAAATTTCAAATTTGACAAATATGCAAAAGACAGCTGATCAGCTGATTAGGAACAGATACCTTACTATCTCCATCTCTCTTGCTCCCATTATACACTTATTTTCCATGATAATACCATGGGATTTAGCATGTAGGTTTGCTGCCATGTGGGTTTTTGATCAAATCTTAATTACTCACCACCTAGTGAGGGTTCATAAAAATTTTATTAAGATATGTTGATAAATAAGCGATATATGACTTTTTTAAGATTTACCCATAAGAATAACATGGGAAACGTGATTTGAATTTTCTCTATAACCAGTTAAGCTATTTTAAAGTTTCAAAATACTAAATTGTTTGTTTTTTTAAGCTCTTTTAAATGGTTTAAGTTAAAATTGATGAATTTTGAAAACTTAGGTCCAAAAATGCCAAAAACCCATTTTTGACCCCTATGAAACCCACCAAAACCACGTTCCCATAACCCGACAATGCTGGTTCGCGAACTCATGAAAATAGATCTGGTCTTACACCTTCATACTAAATTTGATCAAAATCGGAGGTTCGCTCAAAAGTTATCGGTACCATGGACATATATATATATTATATATATATAATATATATATATATATATATAGATATATATATATATATATATATATATATATATATATATATATACATATATATGAAAAAGAACGAACGGTGTTTTGTTGGCTTCTGGGGACCTCAAAATGAAAAAGTAAAGTGGTCCCGGGCTTAGGTCTTACCATGGCTACTACCGTAATAGCGTATTCCCTAGGGAAATTCGCTAAAAAGATGAACCATCTCTCGTTTTCGTAAGCGTGCTCTTATCTCGAATAAATTATCCCAAGCGACCCTCCCCCCTTCACCCCACCCACCCATCCGGCTGCCGATGCCAAACAATAGAACACCTGACCTTGGTTTTTTGTCCACATTGGTCCAGGGCCGGATTTACGTTTTCTTCGCCCATGGGCATATAATAATCTGCCGCCCCTTCACCCCCCCCCCCCTCCCCCACCGGCTCCCTTTGTACCCTCCAAGGAGCCACATTGCGGCGACATTGCTTTTTTTAAAGAAGGAATCTAACTTTAAAGTTGTGGACAAGCACCTCATTTTCCTTCTTATTCTTCACTTCAGCTAATTTCCGGTATTCCGCGCCACTAAGTCTTTTTCGCTCATCCATTAGGCCTATGTTTAAAAAATATAACGAAAATTATTGCGTATATCATATTCAAATGATATCTCACACGAAACACAGCATTAAAGAGTTATGAGCAAATCAACAACATACAGCCGCACACGCACTACTGCATAACAAGCAAGCCGCAAGCGTACTCGTACAGGCTGTCAGTTCTAATGCGACATTAACAACGCCACACAACACTGACGAATGACGTTTGTACACTGACCGTACAAGCGGAAGCGAAATGGCAACTTGGCGGGATGGGCTGATGCACGGCCATCTCTAGTACTCTACTATGTACTAGAGATGGCCGTGGCTGATGACCGGTGGGGCATACGGGAGACATTCGGAGCAAACTATGACGTCATTGAATTAGTTCCTTGGTTATCACCAAGGAATCTAAAATAAAATAAATAAAGACTCTTTATTCATTTTAGATTCCTTGGTTATCACTACGAACAGTCTATACGCTTGATTTCAGAGTTGTCGTCAGCAACAACTGAATAATATTGTTTACACTAGTCCTAACCTCTATAGGATTAGATGATGATGAATGGAAATGGATAAATTCTATCATGGTCCTCTTTTTAAGGAGAATTTGACAACTCTTTTACAAAATAAAAATGTTTATTTTTGTTATAGGTATTTTTGTTTTGTTTTTATCAGGCCTAGCTTACATAAACTTGGGCCTGCTTTAGTTTGAATAGAAAAGATTCAAAGCGTTCAACGTTTTAGGCAGCGAGCACAGAACAAAAATAGAGGGGTCACTCTTATCCAAATAACATTACATTTGGTGAAGCCAATTTCCCCTCCACTTTTGTGGGCAAAATGAGACAAACAGATGATTTTTATTTTTATTTTGAAACGTAAACAAGTTATTAAGCGAGGATTTTTTTATTGATTTTTGGTTAGGAAATATTTTTGCGGCATAGTTTGAAAACATGGGTTTGGTTGAAACTAACTTATTCATGCTTACTCATTTGTCTCGTATAACTTATATTTTTTGGGAAATTTTTTGATCTTTGGTAATTGAAATTAATTAGGTTGAAGAGAAAGAAAACTCCGGCCTGAGGCGCGTCTCGGCCGATGAGCGCTGCCCCTACGAGCATCGCTCACTGCAGGCACATGAATGAATCAAATGAAACAAAAGACACCGTCAATCTGTTCCGAGTGGGAAGGGAGGTGGTCCAATCAATTCGTGCTGCTAAGTACCTCGGGATTATGGTGGACACCAAGTTAAGCTGGAGGAATCAGATATTCCGTACGGCGGACAAGGCCGCTAAGGTAGTCACTTACCTTAGTTGGCTGATGGCCAATGTCGGGGTTCCACGATCCAGCAGAAGACGTCTGTTGATCTCCTCGGTTCAGTTCGTGCTTCTTTATGGAGCAGAGGTGTGGGCAGACGCTCTCGATAAAGAGTAGTACAGGTTGCGACTCGCCCGGGTTCAACGTTGAGCGGCCCTCGGGGTGTGTTCCGCCTACCGGACAGTGTCCGAGCCTGCCGTCCTGGTGGTCGCCGGAGTTATCCCTGTCAAGCTCTTTTCAGGAGAGAGGAAGGCAATTTATCAGAGACAAGTCGAGATTGGCAAGGACACGGCAAGAACAGCAGAGAGCCTTCCAGCAGTGGCAACATAGCTGGGAGCACGACACCCGAGGACGATGGACTGCGCGACTTATCAAGCACGTCCAACCATGGGTGGAACGGCTGCCAACTCTTTATTTATTGCTCGGGCGTTCCCGACGATGCGGAACACACATTCTTCCGCTGCCACCGTTGGGAAGGGTCCCGCCTGAAGGCCACACAAATTTTTGGTGCATTTTCGGTGGACTCGGTCTGCCAAAAGATCTTGGAGGATGAGGGCAACTGGGATTGTTTATCACAGTTCGTGCGGGGCATCCTCCTGGAAAAGAAACATGATCTGGACCGCGAAGTGGCCCAGATCCCTTGATCGAGTGGCTGGATAAGGAGTGAACCCCACGGGCATAAGCCAAATTTAGGCCTAGCCCTACGTAATGTGATAAACAACTCCAAGTTAGAATCCTAAAGAGTAGAGGCGAGGTTTTTTAGTGGGTAAACCCGGTTTTTAGGGGAGTCCCACACTACAGGCTTGCCACCTGTGTGCGTAATGCATTTTTCTTACCTCTCCCTCAAAAAAAAAAGCGTCACCTAATAACTCAAAAAGTGAGTAAAAAATTCTTGTACGGGACGGACATCGGAGCGTATTCCTAGTTACCTGTGGTAGGTTACACCTTCAATTTTCCCACGATTATTGCAACCGTACGCCACGCAACTTTGTGGCATGTTTGGCTTGAATAAACAACTGAACGCTACAAACAACTAAACTCAAAGCTGACGGTGGCGCTCGGGACTAGAGTGAATCACCGTTCCCCCCCACTACTTTTGTGGGCCTAGCCGCTGTCAGAATTGGCTTCACCGCTTCGCTCAGCTGGCCTCTCTATTTTTGTTCTGTGCTCGCTGGTTTTAGGCCTAGCTAGGCTATATTTTTGGTTAGTATGAAACGTAATTTTATGCAACTAAGTTTAACTGTCTTGACAGTCAGCCTATTCCTTAATTCCCCATAAACGAATCCTAGTCGGATTCGGTCAGATGTATTTACAGTAACTACCGGTAGTCAAGTTTAAATTTGGTAAAGTTTTTTTGGAACCAAAACTTAGGTGCAAGGTTTGGATTGCAGAATCCTACACCAATCTATCACACACCCAATTTAACTTTAACACTACATTTAAAGAGTGCCAATCCAAAAATTGTTAAGGATTATGTACTACTATAAGGATACTGTATCTATTTCTAATCTTACACATGAATACCGGTATATTTATTAGTAAATAAAATGCTTTTAAGATTTTTAGGCTTAGGTTTTACTTAGTTATTCTTATTCATCTTTATCAAGATCTTACTACACTAACAACGATTCCTCAATACTCAAAAACAAAGAAAGAAAAAGGGCAAGCGAGAGTAGCCGAGTAGCGGCAAAATATAGAAACGTTAATGTTATGACGTCAGCATCATAGCCGTCACACAGTGAAGCGACGTCATTAAGCTGCTCCGAATGTCTCCCGTATGTCCCACCGGGATGATGACGGCGAGGAATACGAATACGGCTCCCCACCACTAGCACATCGTCTGCCGCGCGCAATTGACGCTCGTCCACGCATCCGCGGCTTCTGCGCAGGCAGACTGCAGTGAGTCTGCCCTTTGCTTTTTCACCACAATAGGGCTCTGTGGCCTGCGACCATGACGATGACAACGCGCCGTGCATCAAAATATAAATTTTAATTTCTCCAAAATTTTGCCGCCCTTGAAATTTGCCGCCCTGGGCATGTGCCCATGTTGCCCATGCGGTAAATCCGGCCCTGCATTGGACCCTTTTATTGTGTTCCTTGTTCACTCAACTAAATCTGTTTATTCATTGCAATAAGGTTTGGTCAATAAAAAATAATAAATATTGGAAACCCGCGGACTCTTAATTAAAACTTGTTAGTTTATTTCGTGTTTTACTTAATTTATTGAACTCTTTGTTTTAACCGTGGTTTTGGGTTATCCGGGACCCTTCAACCAGTCATTACCCCGGATAATCGGGAGTTGACTGTATCAGAGTTATTGTGATTTCTATATTAGAATATCCTAAATTTGCATTAACCATAAAGCAGGATCGATGTTTTTCTGCAGAAAAATCACAATAACTCTGTTATCTATTCTTAGATCTTTACAAAGTTGGTCTCATTGTTTAAATAATTAAATGTGTCAACTTTTTTGCCTCATATAATTTTTTTTTTAAATTTACAGTTTTTGAGATATTTGCGTTTGAAAATTTAAAATGGCTGCCATTTTAAAAATACATACTAGAATAAAATAATTTTTGTTCTTGTAATAAACAGTGTTCTAGTTAAGGTCCATGCCAAATATGAAGTCAATCCATCCATCCATCACGGAAATAAAAATTATTAGGGGTAAAAAACAAAATGGCGGCTAGCGGGTTAACGAAGCATTTTAGGACATATGTTTACATGAACTTTTTTGTTTCTTTTGGCTTGCTGAACAATGTGGAAATGTTTCGGACAGTTGAAGCTGGACACCCTGTATAATGAACTGCCTTTTTGCATATAAATGAATATTGAAGATAATCCTCAATCCTACAGCGGATTCTCCTGATCCTGCCTTAAATGATCTGTGCTCCTCTGGAAACTAAAACTCCAGCTCATATGTTTCCCATGGCTGGAAATAGACGTAGGAACTGGTTTCCAAGTTAATCCTCTAAAATATATTGGTTCATTTGCCTGAGGATTCGGTTTCAGACGTCTTTTTTTCTCCTGTAACCAACAGAGTTTGGCTGTACGTTATAACGGGTGAATCTTGCTATGTAGGTTTAGGTATGTTTTTTTGTGGCTCAATCGCTGGTATTATTTGATATATATGTGATATTCTGTCGTTATTGCAGCCACATCTCTGCAATAGAACCTTCTTTACAACATTACAACAGTCAATCAGTTTTGTCACTGTCATGGTGAAGTAAAAGTTACTTGAAATCACATGAAATTACCTCCTTCGTCATCAAGACCAGCAGAGCTAAATAATTTGTGTAAAGAAAGTTAAACTAAGATTACCGGAGATGGAATAAAATATGGAACTAAGAATTCGGTGGTGGATATTAGACCATATCTCTAAGACTGTCTTCGAAGAATTGACAAGACTGTGAAGGTTTGTCTTTAGCCACATCTTGAGGGCAGTGCCAAATGTTTTAACTTCAAGTTCTTCACTAGTGTAAGTTGTAGATCTTCAGTGCGAGAGTCAGGAAAGAAAAATTTTGTTTTAATCAGCCGAAGTGGTTGAAAGATAGATGTAGTGACTCTTGATAATTAAAATTCCAGTGACAGCAAAGAGTGGTTCACAATGGACCAGACGTTTACTATGGGTTATAATAAACTACTTTTTTTAGCAGTATCAAAACTTCTAAACATGACTTACTCCTAAGTTATGTTCTTCCTCAGTTGTTTTTCGTACTAACAGTAATGCCATAGATTGGATACACTACTTGTCATTAGTAAAAATACAACATAAATAAACAAATTTTGAAAAAATTTCTAAAAAATTAGTGTATTCTTAAAATTACTAGAACTATCATCTCTCTCATATCCCAACTAATCCCACCACTAACTATACAATTATAATAAAACGACGATAAAATACTAAAAAAACTCCAACATGTCCATCGCCTCATGGAGAATGGCCTTTTTGACTTACGGGCGGCTCACACACAAGTCACTTGCGACTGCCGAGGCGCTTGTGGAGAATAGAAAAAAAATTTTGTACATCTCAGATGCCATGTCGATTTGACTCAAGACGCTCATGCCAAATTGGCCTAAGTAATAAATTTTTTGTCATAAAGTTATTCTATTTCTAGGTTACAAGACATCGTAACGACTCTCCGGCGCAAGATCCTGGCCATGGAGCAGAGCACGCAGGTCGAGGTCAAAAGGTTGACATCTGAGGTCATCAAACTGCACCGCAATATCAAAGATATCTTGCTGAAAGCTGAACACTTTTGCTCCGTTAATGAAGCCAAGTACTTTCAGCTGTGGAAGTTCAATCATGACTCTGCACAGAAACTTCTTGATAAGGTGCAAGTACTGTTAAGTATCGATGGTAATACAAATTTTGTGTACATGGTTTTGTTAAAATTTCTTGAAAAAACTTGTGGTCCACAAAAATTTGAATCATTGGTTTTTTTATATCTCTAAAGAAGTTTAAATTAAAAACCCATATAAGTAACAACCAAAAAACTAATATTCTCTAATTACTATTTATTTGTTTACTAATTTTCAAATATAATCATTGATTCCATGTAAACACATGTTTAAGTTTAAGATGAAAGAATAACACTAAATCCAACTGTGTATGCAACAGATCTTATCAATAGACAGACTGGTGTACGAGCAACATCTGGGAATTCCATGGCAACCATCATCATCAACATTCATCTCCAGAAAGGATCTCCCATCATACAGATTAGCTGTGATGCGCGACTCTGAGGATACTGTCGAAGGTGAATCAATTATAGAATGTTAATCCTTCTGAATAAGAGGAAGTTTCCATCCTAAGATAAAAGTATTACTTCAATAAGTAATTTTAAATTGCATGCTCACACATTAGAACAAAAACGTAACACAATATAAATATGTGTTTCCAAATGACCAGATGCTTAGGTTTGGTCAATTGCAATGACGTGATAGTGCAAGGGGTTTTACCAAGTATGCACTTAGCTGAGTATATAGAACTAATACCTCTCACGAGGTTTTGAATTGAATTTGTAATTCTAGCTGCCATTTGGATGTGATGTGGAGAATCCACTGCTCCGAGAAATCATTTTCCTCCATCCTAAGTAGGTACCAAACAACAAAAATAGTATCTCAGTTAAAAAAATCAACAAGAAGGAGTTAAAAAGTCATATTTACAATTGACAGCTGTTGATTATCTGACACACATGACGAAGAATACGTAAACACGTTCCTTTGATTTCTGAAAATATAATATGAAAACAAATATCAAAACTGTGTAAAGATTATTTTACTATTACTATTGTATTATAACTCTCAATTACTTTTATAGAAAGAATCCTCTTGCAGTGAATAGCTTAAGTAAAACCATTGACTATTTACACTACCGTGAGTAGACTTCTCATCGCATAGGGGTGTTTGAAACATATTGACGGTGGTGTAATCTCGTTCGGCGTACATGGAAGTACAAGAGTCATATGATAGGCAAGTCAGTGCTACCACTCTTCTCAATCACGGATTAAACATTTTATAATGGAGGTTTTTGTTTATGTTATGATGAAATGTTTTTGCAGCACTGTAAATTCAGCTAAATAATAACAACATCGATGGCAGCGACTCTGGTGCCGGTGTACACGAAACTTCCAAAATTTTGCCTCAAACTAAATGCATTGGATGAGAGGTCTATTCACGGTAGTGTACATAGTCAATGGTAAAACCAAGTGGCTCCGATATGAACCATTCAATCAGTCATATTTATATTTTACTACCTTAACTGGTATACTTTGCAATGCCAATCTGTAAAATTTTTGCCCTCCAATACAAAATTGTCGCTTTCACTAAAATAATAAGATAACTTTGAAGACCTGTGGGGCGGAGCTCTACGGAGAAATCTGGATAAAAAGTATCCTATATGTTCCTCCTGGTTCTGCACTACCTCCCCACCAATTTCCAGCCATAACGGTTGAGTGGTTGTGAGTTATAAATGGCATAACTAACACAACTTTCTTATAAATATACAAACCACAATACATATATATTTTACATATATATGTATTGTGAAGGTTCCCACAGTTATCCTCACTGCCCCCTCCAACAGGACAAACAGAAGAGTCCACAGTACAGTTAAATACCATAAACTCGACACCAGATAACTCAACATTTCCTTAGGCGCCTACAATGTCCGGCTGTGCATCTGCGTGACTCGCATGAATGCGCAAATTCTATTTGCAGCATTTTTCACCGTCACAACAATAGATAGTACACTGAATTTACTTGAATTAGGTTTTGAGACACGATTTTCTCACAGTTGCGGCTACTATTCTGCTTAATGAACATTGTTGATGTCTGACATTACAATTTTCAATCTTTATTTTTTAAACGAGCGGACTAATATTACTTGAGAGCCGATATTACCAGACCTCAACGAGTAATTGGATGGAGTACAATTAACTCCGAGGAACTTGACTTTCATCAAGTTCGACGGTGACTGATTCCATGTGGTGTCAAGTTTGTGAGGTTTTACTGTACGTGAATAAAACAATAAGTTATAAAATTGGTCTCGCATGTCTGTCAGTGTGTGCATGTCATGTGATGTGGTGTTGTGCGTGATGCAGGGGAACAGCCGGGGGGAGATGCCGCTCAGGAGGAGCGTCTGCTGCAGCACATCCTGGAGGCGGTGGCCGACCGCTCGGGGTTCCTGGTGGAGGAGCGGCTCAGTGTGTGTATGTCATGTGATGTGGTGTTATGCGTGATGCAGGGGAACGGCCGGGGGGAGATGCCGCTCAGGAGGAGCGTCCGCTGCAGCACATCCTGGAGGCGGTGGCCGACCGCTCGGGGTTCCTGGTGGAGGAGCGGCTCAGTGTGTGTATGTCATGTGATGTGGTGTTATGCGTGATGCAGGGGAACGGCCGGGGGGAGATTCCGCTCAGGAGGAGCATCTGCTGCAGCACATCCTGGAGGCGGTGGCCGACCGCTCAGGGTTCCTGGTGGAGGAGCAGCTCAGTGTGTGCATGTCATGTGACGTGGTGTTGTGCGTGATGCAGGGGAACGGCCGGGGGGAGATGCCGCTCAGGAGGAGCGTCTGCTGCAGCACATTCTGGAGGCGGTGGCCGACCGCTCGGGGTTCCTGGTGAAGAAGCGGCTCCGTGTGTGCATGTCATGTGATGTGGTGTTGTGTGTGATGCAGGGGAACGGCCGGGGGGAGATGCCGCTCAGGAGGAGCGTCTGCTGCAGCACATCCTGGAGGCGGTGGCCGACCGCTCGGGGTTCCTGGTGGAGGAGCGGCTCAGTGTGTTGCTCGCGCCTTACACTCGCGCGCAGAACACACTTGTCCGCATCGACAACGTCTTCACGGTCAGTACAATTCAAGTCCTAGTATACGAATCTGTGTGTTTCATTTTTCAATGCGCCAATGCTATCATGATGCATTTGTTATAAAACACCGACACACTCGGTGCCTAAGCATGAATGTGATTGATGGTTAAGTGTTATTTGTGTGATGAAATATAACCTTGTTACTGACAAAGCAAATCTGATTCATTTGTCAAGATTATTCGGATTAGAAAGCGAACTTTGTACAGTAGAGTCCTGAGAAGACAGACTTCGACAACCTTCTGGATAACTTGGAAAGCCTGTCAGAGCAGTAAAGTGCACTGGGTTTCAAGGCTTTAAGCATCATGGCATTGGCTGTGGTACGATGTGGTGCTTTGGTTTTTCTTTATGTTTCTTTTAAGAGAAGAGGTTTGAATTTTTAGTTTTTGTATTAAGAACATTATGCATTAAATAAATGTTTATAGAGGAATAACGTAAACTATTCTTACTGTAGGACATAATTCAACTTTGTGAGTAACAATAAGAGCAGTTGAAAACTAAAATCATACTTGTATCTATTATTTTTTTATGATTTTTTTTAAGTTTCAGACAAAAAAGTATCGATAGTTTGTGTTAAATATCATAACTGAAATGGTGTCAATAATACAGGCAAAAATAGATGTGTTGCTCTATTACGATGTAACGTTTATTACATTGACATTATTTACTTAGTAAATAAATAGCCAACAAACCCGCAATTTAGGTTTACAGTAGTGCTGATTTACCGGTTGTGTTAAAAGATTTAACTGAAAAAATTTCTAAAATATTTTTCTAGGTAAGTTTTTAAACCCTTAATATTTTAAAGCAACATGGGAAAAATACCACAGGCTTTTACTTTATTCTTAATTTTACTGCTTTTAAACCTCATTAAACTAGTCTGTTTTGAGACTGCAGAATAATTTGAGGAACAAAAGTTGAGGTGGGGTCATAAGCATTTCAACAGTTTTTTGTAAATCAAAGGATTTTCTGCTGGCATTTTCCAGTCATGGCTGCAGTTGTTGTTGACTGTTAGCTAATTTAGCGTTTGCAGCCATCTTATACCAAGTAGCTTACCTCAACAGCAATGCAAGGGTTAAGATTCTACATAGTACGGAGAGATTATAAAATTTGTTTTGTAGAGCATGGCTCCAAAGTCCATTGTGTCAGTCACTGTTCTAGTAATTTACATGAATGGTTCTCACCTTGAACTACTTGTAATGGGAATCTGCATTAACTCTAAAAATTATCAGTTCAATAATTGTTATTGGTTTCTAAAGTGTTTGTTTCAAGTAAGTTCATGGGAAAAATGTGAGGAGGATATATCTATATATTTATTTATACATTTACGGCAATCACCATTTACAATGGAGTTTTTACATTAATGTTTATATACATCTAGGTTATGGACGCACATGCTAAACCTAGTTATAAAAAAAATCCTTCCTGTAGATACAGTGCAACTTAAATAAAAGACAAAACTGCACTTTTATCAAAACGTACCTATTCAACCAAGAGAAAGGTAACAATAACTAAATTGCAATAGAAACAAGTAAAAAATGTGCTTATATCTAAAAAAAGCAACAGAAACAAGAGTGTAACAATAACAAGGAATAACAATACATGGTATGTGGTGCATGCAAAAGGTTCCTACAGGGAAAGAACAATACTTTGATAATTAAACATGCAGTGGCCAGAAAGGCAAAGATTTTAAATGAGTTTTTGGTTACAAGCAATTACAAGAACATCCTTCGGTGGAACAAAATTCAAAATGCGAGATGTGAAAATGAATCACAATGACGGTCTAGTGCATTCTTATTGTAAGATCAGTTCCTTTCCATTAAATTCTTAACATGTCTCTTTTACTGCATTTCTTCATTACGTAGTGTGGGTTCTTTTGCCTGGCTAGTAGAGGTATCGCGTCCGTAATATACTTCATCATGGTAATAAAAAACAAATTGTCCAATTCAGGCTCTAGGCGTGTCCAGACAGGAAGACATGGAGCTGCTGCGGCAGACGATGAAGCCGTACATCGTGTGTGTCACGTGTCATCCCATGCTGAAGGCCGTCCACCCAGTCTCACCCCCCTCCACCCCGCCACCGTGAGTATCCAGCGGTGACTTACAAATTGAACTCGCAAGGACTAAGTAGTTCCATGCAATACAGTTAACCTCTTGTAAACTCAAACCGCAAATAACACAAAATTCTCCATTTCTCAAATTTGTTTAATCCCGTTGGAAAGACCTGTCTAAGTAAAATAAATTTTTATACTTATTAGAAACTTATTCACCTTGTAATCTTGCGCTATTTGAGAGTTTTGATTTTACTAATTGATGATGAAAAATGTCCACAATAATTTACAAAACAATAACACTTGAGAGTATTCTCAACTATGGCATTATTGTATGGGGAGGATCGTCGGCAAAAAATATGAACACAGTTGTACTCATGCAAAAGAGGGCAGTTCAAACCCTGACCAATAATATCTAGAGGCAAGACAATTGCAGACCCGAGTTTAGGAGGTTGAAGATGAAGATCCTAACTGTGATCAACCTTTTCATACTTCACACTCTCACTATGGCTGATTCCTCCAGGGCCTGCCGTCACCATAAAGTTAATTCTTACAACACAAGGCGAAGAGGAGAAAGCAACCTTCCTGCTCTGTAGACTAAATAAGTAGTAACCCTCATATATGCATGCCAAGTTCTAACACGTCTGAAGAATCTTGAGCCTAAGATCTTGAAGAAGGACTTAAGTGCAGGCTGCCCCTCAGACTGTTCTACAGCATTGCTGAATATTTGTCTTGGCAGCAACTTGAATGACTGCAACTTCAAAGACTTTTAAAAATCAAGCTTTTTAAATTTGACAAGTTGTATCCTGACCACAAGATACAAAATTCAAGATAATAAAAATTAAGTGTTCTTGTACCGGTATTCAAAATAATTTTGCAGTTATATTTTACCTCTCTAAGAGATTTAAAAACTACTTCTACAGCTCGAAGTTCAGTACATAAGTTGAAATCTATTTGCATTTTACCTCCATAAGTTAAAATTTACCTCCATATCTCAAAGTTTTCTCTACTAACCTTTGATAGTCGAAATCCTGACTCAAAGGTTGCAATGAGTTAGTGAAACATCCAGTCTATTAGCATCTGTCTGCTGTTACTCAGTTATGTCAGCTGATTTCCGTTTGAGAGTCACAGCTATTAATCCTCAAATTGTAGGTCGCTGAGAATTGACCCTTTACAGTATACAGTAATTATTAACATTTTAACTGTGTGTACACAATTCGTAATCCCCTTTTTATCAAGTCACTGATCAAAAGCAGAAGTGATATTCTATATTTATTGATGATCCATTATGAGTGTGTATCAGAATTGTGTGTTATAAGATTGGGTCAATACTTTCATGCTTATCATGATAGAATAATAAATTTAATATTTGAACTAATGCAATTTTATAGAAACTATATATTTATTGTATTGTTACAGGCCAGCAATAACCGAAGAAAAATTAAAGGCTCATGTCATTGAAAAAGTGAAAGAAATCGTTGAGGAAGAAAAGAAAATTTCAACCAAGGACAGGTAATTTGTTTCTCTTCTGTACGTTATAAATGTACATAGTTTTTTTTCTTTTTTTTAGAAAAATCTTTATGTAAATTTCTTTTGGGATTCAAGACTCATAAGGAGATTAATCAGGACCATATTAGGAACCCATAAAATGTCTTGGGGGGGAGGGGGGGGGGTGCAATTATAGAATGAAGATGTTAGTTAAGAAATTTTAAAGGAATTAAAATTGTTAAAATAAAGCTATTAATTGTTCATGGAGAAAAACAAAAAGTTGCGGGGTTAAATTAAATCATTTGTTCTATCTTAGCTATAGTTACAATGATTGAATAATTGTGATGATTGTAATAATATTATTGAGATCAACAAACTAATATAATGGTTACTACAGTGGGGAAAGTCCCTTGTCTTTGGGCACAATCGGTCAATAGGGCCTCGGCAATAATGAGCTGTGCGGCGGACTGCTCAGTCGAGAAGAGCTGAGCCGTGAGGACTCGTTCCTGGATGACCTGTCGGAGCTGACGGCCAGTCTGCGCACCTCCACGCACACCAGCTGATTGCTCATCTGTGTGTGGGCAGGCAGACGGCGTGGCAGAGCCAGTTGGTGATGGGCCTTGGCGACGACCTGCTCAGCCGTGAGGACTCGTTCCTGGGTGACCTGTCGGAGCTAACTGCCAGCTTGCGCACCTCCATGCACAACAACTGATTGCTCATCTGTGTGTGGGCAGGCAGACGGCGTGGCAGAGCCAGTTGGTGGTGGGCCTTGGCGACGACCTACTCAGCCGAGAGGAGCTGAGCCGTGAGGACTCGTTCCTGGGTGACCTGTCGGAGCTGACAGCCAGTCTGCGCACCTCCACGCACACCAGCTGATTGCTCATCTGTGTGTGGGCAGGCAGAGGGCGTGGCAGAGCCAGTTGGTGATGGGCCTTGGCGATGACCTGCTCAGCTGAGAGGAGCTGAGCCGTGAGGACTCGTTCCTGGGTGACCTGTCGGAGCTGACAGCCAGTCTGCGCACCTCCACGCACACCAGCTGATTGCTCATCTGTGTGTGGGCAGGCAGACGGCGTGGCAGAGCCAGTTGGTGATGGGCCTTGGCGACGACCTACTCAGCCGAGAGGAGCTGAGCCGTGAGGACTCATTCCTGGGTGACCTGTCGGAGCTGACAGCCAGTCTGCGCACCTCCACGCACACCAGCTGATTGCTCATCTGTGTGTGGGCAGGCAGAGGCCGTGGCAGAGCCAGTTGGTGGTGGGCCTTGGCGACGACCTGCTCAGCCGTGAGGAGCTGAGCCGTGAGGACTCGTTCCTGGGTGACCTGTCGGAGCTGACAGCCAGTCTGCGCACCTCCACACACACCAGCTGATTGCTCATCTGTGTGTGGGCAGGCAGACGGCGTGGCAGAGCCAGTTGGTGATGGGCCTTGGCGACGACCTGCTCAGCCGAGAGGAGCTGAGCCGAGAGGACTCGTTCCTGGGTGACTTGTCGGAGCTGACGGCCAGTCTGCGCACCTCCACGCACACCAGCTGATTGCTCATCTGTGTGTGGGCAGGCAGACGGCGTGGCAGAGCCAGTTGGTGATGGGCCTTGGTGACGACCTGCTCAGCCGAGAGGAGCTGAGCCGAGAGGACTCGTTCCTGGGTGACTTGTCGGAGCTGACGGCCAGTCTGCGCACCTCCACGCACACCAGCTCTAGTGCCTTTAAGAAAACCGGTAACCGAGCAGTCCTTTTGCGAATCCATCGATTATAAGTCTTACAAATTCCAGTTGCTTCAAAAGGACTTTACAACTTCGAGAAATTATAACAATTAATCAAGAGAAATTACAGTGGTGATTGTTTTGTCAATTTGAGGGGAACTACTCCAAGTTTTTTTACATAGTTTGCTACTTCCGAAACTCATTAATATAAGCGCTTATAGCAGTTACCTTCAAGTGGTTGCCAAGTATGCTGCTGTTGCTGCTGCATTGGACTTGCAATAATACCAGTCATGCGCTTTGTTGAAAGAATCTATTTCAGATTCTTCAAAAGTTCAGCATTATTTTTTTTCCTTAGTATGCAAAAAATTCACTTAAGAGACCTACATTTTGTGATTGGTGTAAAATTTTGCGACTTCCTACTTTGATTCTTCAAACCAAACACTAGATTCAAGTCACAGTTTTATTTTAATGCATATTGGAGAGTTAGGAACAAATGAACAATGTGGAATAAATATTGAGTATTTTACTCGATGAATTTATATGAATTTTTAAAGTTGTCTTTTTGAAACACTCAGTATTATATTCTAAAACCCAATTAAATCTTTTGGAAATTTTTTCTTACAAAGTTGAGTTATAAAGCTAAATAGATAGTTATAAGACTAAATAGATCAGAATTCTATAAAATTTTCATCAACATATCTTTATTTAGTGAAATTGAAATGAAATGCAACATTTAAAAAAACCACCAATCTTCATGCTTAACAGCTACTTTTGCATTATTTATTAACGACATTCTTTGGAATTTCAATGGAAATTTCGAACTTTCTAAAGTAAACAATGTAGTGAAATGTTTGCATTAGCCTGCAGACTTGCATGTTTCAATATAGTTTTTTATTAATTTTCTTTTGTTTTAGAAGCAGCCATGCCATCCGAATTCACCTTTTTTTCCCAGAAGACTACCACAGTCCTTTCTGTCCCATCCGCTATCTCCTGTCCAAGTTATCAAAAGGGTAACTAAATAGATCTAATGGGTTGTCTTGAGTTTCTTAGTCTGATAAAATTAGATAACTTTTAGTCAGGTAAAAACTACCTCTAAAAAATTGATATATAACTCAAAAATTTGTTTTCAATAAAAGAATTTCTTTAAAGCATTATTATGGTATGAATAAGTTTAAAGAACAACGTCAAGAAGTTTGAACGTCAACGTTTGAAGAATGTCAAGTCTTCAAAGTTCAATAATTAAAAACACGAGACTTTCAAACGTGACACAATGGACAGAAACACATACATACAAAAACACTTAAAGGCCAATTGTATTACTGGTGACTCTGATTGATGTGATCCCGGCTGTGATAAAGTATAGAGTTTTTGTCTTTTAAACTTGCAAAAATCATTTGCTGTGTTTTATAATCGGTTGATTAATTTCAGTTGTTGAAGAAAAGGGGCATGATCCATCCCACGAACAGTCTATCAACCCAGTTTATGTGCTCAAGGCTTTGCGTGAGTTTGTTGAAAAGTTCCAGGCTGGTAAGAAAAGGTGAGTAGTTTTACCGTAATACAGGTTAAATGATTCCTGCCAGAGTTTCGGGGAAACTACCATCAGTGGCGGCCGGTGGTTAGGGACGATGGGGGGGGCTCTTATCATTATTTTATTTATATTTACGCCAGTGAAGATAAGTAATGTCTGCTTCAGGAAAAACGGTAATGCCTTATGTCAATAAATAATAGTTACTCCATCAAACAGGCATAATTCACAAAGTTGAATTAAATTGCAATATAGCCTAAAAATCTTAATCACAATTGCTAACGAAAAGTCATCTCTGTTTTACATAACTGATAATCTGTTGTAGGCCTACTGCAGAGTATCAGTTATGTACAACAGACATGACTTTTTCAACAATTGTTTTCCGTCAATTTTATTCTGTTGATATGAATCCGGTTAATGCTTAGGCCTACCTTTTCGTGACGTTAGTTTGCATTGATGAAACAAATCAGACTGAAATAGTTTTGCCGCGGACAGGTGAGTTCTAAGAATTGAAAGCGGTCCGCTATCCCGGATGTTAAGATGTCACACACTTCCTTTGAGGCAATATATTTCCGGTCTTCAAACGATGTTTACGTCTGGGTTCATGTACGCTATTGTTCACACACTAGACTAATCTAGTTCAGGGGAGTTTTTTTATTTTTTGTACTTCATATTTAAATTCTTTATCGTACTTGAAACCCTTAATACAATCAATTGTTTTATGAAACCCTTAATACAATCAATTGTTTTATTAACTGTAAAGGATACATCACAATCTGCCATACAGTATATTTTGCCATTGACAATTAATACATAGTCAATGATTTGCTTAATGAAATCAAGCAAAAAAATTAATAAATGAAAATAAAAAATAAACTGCATCTCTCAAGACATTTTGTAGGCCTATAGTTTGATTTAATGTCGCAAATCTAGTGTTGATCTTTTCAAGTACTTCATCAAATTCTATACACGCCTTGATGTGTTTGTCACTCGTTTTATGTATCTTAACTTTTTAACTCAATGTTTAATCTATGAAATACCACCAACAGTTAAGGCACGATCCTGAATCCGTATAATCAAGCAAGTGTTACAGAAAAACGAGTTTTTAATTTTACAGCCACAGAGCCAATTGGCCTAATTTTATAAATTTCTAAAACACTTTTCATGAAAACTATTTTTCTTTTTGTTCAACTTCACATTTGATTAATAACTAAATTAGGCCTTAGAAGCACCAGGTTCTTCAAAGTAATTCTAATAATCAGTGTTTTTTTATTCTATTACTTACTATACGATTTACCTGGTGTAAATGTTGCTCATCTCCAACGTCACCCATTTCACTTTCACACATTTACATTTCCTCATAAATCTATATAATTCACTATTTCAACACAATTCACACCAACACGTACACCATTAAGCATAAACAGAACCCAGACGGGCGACTGCATCGCGAGGGAACTGACAGTCACAGTCACATTTTTGGCACTGCTCGGTTGGTAGCAGTGGCTGGAGCAGTGGCGCGCGCAGCCTAGGGCGCCGGCAGAGCGTTGCATTAGCAGCCGTTGTGTGTGCCTGTGTGAGTGAGCTGCGCGTATGCGCGTCTCCATTTGATTTTACAAGAGCGCTAGGACGCCGTAGCCGGCGTCCGTCGCTCCGGCCCGAGCCGGCCGCGATAGAATTAGAGACACAATCGTCGTCGATTTTGGATTTATTTTAGTACGATCTGTTTCTATCTTCAACTTATGACCTATACAATTGTCATTATGTTAAATATTCTCATAACAATATTTTTGTTAGTTTATTTATTTGATTTTTAATCAATTCTTTAGGAGGGGCGGCGTCCGGGAGTCCTTATGGGCGAGCCGCCACTGACTACCATGTCATCCCTTGTCAGTAACCAAGAATGCCCCTTTCTACTATTTTCCTAAACAAGTTGGCCCCTGATCATAAATTGACTTCATTCTATATTGAAAGAGTTTCCCCACTTTATATTGATACTAGTGGCTTGTAGGGGCAAAGGCCCCCTAAAAATCAAATTGGGGATGTTGTCTCCAAAAATAAGTTTCAATTTATCACCCCCCTCAAATTTTATTGTGAATTTACACGTTTGGGTTTTCTAATAACATATTTCCTAATTTTGACGAACCTTTTTGGCGGTATCAAATCAGTAATTACCAATAAATTTCCCCTGTATTAAAAACAGCAGTCTATTTTGTGGAAAAAAGAAAAATTATGGCACTATTTTACTACCGAACGCGGTAAAAATAGTTTTAACCTTAAACATGTTCATAATGAGTTTGTAATTCAAGTAAATAAAATAGTTCAATGCTACATAAGCCCATTAATACTGTACACTCCTGTAAACTGGACCCCTGTGCCCCCCCATTCTCTCACACTCACCGTGACCCCATGCCTCCCTCTGCCCCCGTTCACATCTCCTGACCGTGTTTCGTGTGCCCCCTATGCCCCCGTACCCCCTAGCCTCCTCATGCTCCTGTACTTCCCAGTGGCGAGGCGTGAGATTTTTTCTCGGTCATCGCATGCTTATTTTAGAAACCCAATTTTTGTTTAATAGGGGCTGAGAGGAAATTTACAATGAAGTTAAACCCCAGAAAATTATTTATAAATAGACTATAATTTATTCACAAGGAGTATATCAAATCATGTAATGCGACTAAAATCATCTTCTAATGTTATGATTCACGTGATACTACTAAGGTTAACGATAAGACTGCGCATCGTCTGCTGAACGACTGTCGTATTCCGGAATGCCGAAACTTCACGGATGCTGCCGAGAAGTCACGAGAGCTGCCGAATATTGCCGGACTCGCTCGATCTAGCTTGGTTGAGCGGGAGCCTAAACGCGCTGTGATTGGTTGCAGGTTTGGGGGGAGGGAGGGGAGGGAACTCTCTTTGATGGGCGTGGGGGGCTGGACGAGATACGCAGGTTGTTAGCGCTCCCGCGCGAGCGCTAGTAGTTGGCGCTTGCTTAGCTTGATTGATTGTGAACTGCGAGTTTGAAGCGGATTTGAACGTTACACAATGACGTCGACGAAATTTTCATTAATCGTTCATGCAAACAAGGAATAAATTGTATGTTTATCATTGTTATTTACTAATACATTAAATTTATTAATTTGTCCTGGTCATCGCCGAATCCAGAGATGACCGCACGCTTCGCCACTGGTACTTCCCCATTCCCTCCCCCATCAAGTGCCCGCAGTTCTGCCCTATGGCCCCCGTGCCCTCTATGTTTATCATTCATCCGTGTCACCGTTACTCTAGTCCCCCTTGTGCCCCCAAACCTCCCGTGCCCCTATGCCCATACCATTCCTCCCCATACCCTTTATATCCCCCGCACCCCCCGCCACCACGTGCCCCAGTGCATCCCCATGCCTCCCCAGAGTGCCCCGTATGTCCCCGCAACGCCCCGTAACCTCCATTCTCCCGTGCCCTCATGCTCACGTTCCTCCCGGTGCCCCTTTGTTCCCCATGCCTCCAAAGGGCAACTCATGCCCCCCTGTCTTCAGTGCCACCGACACCCTTCAGCCCACCACATCCCTGAACCCCCTGTGCTCCCCACGATCCCGTGCTGCCATCCCTGCCGTTCCTCCCCGTACCTCCATGTTCTCCTGTGCCCCCAGCCGTGCCCCCTATTTCCCCCATGTCTCCTACATGCCCCCACGCCCCCTTGCCTTTATGCCACCGATGTTCCTCGTACTTTGATTTTAGTCTATTTTGTCATTTCGTCAATGAAGTAGAACACTCATTGATATTATCTTTCGCACACTACCATTTAAATGAAAAGCTCCCCGTCTTTATGGATTAACAGGAGTTTATTGTTTCCCTGTGACCTCCGTAAAGAAAGAAGCAGAGAATGGATAAAACCAAAACAAAATATTCTTTATACGGAGGCTGAAACAAACAAAAAGATTCAACTCTTACACTCTAACTACTAAATAGCCAATATATGAAGCAGTAACGTAATAACTAAACGACATTCACTGAGTAAATACAACCATTATATTAACCGTGCCACGTCCAAGCCAATTTTATTTGGTACATTCAGCATAAAAAATCATACACTCCTTTTTACTTAATGACATAGATTGGGTCAAGAAAATGAAATCTCCTGTGGATCCGTGATCTGTAATACGTTCATGACTATTAGTTTCTTATTTTTTATAGTGCATTACCGCCAATTAATTGTAAAAAGTTATAACAATATGGTTATCTTAACTCAAAATATCTGCTCAATAACCAGCTGAGTTATGATAAACACCGGAACATCTGCTTAATCACACGTGTAGATTTAAAAATCGCCTTCCCATTAGATTAACATGGAAATTCAAGGTCCAATGTGGCGAAGCCCAGGTAACTTTGATGATTCTGGTATTTTTCCTTGCGTCCTTGGACCCTCAAGCTTAAAAATGAGCCATCATACGTTACCCTATCTTCTTCTAACTCGAGATATTTCGTGGGGACCGATTCGCTTACGGAATTTTATATATAGATTTTTTTATGAGTAACAGTAACTATAATATCATGGAGTAATTTCTTGTATATTGATAAATTTTACTTACTAAAATAAAAAATTAACACAAATCTATACCGTACTTGAAATTCTTTTCTTAATTTGGTCATTAATATCAGTATTTAAATTATTAGTTTCTGTAAAGTAATATTTATGCATCTTACTAAATTTGTTCAATTCTTGTGCATAAAGACCATTAAATTACAAAATGTATCAATAAAAATTGTATGTGGGTTTTTAATGGTAAAAGAGATTTATTTGTTGTTTTTTCCACTTGAAATCATACTCAGCAATGACAATTTGGAGAACATCTTGAGCTCATCATTATGGCCCAT
Organism: Neoaliturus tenellus; assembly: GCA_030545055.2. Taxonomy (NCBI): domain Eukaryota; kingdom Metazoa; phylum Arthropoda; class Insecta; order Hemiptera; family Cicadellidae; genus Neoaliturus; species Neoaliturus tenellus. Next base: position 244,074,826 of record CM061533.1, on the reverse strand, counting down.
TAAAGTGTGAATCAAATAGTTGGTATGTTATATTTCATTATGGTTTTGATTTTTTTATATTAGAAGATCAAATAGTTTCCAAGCATATATTCAAATTTAAATATTTTTTTACAACCTATTCTAACTTTTCTAGCCAGAAGAAAAATACGTGGGATCAGAAGAAGGAAGAGAAGAAGTCGATATCCCGGCAGATATCCGAGGAAGACGTGAAGACATACTGGGAGCAGTACCGAGCAGCCTTCCCACCAGATAAGGAGAAACTCTGGGACTGCTTGTATCTGGGATTGCAGCAATACCTCACTGTGCTGCAAGGTTCGTGCATGGTTTTGTTACCCTTAAATACTGCTTGGTAGAAAAAACCACACCATCAGGTATGAAACAGAGGTAAAAATTAATTTGGGGCTCGGTTAACTATCAGTCAGTACAAATTTTCGACAAATTTATTAACTAATCTTAATTTACTTGAACAAAAAAATAACCACACTACAGTAGAAAGACCCGAAACAAAGTGAAGATAATGTTTGTTCAGTGTGTAAGCAACTAAATACTGTTGTGTGTCTGCCAACTGACATACAGGTTGAGTTTCTTAAAGTCATCCAATCGCTAACTTCTTTACTCTATACCTGACAGTATACTTCTTATGGGGGACCCCCTTTACTTTTTTATTTTGCTTTCAGGTATGTATTTCACTTTTCAAAATTTCTCGCCATTTTTCCAATATGGCGGCCAACTTTAAAACTTCTTTTGGGACACCCTACATTTTATGGTGTTTGTGAAATTTCCATGTGATTTTAAAACTTATTTATTCTTTGCTATTTTTCTCTAAACCTAACGGTTGGAGCTAGAGGCAATTAAAGTTCATTTTTAGTTCCATAAGAATAATATGGGGCGAAATTTATCTGCCCATAAATCCAAAAATATTGATTAAAATAAAAAATACCCAAATATAAAAGTGTCTTAAATTGATGTTTTAAAACATTTTTTTCATAAAACCATCAATTTGATTTGAAATTTTATTTTTTGCCCGCCATATTGGAAAGAAGTTAATGTATGCGTAAATGACAACTTTAATGAGTTAAATGTTCTTAAATCATCAATTTAAGACATTTTTATCCTTGAGTATTTTTTAATTTAATCAATGGTTCCGGAGTTATGGGCAGGTAAAGTTTGCCCCATGTTATTCTTATGGAACTAAAAATGAACTTTAATTAATTGTCTCCCTAACCGTTACTTTTAGAGAAAAATGGGGAAGAATAAAAAGTCTTAAGATCACATGGGATTTTCAAAAACACCATAAAATGTAGGGTGTTCCATAAGAAATTTTTAAGTTGACCGCCACATTGGAAAAATTACGGGAAATTTTGAAAAATGAAATACATACCTGAAAGCAAAAAAAAATAAATAAATAAATAAATAAATAAATAAAATTAAAAAAAATTAAAGGGGGTCCCCCATAAAAAGGATACTGTCAGATATATAGTAAAAAATATTGGATTACTTTAAGAATCTCACCCTGTATATTTCCCCCAAAAATTTAAGTATTAGTCAAAAAGTTTACATTTAATTTAAGTTTAAAAGTTGGAAAAACCACATGTTGATAGAAATGCTTTAAATGGTTTAGTACTGTATTTCTGTTGAAACCAATTGGTTATGAGTATTTTGTTTTGTTATAGTGGTACTCCTCTCTGTGCGGGAGGTTATAGGATGGTTTGAGAACTTCATTTTATTAATTGAGGGCGATTTGAGTCTGGGTTTGAGGGTGAGGAAGGTTTGAGGGAGATTTTTAAATTCCGCTAAATTTTTAACTTCAAAATTAATTTTTTCTTCCCATAGCTAAAACCAATTTCTATTTTTTTCAGAACGGCACAAAATAAATTCTGAAATTGAACAGTTAAAAGTTCAAAATGCTGACCTGCGACGGCTTCTTCAGAAATATGCACTGCCAAACAATGTAAGTATGACAAGCAAATTCATACTAATAAGAGTAAGTTTCCCTCTTATTCAAAGAAGTCAGTAAATGAACAAGAAATAGGGTCCTTGATGGTGCTTTCTGATCCATAGGCTTTTATCCATCTGGGTTTTATCTAAAGGTAATCTGCCACCGTTGAAGAACTTTAATGTACCAACTTTAATGTAATCTTCCTAAAAATATTTTTTTGCTTGAATCTACCTAGTGCTAGAGTTATTTTGGTAGAAAATTTAAATAAGCTGGTGGCTATATAAAAGCTTGGGCCTCAGAATACAATCATATTTAAAAAATGTTAGTGATGGCCCATTTTTTCACCTTGTATGGAAATATGTTTTGGGGAAATAGCCCTGGTGCAGTACAAAATTTTGCTATGGCAAAAAATAAATAAATAAAACTGAGGAGGATTATGGCTGGTGTGTCTAGTAGATAGCTGTGAGCCCTGGTTTGAGCATCTCAGAATTTTAACTATTCAAGCATATTAATTCATCTTTCAGAACCCAGAATTCTAGTTTATTTCCCTTTCAAAATTCAAGACTATTTCCAGACTTTTTTTATTTATATAGTTGGCACTTACATTTTTTTTACAGTGTCTGAATACTCAAACGCTTGTAAGGAAAAAGGACCAAATCTCTAAAATTTTTGTGGGCGGGATCAAATCCTCTTGAACTTCAAGTTAGCAAACTGCCAAAGACACCTTGGAATGTCAAATTATTTGTGTTGGGAGTCAAAACTCATTCTTACAAAATGTTTTCTCTTGAATCTCCTGTTACTTATACATATAATGTCAGTTAGAGGAATATATACTAATAATTTTTATTTCCAGATGAAACCAACCAAGGGCCCCCGCCAGAGCCTACCCCCATTGTCTGTCAAGACCCCGCCAGCCCCGGCTTCCACCCCCGCCCGCCTGGTGCTCACATTCAACAACTCTTCCCGCGTGTGAACCTCCCCATCACTGCCTCTTGCTCAAATGGTATCCCAAAGTATGTCTCTGTCATCAGTAGCCTGACACTTTTTTGACTCTGTTCTCAAAAGGTCTGAGATTCTGTTAATGATTCTTGTCACATTTGGAATCAATAAAATTTTAATTTTTGTAAGTGAAATTTATTTCAAAGTGAGTTTTATTTATTCATTTTTATTTATTTATTACTCACATTAGTTTTGCCCCTGTGCTGAAACATCTAGTTATAGTAATTTTAAGTTACTTTAGTCTACAGCTCATGTCCAGTTGCTCGCCTACAACCTCAAGTTTTGATGCATGGTCATGGTTTTGGGTCATGGTCAATATGTCAAATCAAGCTAAAAATGTATCTGTTGTCATGAAAACGTTGTGTAAGTAAAACAAATCACAAAACATGGACACACATAATGTAACATTACACGGACATGCATTTGTAAATAATTATTTAATAGTTCCGCCATGAATGGCGGCACTAGGACACTGAGGGATTTTACGATGGTGAACAGCTGATGTTATCACTGACATTGGACTAGTCCTGCTGGGGGGGGGGGGGGGGGGGGGGTGAGGGACATCTCATATGACAGATGGACTCACCTGCTGAACTTGGGTTTCAATAATTTTGTTGGAAATTAAATGCTAGCTGCGTTAAGCTTTTAAGTACCAGGTTAACTGAGCCTTGCTCGTTGGTTTTAATTTACTTTTGATATAAGTCATAGTAATAAAGCTATTAAATTTCAATCAACAACCAACTATACCTCTTCACAGTAAAAAGCTGTTTAAAAAAGACTGCTTAATATTTATGTTCCTTGACTTTTGTATGCCTTTCGTTGTTATTTCGTTACCAAAATAGCAACCCATAAGACCAATGTTAAAAATTACAATTTTAAAACTCAAATTTAGAACAAATTCAATTTTTTCCTGGGATTGAGGGTGTTTCTAAATTTATTTTTGGGCCAAAACACTTAAATGCAAAGTTTAAGCAAAATCTCCCCTCTAGATTTCGAGATCGTGGAACACACATCCCTTCAGACAGTGCTCGTAATATAGTATAGGATTTAAAACCAGGTCACTGTCATGTTCAAGGGCTTTATGTTTGTTGTTATGTTTGTGTTTATGTGGAGTTAGGTTGTCCATGTTTTGTGTTTAGTTTTTTAAACTTGGACTAAAGCTTCATGATTGCAGATACATCTTCAGCTTGAGATTTTAACAAATTGATCACTACATGACCAGACGCAAGTAGTCAAAACTAGAGGTTGTAGACTATAGTAACCGGATATAAGCCGTAAACAAAGGTAACTTAAAACCACTATAATTAGTTTTATTCTATAAAACTTTGCTTTACTAAAATATTTTCATCTAAACTTACTTTATTGTTGTAACTAAAATAAAATAAAATGTATAAAATCGTTGTCTGTTAACAGAGATTTATTTAGATACCTAAGCATATTGTTGGTCTGGGGAAACAGGGTGGTACACATCAGTAAATCAATTAATTATGTTAATTCTTATTCACAGGTTTGGTTAAAGTTAAAATATTTTGTTTTATCATTTATGAATCATTGATAAAACAAAGATACCCTTTTATTTGCAACCAACATATAAAACCTAAATAAACTAAATGGGTTATGTTTGGTACCAAATGAAATTAAACTAATTTTTTTTAATGTGACTTTATTTTTGCTTAACTTTATAAGTCTTTTATAATACACTAAACACACTTTGAAACAAAGCTGTACAAACATTTTGAAAAATATATATGTACATTATCACATCTAAGGCAGCATGTCATATTTAGGCTTGCAGATGAACATAGTGTTAAAAAAATAAAATTCTAATTTTATTAAACATATTAATATGTGTACCATGCTTAAACAAAAAGATGTTAGTGTTACTTAATCTTTTCCAGAAAACGTTAAAAGAATTACTTAAACAAAACATTGATTCACTAGTCCTACCTAGAGTTTAGTTTATACCAACGATCACATAAGACCAATAGATGGAGCATGCCCATCTAACTAGCATTACAACATTGAGTGAAGCACGGTCGGCCATCTTCCCGTAGGCAACAGACGTAAAATTCGCTGAGATTGGCGCAAATAACTCAATGTTTCGCTTACAAATAACTCGTATTTAGGCAATTTAGAATAAAAATTTAGTTTTGTAACTTTGTATGAGTGAAGTCAAAAGTGTTGGACACTAATAGTTCAATTTAAAAGTTTATAAGTTAATGTTTTCTATTTTTAATATTACAATAAAATGTATATTTCTAAATGAGTTTTGAAATGTGACATAAAAAAGTTGGTCGGCTACTACTTTTTTTTATTTTTTGGTAAGGTAAGTTTAAAAACGGTGGATTTTGTAGCCAAAGAGTGAAATTTTCTGAATCATATATTTTTTTTTAAATTTGCTACTGTGGTTAGGTTGGAAAATTAATTTATATTAGAGGATTTAATGCCGCGCTGCGACCGACGCCACCGTTCCGGCAGTCTAAAACTCATGTTTCGCTTACAAATAACTCGACATTTAGCCAATTTAGAATAAAAGTTAAGTGCTGAAACTTTGTATGAGTGATTTAAAAAAGTGCTGCATTCTATTAGTTCTAATTAAAAGTTTAATAATTAATGTATAGTATATTTAATATTAAGATAAAATAGATACTTTTTTTAAAGCTAGTGTGATGGCTGCAGAGGTTTGCGAGAATCGTGTTTTTAAATTAACTAATTAAGATATAGCTTGCCGCTTAATTTTTTCTAAAAGTACAAAGACAGATATTGTATTGTATGTTTTTAGAGTTTTTAAATAAAATTTCTAATTTTAGTTATAGCTGTCTAAAATCATTAGTTTTAATATAGTGGCAAGTTTTATAGCTGCAGAGGTTTACGAGAATAGTGTTTTTAAATTAATCAGTTAAGATAGAGTTTGGCTTTCAATTTTTTCTAAAAGTAGAAGGACAGATCTTGTCTTCTGTGTTTTTAGAATTTTAGAAAATAATTTCTAACTTCAGTTATAATTGACAGAATTTAATTGAAACTGGCTGTTTTTCTTAATTTTTAACTGAAGTTATCTATTAGTTTTGATGAAATATTTTAAAAAGTGTCACCGTTAAAATTCATACCGTTATTCTTCTTTAATATGACACCTTACGTATAGCTCTAGGCTGCTTTTAGTAGAAGATAACACGATTCTAAAAAAACCCTTGCAATTGGGTAGCGCACCAGGGGTAGACCGGAGCCTTAAACAATTAAGTGTCGTCCGAATTATTTAAAATTTAGTATCAAATTTATCTGTGAAATGAGCCGGTTTGTAATATGTTGTCGGTTCTGAACTAACAATAAAAATACAGAATCTAACACAGTTTTAGCGCTCGCCACTACGGTGAATCACGGCCGGCAGCCACCATCTTCCTGTAGGCAAGTGAAATATTCTTGCCTCACCTCGCGCCTGACGTGCTCCAACTATTGGTCCTCTGTGATCGTTGGTTTATACATAACAATATACTACATTTACATAAAATAAATAAAATTTACTAAAATACCATCATAACTTTTAATAACTAATGGTAACACTCAAGTAATATGCTTATAAATTAAATAACACTCTAGTCTCAAGGGATATATTTACAAACAATAAAATTAACCTCCAGTCTTATGATATCTGTATTCAACTGATGACTATAGAAGTAAAATAATTACTCTTAATTCTTTTGTAATAGTGTATTTCGTCACTAGTCCGGAAAGTGGTTGTTATCAGTGCAAAATCGAGTTTCAAGTACGAGGCAAGCCGAGTACTTAAATTCGATCAAGCACCGATAAACCACTTTCGGACGAGTTACAAACATTACTTTTCATCATACCACCTTTATTAAATTTACAGTTTGGATAAAGATTAATAAATTTTAACCTACTCCCTCTTACGTTGTTACCGTATTTGTTTATCTTGCATTTTAACTATTTACGCTGTTATTAAAAATAAAAATAAATTAGCTTGTTTAGTGTCCCGAAAACCACTGTTTCGCGGTCGTCCCGAAAACTTTGTTTACCAACACGTTTATCCAACCCACTGGGAATCAACTAGTTTTGATCACACCTGACCATTCTGAAAACAATGAAAACAACGTTTATCGCAATGGTATGATGAAAAAACATTATTGGCAATGAACATCCAAGGAAAACATAATTATAAGGTATTCTGTCATGTCAAGTTTAAAATTTTCTTTGAGCTGTATGAAAATATGGCTACATCCTTGGCAAGATTGGCAAATAGTGCATCTATTACCTGGGAAGGTTCTGAAGAAGATAATTCCAATTTTAGAGGTGGCAAATTTCAGCAAGGTAAATGCACTGAAACACTCAGGCCTCCCATGGTTGGATGGGGCGGAAACAGAGATGTTTTCATTTAAAGAACAGTTATTTCCTTATTCATCAAAACTTACTTATGTTCCTTATTAATTATAATAGGCAATTAACATAATTAATTATAATAATTACGTTACAATACACAAAGCGTATCTTTCACTGTCACTCCTGTGACCTCCCCAAACTTTTGCCTTAAGCAGCTTCCTGTGCAGCCATCGTTCTCGCTACCCTCTAGGTACAACCTGATTGTCCTTGTACTTCAGATATTTTTACAGTAAATAATTATAAGAATAATTCATTATAATGACTCAGGAACAATCAACACAAAATAGGTTTGATTTCTTTCTTATTAATAACATAAAATCAATACATGATTTTACAACAAGCCTTTGATTAGCCACATTTACTGTAGGTACAAAAAAGGTGCTCGACCAAATTTAACCATTCAGACAAATTTGAATTAAACTGTGAAGAGTTTGTTGATTAGAAACCTAGAACAAGAATGATTTCATGATTTTACATAATCATGTACTCGCCAAGTTGAAGAAAACTTGTCGGTGAGGTCCATTAGTAAGTGAAAATACAATAACTTTCCATTTTCTCTCAAATTATTTTGCTAATTACATGAACATTATTTGGATCCTGAATGTGTCTTCAATAATAATATTTAATTAGTTTTTATCTCTTTTACTGCCTCATTTACAAGGAATGAATAAATTGTTTTTGGAGACATAGTTGAAAAGGTTTAAAGATTGGTACTAAAACAAAATTGTGATTCTTGTTAGCTCAACATCTCAATGGGATGGTCAAATTGCCAATTATTTAGCTTACAATTATTTAGTTTTGATAATATTTAGTCTTCCATGCCCCAAGTTTTTTTCCCCAGGGCATATGAAGTTTGTTAAAATATAGTTTGTTGGCCATTGAAATGAGGAGGTAGATCAATTGTTACGCTACTAACAAGATTTAATTATGGACCAAAATCAGCTTTTTTAACCAATGACCTATTCCTTGTAGACCTCGCTAGTATAAACCATTTAAGTATATTAAGAAAAAGTGCTTTGTATCAAGTCCTAGGATTTAGGCTGGTTATAACTGTTTAAAATTATTTACTGGAAGGTCGGTTTGGATTCTATTTATTTTTTGCAGTGGTTCCAGGATTGAGTGTAGTAGTTTCGGCGGGAGGTTGTTTAGTTGTAATTTCGGCAGGAGGTTGTTCAGTTGTAGTTTTAGTGGGAGGTTGTGTAGTTGTAGTCGCTGTGGCTGCTGTTGTAGGACCAGCTGTTGTACCAGCAGGAGTAGTGATTGTAGAGGGCTTGTCCCTCGTGTCGTAATCTGAGTAGCAGGTTGATTGAGACTGAAGCTTAAATGTTTCATCGGCTTGCAACTTTGCTGATTTTTTTCCAACCTAAACCACAAGAAAACACATAACCATTTGACTCTTCTACTATGATTTGGAAAATATAAATTAATTTGAAAAACTCTAACATGAGGGAAATTCAATTGAATATATTAATGATTTTGAATGAATACATCCATCTCATAAACAGCTCCTACACGTGATTAACATTTGTAAAATGAATGTTATAAGTCGTTTAAAACTGAATCGTTAGGCAATTAGAGATGTTGATTTGTGTAAAATTCAGCCATGGTTAATGGCTGCAACCGAATATGTTTAATTTCCTGGAGAACCATTTCCAGATTAACTGGAGTGACAAATCATCTGAGGCCATATTAAAAAATTGCTGGCTGACAACTAACTGTCAACGAATCACTCACGAGATCAAGTATAGACAAGTGGTTTTCATTTGTAGCTAGTTACTAAATGATAATATGGTCTTCGTATTTTATGGCATTTGAACAAATACAAATAAAATAAACAGCTCTAAATGTGGCAAGTAGGTTACCAATCAAACATTGCAATAAAGTTTGTCAGCAATGATCAAAAGAAAAGCAACCACATTAACACTATCATCAGAATGCCATCTAATGACTGTACTTTGTGTGTAATATCGGGGATCAAGATTTCATTTGTTTTTAAGTAAAGGAATCTGTTGTTATTTTCTTAACAAAATGTGTTTTTCAGAATAGCGAGGTTAGGAACACGGGAAGTCATGTTAGTATAACATTATGATGGGAATTTCACGATAAAATTCTCTTCTTTTTAATTGGGTTTTTCGGTTACGAAGAGAAAGAATAAAGCATACAATATTTACCTCCACATTTCCTGAAACTTATCATAATTTTTATATTGTGTCTTTACTGATAGTATGAACTGTAATGACTTCTAATGAATAGAGATGTCAAACAATGAATAAAGTATAGTTATCATACAATTATAAACATGGCATCAGTAACTTCTTTCATAAATCTTTAAGGTGGTAAACAAAAAAGGTATTTGCATCAACATCCTTTTACATTGTTTTAAAATTAAACTTGTTTGCAGAAAGGATAGTAGCCCACAGTAGAAAAGTAAAAATAAGCAAAACTTTCTCTTCAACTTATTAAAATAAAATATTACCTCCTCAACTTCTTCTAACAGACGAAGGAAGTTCTGTCCAGCCAACTTTTTTAAATCGTCTTCACTCCACTTGTTATCTCCCATTTGATCAAACAAGATAGGGAATGTGGAAACATCACTGAGCGAAGCTGGATACCTGGAAATAATCACCACATAGTCACCACTATTTAAAAGTAGGGATAGACAAGTCTAGAAATTTCTCAAATTTTTCAAGGAATTTTAAATCTTGTTAAACGACGAGATTTTTATTTTCTTGAGATTTGATAGAGGAGAAATATTTTGTGAAAAACATAAAAAAATGGTAGGCCTATATATAATCCAAGAATTGCTTGACGTATTTTACTGGCAATTTAATACTGAAATACATGATTTTAAAGCCAAGTGAACTGTTTTATTTTTCCTATTCGTACATTTAAATCCAAAATTTTTACGTTCTTAAAAATTTTTTTTTTAGTTTTTATTAGTAATTTTTGTCCATGTTTAAGATTATGACTGTCATTTTTGTTTTGTCTTAATATTATTGAGAAGTTAAGCGTGACAAGTGCAAGACATATTTAACTGAATTTAGCAAAAAAACATGATACAACGAAGAGGCAAGACTGAAATTGTAGTTTAATACTTAACTATTAAGACTGGTGTTTCAGTCTGGTAAATTTCAATGTTGTATCCTACCACTTATCACCGTATCTTAGCCTATGAGTTATTTGTAATAAGGTAGGCCTACTTGATATCTGTTCTTAATATCTATCATAAATCAGGATTTAACAATGTTACAAAATAAAACTAAAATTCCGAATGTTGTATGAAATGTGTTGGTTCAAAACATCGATACTGTATTTTACTGCATCGTGTTTCGACAGGAAATTCCATCCAACTTCCGCTCCTGTTTTGAAACTTTGTCATGTTAAACTTATATTTTTCAATATAATTCTTGAGGATGAAGATTTTGTTGCTCTTTATAGAGATTTTATTATCGATACAATAAATTCAATCACGGGCGAAGCCGTGACAGATAACAGTTGGGGGGGTTATAAATTAAAGACCATCTCTAAACAATAGTTTATAATTTTTACAATGAGAAAGTTGTGGATTTTCACATTAATCAATGAGTTCCTTGATCATGACTACCACAGTAGTCTCATAGTTGGCTTCATTGCTATTATGGGATTTGAATAGTTTTAAACCATTTAGCTCATCTATTTTTATAATCATCTTGGTTTCGAACATCACATTACTGTTATTGTTAACTTTATTAATATACAGTACCAAAACAAATCTATACTTATTTAATACGCTAAGGGTTTTTTTGTCTTGAGAACTCCTCCTACAATTTTCAACCGATTTTCAAGTTTTTGGTGTTGTTGGATAGAGCTTGGTCTGTAGTTGTTTCCGCCAAAAACTGATGAGAATCGGTCTGAAAATAAAGGCTCTATCCACCATTGAAATCTAAAAATTTCCCATTTAAATAACATTGGGATTGAATAAAGCATTTTAAACATATGTTAATAATCAGCTGTAAATACGTGTAGTTCTTGGTAATTACAGATATTCACAATATTGGATTGGTCGGATGTCATTGATTTAGAGCTAAAGTAACATTTTTACTGTATTAAAATAAATTGCTCGATTTCGAGCAACACGTATACTAGTTTAAATTAAATATGTTATACTTACATTTCATCCTTCGCATCAAACTCCGCTCCTATCCCGACTTTGTCCACCCCAGTTATGTTTTTTATGTAATTTATATGTGCTGAAAAAAAACGAAGCCTTATTTTAGTGAAATCTAGGTTGTATTTAAGAATGAGAATCATTTACTGTTGTTATATTGTTAAACATGTAATTGGCAAGGTAAGGTACGTACACTTTTGTGTTCAATACTAGCCTAAATTAATTATTGTCAAACATTATTACGATTGCTCCAGGCCCAAAAATTCATCCAAATCATATTATGGTATTTCAATCAACCATATTTGTCAGAAATAATTCAAATGGTACTGGTTGAATATCTGTTAACCCTAACTTTAATCTACTTTGAATCAACATTACATCTGCCATCTACAACATATTTATCCATCGAAAAATGTTATAAGATACTTCTTCTTTAGATAAAATGTACTGCAATCTTTAAATATATTTTTTTGTATTTTGTGTCTATCTATGCCAGAGGCATTTTTTAACGTTTTGACGGGGAACGGTCCAAACCCCAGTCTTGTTACTATCTAACATCGACCAGTTGTTAGAAAGCATCATTAATTAATAGACCAATGACAAATGGCAACTGGGTCCAGAATGGAACCTTTAAAAAGCTACTAACTTTCCTCAGGATCGAACCGGCAACCTTTGGATTCAAAGGCGAGCACTATAACCACTCAGCTACCCAGCCAGTTGTATATATATATCTTAGAAACATTATTTTTCAAGGTTCTCGATAAACAAAGAACCCTAGACATAATGATGCTTTAAGTTTGTATGACTCCTTAAAATAAATTTATTTTCCAAACTAGGTTAAGCAGTTTTTATATTCTAAAGTATCTCTCAGGTGTGTTATACTTACTTATAACATCATTTATAGAAGCATTACTCGCAACGTTGTTCAGATATTGAGCTGCAAATGTAACCATTACGAGTCCTCCTTTCTCTTTCTATAAGAGAAACACATAAAATAAATCAGTTAATGTTTTCATACGGTAGCTATTAAAAAGTAAAAATTTTTTGTTGTTACTGGTGGATAAGAAATCTCCGGCCAAGCCGCTAAGAATGTCTGCCTCTAATAGGCATTTTATTACAATTCCCCAGAAGAATATCGGAGGAAACTAAAGAGTGAGAAATAGTACAGAAGGCAGCCAATTGACCACTCATGCGATTAATGATTTTCAGGCTCATACATATGATCCGATCAGCTCTGCCCTCTGACTGGCCAATCAACCAACTGTCCATTCATGTTCCTCAGCTCGGGGTTTTACACATTTCCAAACACCTATTACAGGAGAGTCCAACATTCTTTGGTCCAACACGTTCCATAATCGGACAATGCTCAACGACAATATCTCTTAACAGTGTGTTTTTTATGTGTGTAAAAATTTGTTGTAATACATTTTTAAGGTTTGAATGGGGTTCTAGGTAAAACTTACCACATAAACATTTGTATTAAAGTGCTTTGTTATTGGTAGCCCATTTAATCAGTTTTTGCCTCATTTTACCCTTTTCTGAGAGGTTGTGTATAGCCCTTTTAAAATGATAACTGCAGGAATCCACAGTATTCTATAGTCCCACAGGGTTGGATCCCACGTGTGTAGGATTATCAAGTGTCTACTGTTCCTTTCTACAACAGGTAAAACATTTTATTTTTATTTTTTTCTACTTGGATAATGTGCTGAAACATAAGCTGCTGTTTCATTATGTATGTTCTGCAACTCAATGTTGCTGAAAGATAAATAATCCTGTAGGGTTTATTTTTTACAAAATGGTGGACTATAAAACAAATTTAACCTTTTTGATTAACCACAGAAGGGGTCACACCATCTATAGGGACATTTTGAGTTAAAAATCAAATGAATCCAAATAATAATCTGGAAGCCCAGAAAGTACAAGTTGAGTACCGTAAATACTAAATAAATACTGTTCACCTCTTTTGTATCTAAAAAAATGGACACAGTTACTCATCAGTTGCCAGCTACAACAGTAAACTTCCCCTAATCCGACATGTCTGGGACTTGACACATGCCGAATTACCAAATATTGCGGATTTAAAAATGAATGTCAGCAAAATTAAATTCAAGAAAAATTAGCCTACATTAAATGTATAAAAAATATGCTTTACTACCTACAGTCTAAAAAAATTGCAAAAAATCCTTTAATGAAAAATTCCATACATGATTATGAATGAAACTAAATTGAGAATTATATGATTCACCCGATATTGGATGAATATGACTCGTCTCCCGTCCACACATTCCAAAATGCTTAGTATGGTACAGTGTTGTCCCCTCACAATTCCTGATCCCAAACGAACTTTAACTCATTATTATTTTTATACCTATCAACAAAAATTTTTTTGAAAGTCTTGCTGGATTATCAAGCAAGCCAGATCATAGGATACCACATAAGAGGAAGTTTATTTCTATAGCCAATTGAAACACAATTTGAAAAAAAAAACGTGTTGTGAGGACGTCACTCTTCCAGAATTGAATTTTCCTGCCTTTTTGTTCTTTTACCATTTTAATTTTGACTCAACCAAAAGTAAGTTTTTTACCAGTTTCTGCAGCACGTCATCCTTGATGTTGCGGGAGTTTCCGACAACTCCGAAGGCGGCCGCTCTCGTAAACACGACCGGAGCCCCAGTGATGTTGAGGACATCCAGCTGTGTCTTGTGTGATGCTTCCGACAAATCTATCACCATCCCCAACCGGTTCATCTCCTTCACGACTGCCTACAAATGTTTTATGTGCACTTGTGTTATTTATAAAAATTGAAGATACTAAATTAAAATTGGGATGGTAAAATGTGTTAATAGGAACTAAAATAGTAGGACGTTTGTCTTATGACTTTGTTTAACGTTACCAGCTCTGGTATGACCTTCTCAATAATAAAAGTTAGTCTCAATCCTATTTTATACATAGATTGCCAAAACAATAAGCTGAAAATTTTAAAGCTACATCTGTTGCAAAAGGTACATCAGTTCTATTTCTAATATTCCTACATACAACCCTTATGTAATTTATGAAGCTGTGTTTTTGTAAGCACAACTCCTCCACTATTTCTGGGCAACATTTAAGGTTTAAATTTCAGATATGTTGAGCAGCAAAGTTAGACAGCTTTTTATGTTAAGTAAAATGTAGCATAACAGGGAAAATAGTAGTTTTCATTACTAGTCTCGAAAGTGACATCGCGGGGGGCGGCATGGAAAAGGCTATCGAGCCCCGCAATGGCACTTTTGAGACAAGTATTGAACATTTTTTTCATTACGATATAAAAAAAAAATTGTTAACAACATGAATATTTTTGTTTATTCGACTTAGTTCTTTCTTTAAAAGACATGTTTTTAGGTGGGGTAATGAATATTCAAGTATTATTATTGGGCACTACCCACCTTCAGGTTTATGGCGATGTTTGGAAGGGATGCGGTGATTCTTGAGACTTGTCAATTTTTCAAAATACACAAACAGACACGAACACGGACACACAAAAAACGAATAGCCTACCAAACACACCAATCTACTCCTGACATTTCAAGAAACTATAAAAAACGTTTCCCGTTATCAAGGGTTCTGAAATTTTAATCGAGCCGAGCGTCGGTGACCACGACTGAAGGTGACTCATCATTCCTGGCTTGGGGCAGGGGAGGGGGAGCAGCGGTCCTATTCATACCTTTCATTGATAACATAGGCCTTGTGTTATCAGTCAGCTGATTTACCTCTGCTTTCACTGACTACAAATAAACAGTATTTATTTCAACAGATGGGTGGGAAAAGTTATTCCTTGATAATGGGAAACGTTTTTTATAGTTTCGCGAAATGTCGGGAGTACATTGGCGTGTTTTGTAGGCTATTTGTTTTTTATGTGTCCGTGTTCGTGTGTGTTTGTGTATTTTTAAAAATTGACAAGGCTCAAGAATCGCCGCATCCCTTCAAAACATCGCCATAATCCTGAAGGTGGGTAGTGCCCAATTTATTTATTTATTTATTTATCAAGGTACATAGGCACGGAAACTCAGCGTTATTCAACAGCTGATCGACCTCATGCAACAGCTGATCGGTCTGCGCCGCCAAATCTCATAACCGTTACTTTCCGTACCCCACAAATGCACAGAAGTTAACGTTATGTAATTTTGCCGTGCAGTAGTGGGAATAACCTATTTTCTTAGCTCATTTTACGTTTAGAAAGTGTACTTTCGTGTGTAGAGTAATAAAAAAAACCTATACTTTTTAACACGCTAAGGTTTTTTTTTGTAATTGGAACCCCAACAATTTTTCAAGATTTTGGTGTCGTTGGATATGGCTTGGTCTTTAGTTGTTCCTGCCAAATATTTATGAGAATCAGCCCCCAAGTCTACGCCTTCGTAGAATATTGCCGCCAGTGTAGTCAACCATAAAATTTTAACATTACCTGCTATATATATATATTACAAACGATTTTGAATGTGAAAAAAGAAATTCAATATTTCTCAAAAAATTCAGACTGTTACTCTAATTTTACAAGAAATAATTCCAAATTAAAAACTGAACTATGTAAATTTTCTAAAAGTCAAAAAAACATTAATCAAATGGAAATCGAAATATTTAATAATTTACCGAAAAGTTTTAGCAATTTACCTGAAAAAAAATTTAAGAAGACAATAGAAGAAATTTTAATTGAAAAATCTCCTTATAAAGTGGAAGAATGTTTAGTGCGAACTTTTTGGACACTATAAGCTTTCTAAATTAATGTAACTTTTACTCATTGCTATGTGTACAATTGTATCACCTACTGCAATAAATTTGTCTGGCAGCTGGCATAGCTGAGAGATCACTGTGTGTGACAGTTCAGCTGCCAAAGTTGTTGTTCGTTTAGCACCACCCGGGGAGTACGTGCAACTTTAATGGGATGCTGCGGACGCGAACAACATCACCCCCCATTGTCCATCACCTTGCTGGCTCCACATGGGGAGCTAACGCACAAGTTCTGCGAACAACTGCTCTATCATTGGTATATTCAACTGCTGAGTACTGTGCTCCCGTGTGGTTAAATAGTGTGCACGTTAGAGAGATCGACGTCCAGCTAAACAGGACCATGAGAGCCATTAGTGGTACACTCATGGCAACCCCTGTACCCTGGCTCCCGGTGCTGTGTAATATCGCTTCTCCTGAAATAAGACGAAGGGATGCACTCATTAGGGAATACACAAAGATCTTATCTGCTCCACAGCTGCCCATCCATGATTACCTACCCCAGAATGCGGGCCGATTGAGGTCCCGAAAACCACCTCTACGAACAGCCTCCCAGTTGATGGACTCGAACTTCACCATCCATACAAACTGGACTTCCTCCTGGGACGCTTTTCAAGTTCGGAACCACTTCTTGATAGATGACCCGACCGTAGCGGTAGGTGGTATGAATCTTCCTCGGAAGCAGTGGACTATACTCAATCGTTTCCGCACTGGAGTGGGAAGATGTAATTATTGGAAGCACAAATGGGGAATGACACAAGACCAGTCATGCGACTGCGGAGCAGAGTATCAAACTATGGAACACATAGTCGAAGAGTGCCCACTGAGTGCCTTCCCCGAAGGATTGGCCGGTCTGCATAGCTCAAGTGAAGCTGGGCTGCAATGGCTTAGCGCCCTGGATTTAGCTCTATAAAGAGAGATCTAATTTTTTTTTTAAATTTTAGTGTTTAGATTTTTACTTATACTGACTCAGGTGCTCTGCACCGCAGAATTTATTTCATTATTCTTAAACCATGGTGGCTGGCTGAATGAGCCATACGATATATATATATATATACTGCAATAAATATTATTATTATTATTAATGTAAGATGGTCTTTCAGCTCTTTGTCACTGTTTAACTGCGACGGCTAAGAAAGACTTCAGATGCCGAAACAAATGAAGGCTGTTAGGAGCGAGGTTGGGGCTTTAAGGAGGATGGTCAAAACACATCCCAAAAATTTACTAACACTGATCTTACAATTTAAAGTTACACTTACCACTCCAAAACTTGAGAGCCCTTGATCATTGGCCTCTGTCGTGTCTTTATATGAGGCAGCCCTTAAAAGGAAAACAAAAACTTTAAAGATCAGTCAGAACTATCAAACAAGATGTACTGCATAGAAAAAACTGTCATATAAGGTCGGGGAATAGAGTGGAACCTCTATTTACCATCATCATCGGGACCGGGACTTTAACATAACGGTTAAGATAAATTTTGTTGTAACTGTACAGTCAGCAGATTAAAAGGTTTTGGAAGAAGATAGACCCCTGTACAATTGGATAGTATAAATTGATAATTAAAGTACGTTGATAAAAAATCACTGGAAGCGCACACAAAATACGTCCCTCTTCTTCAGGGCTTAGCGACTTTCATTTTTCCTGAACGTCGTCAAGAGTGAACAATTCACTGAGGTTTTTTTTTTTTTTGTTTTTTTTTTGGATGATTATAAGTGTCTTTATGTACTTTTCCCTTTTATGCAATTTTTAACCCTCTAAAGAGACCCAAAGAAAGGTGAGCAAAGAACATAAAATAACAAAAACTGAAGTAATCATGTCATTTAAAAATAAGATACTTTGTGTCTCTGAACTTGATATCTTTTGAACAAAACTTTCAACTTTTTTGGCTCAGTCTTGGTTTAGGTCTGATGATAAAAAGTATGAGTGGTCAAAACTAATCACCATTATATATTAACATTTTTTAATTATTTACTCATCTTGTAAGTAATTACTTGTATTTACTTACAAGTAAAGTATTTACTTGTGTAAGGGACGGTTTCTCCAAAAACGTATAAATTAAACTTAGTTTATCTCAATGTTAAACATGTGGACAATTTTGGTTTAAATTTTAGTTAAGGTTTAAACTTGCTTCGAGAAATTGACAGTAAGTGTGTTATATTTATATTTCATTGTATGTAGCAGCACCAAAACGTGCTAATCGGGAAGTTACTTATTTTTTTATTGGGTTGATTTTGCAAAAGAAAAGCCTGTGGGCTGAAAAGGTTTACAGAAAAGGAAAAGGATTCAGCTAGCTTACCCCAGAAAATAATGTTCAGGCTGCTTATAAACAGATACGATACAAACACATTTTTACTGATATTTCATCCCTATGGTGTACTTCTTCAAAGGAGAGTATGAAGTGACTGAATTTTCAGTTTAAGAATCAAACTGTCCACACAGTTAAAATTATTGTTTAACAGTTTGAATTATTGTAACTGAAAACTCAGTCACTTTCTCCTCTCCTCTAAAGAAGTCCCTTGCAGGAAGAAAATATTAATTTGTTTTAATGTGTGTTTGTATTTATAAGCTGCTTGAACATAATTTTCTCAGGTAAGCTAGTTAAATCCTTTTCCCTATTTTTTAAACTATTGTCACCACTAGCGATTACTGTTCCACACACTGTATATCACTAGGGACGCTTCACAATAGAAACACTACTTCACTAAACAGAACTTTATTAATCACCACAACAAACACATACAAAGATTAGCACTCAATAGCACTATATCAATGTATCACCACTGTTCACTAACTGTTCACTCACTACACTGACTGACTACCACTGACTGACTGACTCTATGCGGGCGCAGCCCAAATATATACATTCTAAAACTGTACTAGTCATTACCAGAGAATTCGGATTTCTCTATGTCAAGTATGTTCGAGAGACAGACGGCTCTGGAACAAAACTTAGAGGTTATGTTTACTAAAGAATAACACATATAAACAATGTCCTATTATATCCAATAAAAGAAATGTATCTCCTATCATAACTAGATAAAAGCGTAAGTACTGTTAGTACTCAGGCCCGGCGACAAGATTCTCGGGCCCCTGTGCAATTATGAAGTCCGGGCCCCTAGACTCAGGCAACCAACCTACTTACCTTAAAAATTCACTTCCCTTCAACACAACAAAACCACTTATTGGATATATGTTAACATTGCAAGCAATATTTTAAACCCAAATTTACTATTCTGCTGTTACCTAATTTACTTAGTTGTTATTAAATTATTTACTTTTCCTCCCAAATAAATATGCCAAAGTCATGATTTTTTTTGTATTTATTATATTGGTGAATAAATATTAGTAAAAAATAAAAAATGGAGGTTTAGCAATTAATTTTCTTACTACAAAAGCAGTGTAGATTTTATATATATATATAAAAACTCAATGAAAATAGTATAAAATCGATAGAGAATTATTAGGCTTATGTTCATTTAACATCACACATCATCATAATACTACTTGTCTAGCCGTGGCGAGGTTTTGGTCTAACCTTTTTCCTTGCAAAGTCATCAATTTTTGTTTCTATTTTAGCACATCACGGCGGGCGAACGAACAGGTGTGTACAGCAGTCAAGGTCATTGCGTATTAATATAAAGAGCGGAATTAAAATAATCTGAAAATAAAAATCACAACTGAGAAGCCCGTTTTTATGAGGCCTTAGAATTCTTTATGTCAAAATTTAAATGATAAAAATGCAGTTGTCAGTCGGCGGACCAAAAAATCCAAAAAAAACCATTAGGCTTACAAGTTGGCAGAAATATTTTTTTAAATAGTTTTCTGAAGAAAAAAAAAACAAAAAATATTTGCTCACTTAGGCCTACATTTAAATTGTATAAATTTAGAGTTTTAATCTTAAGTCTTTATTAATTTTCTTACAACAACACAGAATCCTATACTATAATACGAGCAATGTATGATCGATATGTGTTCCATGATCTCGAAATCTAGCGGTTAGATTTGGCTTAAACTTTGCATTAAAGAGTGTTTTGGCCCAAAAATAAGTTTAAAAAAGGCCTCAATCCCAGAAAAAATCGAATTTTGACTAAATTTAAGTTTAAAAATCGTAATTTTTAACATTGGTCTAATGGGTTGCTATTTTGGAAACAAAATAACAACGAAAGGTGTACAAAATTTTGTAACAAAAATAAAGAAACATTTATGTTAAGGCTGCGGTCTACCCCTGGCGCGCACCCAAATGCAAGGGTTTTTTAGAATCGTGTTATCTTCTGCCAAATTAAGCCTAGAGGTATAAATAAGGTGTCATATTAAAGAAGAATAACGGTACTAGTTTTCGTCTGTTACAATTTTGTAATTAGTTCATTAAAACTAAGACAAAACGTCAGTTAAAAATCGAGAAAAACAGACGATTTTAGACCAGTATAGCTGAAATTAGAAATTTTATTTTAAAATTCTAAAAAGATAGCCGACTAGATCCTTTTTTCTACTTTTAGAAAAAGTTAAGAGCCAATCTCTATCTTAATTGGTTATTTCTAAAACACGATCCCCGTAAACCTCTGCATCTATAAAACTCAAAAACAGATAATTTTACACAATTATAACTGAAATTAGAAATTTTATTTAAAAATTCTAAAAAGATAGCCGACGAGATCCTTTTTTGTACTTTTAGAAAAAGTTAAGAGTCAATCTCTATCTTAATTGGTTAATTCTGAAACACGATCCCCGTAAACCTCTGCATCTATAAAACTTGCCTCGCGCTACGGCCGCGAGGCCGGCATATTCGGCATTGTTGTTGTTTTTGTTTTGGTTGGGGTAGACCGCAGCCTTAAGCAGACTTTTTAAAACAGCTGTTAACTGTAAAGAGGTATAGTTGGTTTTTGGGAAAAATTTAATAGCTCTATTACCGTGGCACTATATTAAAACTGAATTAAAACCAATGAGCCAGGCTCGGGTAGCCTGGTACTTGTACAAAACCAATCCAATTAGAACATAAAAACATCTACAACACCCAAATGCGAGCTTGAAAGAAATATAAGCTCAGTATTGTGTTGGTGTTATTTGGTGCTCAGGTCGCAACCTGATCTGATGTTGGCCCTATTTAAAGGCTGGGTGGGAACGGGGCCTAGGAGAACTACGTTAGAACTAGTTATGTAGGCCCCGAGTCATGCCGCGCCTGCGCGGGGCCCGTGAGTGCGTGTGCGACCAGCGCCAGGCAGGCACAACGGTTCTTGTTCCAGGGAATTTCTCACAGTAGCACCACCACCCTCAGTGTTTACAATTATTTGTTTGTTTAGAATGAAGCTAAATTATTCTCTGCTCATTTACATTAAGCTCGTAAATAAAAAGAGCATCCGTAAATCATTCAAAATTAATCTGTCATGTTTAATTTGTACACTTTCGGATGTTTTAAATCTACAAAATGTTTTTCGTCGGCCCGGGCCCCCTGTGAGCCCGGGCCCCTATGCATTTGCCCCCTCTGCCCCCCCTTGTCGCCGGCCCTGTTAGTACTGTTAAATAAACATTAATGCTATCAAACATATATTGAATTCCTTATTCTATCATTTTCTAGACATTCGTTCTATTAATTTCTAGATCGCTTTGCTAGCCTGTTCCTGAAGCCACTATAGAACTGACAACAAATTAAATAATATGCAAATAATAAATTATAGAACCTAATAATATTTACAAGGTTACTGAATGAATAAAGGTTATTGGGATATTGAAGGTTTTAACAAAAAGGCTAAGGCTAGGTCTAGGCAAAATATTGTAGGCCTAAAGCAATTAGGCTAAAGCATACATGCGACAATTATCCCCCCTAAAACCTTCAATATCATCATCAAAATTTACAAACTTAACATTTTTCTACTTATTTTTATTCCTTAATTTTCTAGGTCTTAAATTGTACCTATTCATCTTAACACTAAGGTCCTCGTCATGCTGAGCTTCAGGAAGTCTCGCCGGTTGATCTTCAGGATGAAGTATCGCTGGCTGATCCTCTCTGGAGTCCGTAGTCCTCTCGAGTTGAGGTATCTCACGTTGATCCTCTTCACTGTCCCGTAGAGGTCTACGTAACACCTTCAGTTCTGAAGCGTGTATCTTGGTCGGTGGATTCGACTTCAGTAGGTAAACACCATTCCCGAGCTTCTTTTCCACTTCGAAAGGTCCAAGCCACTTTGGTGCCATTCCTGCGTGGAATTTCTGAACTTTGTTGCTCTGGGCGTGGTTTCGTCGAAGAACTTGAGTTCCTGGCTTGAAGTCTTCCTCTCCTCGTTTGTCTATCTGTTTGGCTTCTGCCCTTGACCGCTCCGCAGCTAGACGATTCTTCCTACGAATGTCTCTTTGGTTCTCCTCAAACCACTTAGTAGGAGTAGTCAAATCCCCCCTCTGTTCCTGAACCAATTCCCAGTCGCCAGTTCTCTTGATTGGACGTCCAAGGAACAACTCAGCGGGAGAGAAGCCGGTGACGCGATTAACTCGCTGTCTGATAGCGAGGAGTGACTCATGTAGGTGTTGGTCCCATTTTGAATGTTCTTTGTCGATGAGGTGAACCCTTAACAATTTCTTCAGTTCTTGATTTCTTCTTTCAGTTGGGTTAGCCTGAGGATGGTAGATAGGCGTAGTCCAGTGTTCTATTCCCCACTCCGACAAAGTCTGTAGCCACTGTCTTGATGTAAACTGACTGCCGTTGTCCGAAAGTAGACATCGTGGATACCCGTAGCGGCTGAAGACCTCAGTTTTCAGAAGATGAAGGATTCTTCCAGAAGTAGCCTCAGGGATCGGAAAGGCTTCCACCCATCTAGTGAACAGGTCTGTTACTACAAGAATCCCTGTCTTCCCACGAGCTGTTCTGGGGTAAGGTCCCATGAGGTCCAGAGCAAGTACCTCCCAAGGTTGATGTGGTCGTCGTCCTCTCATGCTAGAGCTAGCCTTCTGGTTGTTTGCTTTAGTGCAAGCGCAAACTGCGCAAGATTGGACGTAGTTCTTGATGTCCCGACGCATATTAACCCAGAAGAACCGTTGACGAATCGATGTATAGGTCTCCAGTTGACCAGGATGACCAGCTTCAGGGTTGTCATGGTACTTCTCAAGAATGAGCCCCACTTGATGCTTTGGTATCACGATGGCCGGTGAAGAACCCGGTAGATGCGATACGTACGTCAGAAGATCGCCATCCAATCTGAAATTCTTGTAACACATCCGGAACTGAGTTGGAACGGATGTACAGTTAGTAATACGTTTGCCTATCCAGGTCTTCATCTTGTTACACACAGCATCGTCCGTCTGCCATTTCTTGATCAAGTCCAGGTCAAATCCAAGACTGTTGTTTCCAATAGCCATTAGCACATGGCTCTGCTCCCTTTGGGTCATCCGTGGAATCTCCCTTTCCAGTAACTCTCCTTCCGATTTAGACACAGGGTTTCTGGATAGGCTGTCTGCTGCTTGGTTTGACACACAGGGGACATGATGGATCTCAAAGTCAAAATCGCTAAGGATTAAGGCCCAACGCATTAACTTTGATTTTGTCCCTGAAGTCTTGTTCAACCATTGTAGAGAAGAATTGTCCGTGAATAACTTGAACTTCCTACCTTCGAGGTAGCCTCTAAACTTTCCCACAGCCCAGACCACAGCTAAGGCCTCCTTTTCTGCTGTACAGTAATTCCTTTCTGTCGCTGAAAGCTTCCGGCTCACGTACTCAATGATATCCTTGTTCCCATCTCTTTCATGGAATAGGACAGCACCCAAGCCTATGTCACTGGCATCAGTTTGCAGGCAGACTTCACGACTTGGGTCCAGGTAGGCAAGTTTCGGGGAATCACAAATGGCACGCTTGATTTCCTGGAACGCAGCATCTTCCTTTGGCGTCCATCTAAATGGTCTGTCCTTGTTTAGGAGGTCGGTTAATGGTGCAGCTTTAGTCTCAAAATGTGGTACAAAGCTACTGTACCACCCACAGAGACCCAAAAACTGGCGAACCTGTCGTTTCGTGTGAGGCCTCTCATGCTCTTCAATCGCCTTATTCTTCTCTAGCTGCCTCTCCAATCCCTTGTCAGTCAATACGTGCCCCAGATATTCCACTGAGCTGGAGGCAAACTGGCATTTCTTTACCTGACAAGTCAATCCGTGTAATTTCAGCCTTTCTAAAACTCTAGCCAAATGTTCCAAATGATCAGGAAAACTTTTGCTATAGACTAAGATATCATCTAGATAGACTTGGCAGAATTC
Organism: Neoaliturus tenellus; assembly: GCA_030545055.2. Lineage (NCBI taxonomy): Eukaryota > Metazoa > Arthropoda > Insecta > Hemiptera > Cicadellidae > Neoaliturus > Neoaliturus tenellus. Next base: position 244,050,366 of record CM061533.1, on the reverse strand, counting down.
ACCTGTGTAACCAGACAAAACTTCGTCCATCAGACGCATGAACGTGGCTGGAGCATTTTTGAGTCCAAATGGCATGACTCTAAACTGGTAAAGTCCTCTGGGCGTCGAAAAAGCTGTCATAGGACGAGAATTTTCTTCAACTTCCACTTGCCAGTAGCCGGAATTCAAATCCAGAGTACTAAAGATCTTTGCTCCACTAACTTGCTTGATTAAATTCCGCAAGTCAGGCATGGGATAAGCATCTGAGATAGTCTTGTTGTTAACTTTCCGCAGGTCAACACACAGTCTGTAATCTCCATTTTTCTTCTTTGGTAAAACTATCGGTGAAGCCCATGCCGATGTTGAAGGCTCAATTAAGCCTTGGTTTTCCATTTCCTTTACTTTTTCCGTGACGAACTTCCGTTTATCAGGATTTAGTGGATAGGGCCTCTGTTTTACTGGGTTGTTGTCTTTACAAACTATTTTGTGTTTAACTGTTGTTGTAAAGCCAATTTCGTGAGTTATTACTTCTGGAAATTTTGAAAGTAATTCTTCAAGACTTCTTCTCTGTTCAACCGATATTGGTCCTGTTTTTAATTCAGATACTATGTCGTCAGGCAATCTTTTATTTCTAGAAGCCTCGTTTTTGTCCTTTACCCATGCCAACCTGACTCTGCTTTTGTTACCAAAAAATATTTCATTGGCAGTGTAATCAATTACAACCCCAAATTTTGTCAAGAAATCATGCCCTAGAATTATATCTGGAATTAGGTCTTTAACAACTTTAACTGGCAACTCAATTATTTCACCTGAACATTTGGCTTGTAGAAAGGTATATCCTTCAATCCGGTAATTTACTCCGGATGCAGCGCCCTTTACAACTGATAATTTATCCGGCCGAGTAGGTTTCAAAAGTCTCGCCACATGTGTATTTACGAATGAATGGGACGCTTGAGTATCCAAGATTGCAGTAAACGGTCGGTTACACACCTGTATACCGATTGCCGGACGGGGATGTGTGGTGCCGCCTTCACTAACAATCTGTCCAATACACCTGCCTTTCAGCCACGATTCGGATTGGGGCTCAATATCATTCCTGGAACCATCCCCGCCCCGGCTAGAATGGTCCCGGCCTAGTTTTCCGGACAACGAGACTTCATGTGTCCGGAGCGTCCACATTTGTAGCACTTAGGAGACTCATCCGACGCTGAAGACCTCGTTTTCGTTGAGGGAAAACTGGATTCCTCATCTAACTTGGACACTATATTTCTTAATTCCTCGAATGTCTTGGGTTGGGCGACTTTCACCAGCGACCTCACCTTATCGTTGAGCAGCTCAATAATGTAAGGTACACTATTGCTAATATCCTCACCGTTGTTTACTCTCTTAAAGAGTTGCATTTTCTGTATGACGAATGCGCCCGACCTCATCCCACTGGGCTGCACTTCAGTCAAAAACTTTTTCTGTACGGAGGCTTTGACCGCTTCCGAGTCAAACCTCTGGAAGAATTCCTTCTTGAATTCCTCCCAGTCGAGGCTTAGTCCCTTAATATTTTGCCACCATGTCCCTGACTGTCCCCTTAGTTGCTGGACAACCATCTGAAGATAAATTTCTTCGGGGATGTTCGTCCTACGCAACAAGGATTCACATGTGGTGATAAAAGACCTGGGGCATTCCTCAAGTCTACCCTGGAATTCCGGTAGGCTGTCCTTTATAACCCTGGGGTCCACAGGCATTCCGGTGGATAATTGAGAGCCCAGGGGTGAATCAGTAATTTTGACACTTTTTGTGAATTTCAATTCAATCTGTTTAAATTTCTTTTTTAATGGTTCCTCAAAGTTGAGAAACTTATCCTTAATTTCGTTTGAATCTCTTCCTACCTCTTCAAATTTTGAATCAACTTCCTTAAATTTTGTATCTATTTCCTCAAATTTTGAATCAGCTTTATTTTCAAGACAATTTACTGTGGTTTCCATGGCTGCCATATTTGATTCCAAGGAAGTAATTTTATCACGAATTTTAAACATATTCTCTTTAAAATTATAGTCTAATGATTTCATTTGCTCAGCCTGAGCATCCAGTTTATCTTCTAATGTTTTTGTCTGAGCTGCCTGGGTTTCTAGTAATTTCGATTGGGCCTCTAATTTATCTTCTAATGATTTTGATTGGGCCTCTAGTTTATCTTCTAATGATTTTGATTGGGCCTCTAGTTTATCTTCTAATAATTTTGACTGAGCTGCCTGGGTTTCTAGTAATTTTGATTGGGCATTCATCCCTTCTAAAATTGCTGTCAATTGTGCAGACATGTTACTCACCGTATCAGCTGGTTCTTCAAATTCGAAGGTGTCCGGGTTTTCCCCGGTGTCCAGTAAATGCTGCCGAAGACGCATCTCCAAGTCGGTCTTTGTTCCCGAGGACGGCAGACCTCGTTCCTCTAACACCCGACGTAATGCAGCCAACGTTAACTTGTCAATCTTCATGTTGTTAAGTCCTGTCACGGTCAATGTATCACCACTGTTCACTAACTGTTCACTCACTACACTGACTGACTACCACTGACTGACTGACTCTATGCGGGCGCAGCCCAAATATATACATTCTAAAACTGTACTAGTCATTACCAGAGAATTCGGATTTCTCTATGTCAAGTATGTTCGAGAGTCAGACGGCTCTGGAACAAAACTTAGAGGTTATGTTTACTAAAGAATAACACATATAAACAATGTCCTATTATATCCAATAAAAGAAATGTATCTCCTACCATAACTAGATAAAAGCGTAAGTACTGTTAGTACTGTTAAATAAACATTAATGCTATCAAACATATATTGAATTCCTTATTCTATCATTTTCTAGACATTCGTTCTATTAATTTCTAGATCGCTTTGCTAGCCTGTTCCTGAAGCCACTATAGAACTGACAACAAATTAAATAATATGCAAATAATAAATTATAGAACCTAATAATATTTACAAGGTTACTGAATGAATAAAGGTTATTGGGATATTGAAGGTTTTAACAAAAAGGCTAAGGCTTGGTCTAGGCAAAATATTGTAGGCCTAAAGCAATTAGGCTAAAGCATACATGCGACAAAACCTTGTTTTCATTGAGAGTATTCCGGGCGCCTCACCAGCAGTTACCAGTGACTAACCAAAACGGTAATTGTTGTCTGCTAACAATACAAATGCCTTGTTAGCAGATGACAATTACGGGTTTGGTTAGTCACCGGTAACTCCTGGTGAGGCGCCCGGAATACTCTAATTTTGTTCGTGGTCCATCTGCACACAGCACGCACCATGAGTTGGAGCAGTCGGACACGATCGCCATCACTCGCACGCCGAGGCTGTACAGGCTGCGCAACACGGACATGCGGCCGTCAAAAGAGTGGCCACTGGTCACCGCCAGCATCCCCCCCACCTGCCCCGTCTGGAAACCAGCCTTCACATCTGCAACAGTGACACCAATCCTCCTAATACACCCAGTGTTTCACACACTTAATACACCTAGTGAAAAGTTAGTTAAAAGTTTAATTAAACTTTTAATTAAAATTAATATAAATTCAATGGGAGAACATACAATGGTGATTATGGAGCCAATTTGTAGTATATTTTCAAATTTCAAAAGTTTGCATTTCTTGCTAGATTTGAAACTCGTTGATAGGAGCGCTAGTAGCAATTTCATACTTAATCGAGCGTGCTAGTTGGGTGTTTTGCTTTGAAAATCAATGTCTGACTTAACTTTTATGTCACTTATGAAGATTGATTTTTGACATAGTGTTAGACAAATAATACTGACTGATAATACTGACAAATAATAGACTGAGCTAATAGAGGAACAGAGTTTGATTCTTTTAATTCACATGGCTGATACGCTTGCGAGTCCACCATTATACGTTCTCCCATTGAAATTTTATGAATTTTTAAAATTGTATTTTCGGTTTTGAAACACCTGAACACATTGCTTCTTTCAATTTCTTCCTTTTCAACTGTATATTTCTGGTTGTCATTTTCTATTGGCAATTATCATGTAATGTGCAATAGACAATTTTTTTTAGCAAAACTGGTTGACCTCCACGGATGAATTGATGATTAGGGCTCCAGTCAGAACTGTTGAACATGGGTAACTCATCTGAAGTACCGTATTCCATTTATAGAATGAGACTTTCTTAGGTGCAGATGTTTGCTAGTAAACTTTCCACAGGTGAGGATATATTTCTTTGTTATTTTATCTTGTTCTTGCTATTAAAAACAATCAACTAATTGTCTGCTATTGCCTTTTTATGACATTTTATGACATGCTTGGTTTAAAAACCAAAAGCATGAAGCTTGACACCTGTTGGTTCTTGTTCAGCTTTGAGAAAATAAAATTGCTTTAAGCCTTGTAATACATGTATATATAAAACAGTCTTAAACAGCAGTATGACAAAATAAAATATATATACTCCTGTCGCAGCAGACCTGCGTACTTAGCGTATTTCCAACAGAATTTTTAAACTTTTTCTATTTTCCTATTAAAACTATGGGGATGAGTATGAAGGTTTGCCGCCATATGGGTTATATAAGTAAATATAAGTTAAACCTTTGACTATAGACACTAACATGAATAGATTCTCATAGCATAGGCGTATTTGAAACCTATTGACGGTGGTGCAATCTTCTGCGGCGTACATGAAGTACAAGTGACATATGAAGATAAATCAGTATTACCACTATTTTCAACCAAGGATGGAATATTTTATAACTGAGGGTTATGTTTATGTTGTGGTAAAGTGTTTAGGCAACACTGCAAACCCAGCTGAATAATAACATCGATGGCAGCGACTCTGGCGCCGCGTACACGAAACTTCCAAATTTTTGCCTCCAACTAAATGCATTGGACAAGAGGTCTATTCACGTTAGGCTGCGTTCACACGAGACGACTTTTCGCCGTGCGCCGTGGACGGCACGGCGCCGTGGAGGTTGAATTACATTGGAGTATATGGAAGTGTTTACACCTTACGACGCCCGTCGAATACGGCGCCGTGCCGTCCACGTCGGCCGTCACGGCGGCCGTGGACGGCGCTAAATTCGAGGCCACGGCTCTTTCACGGCACATTCACGACCATTTCAATTCAATCACATGTTGAATCTGGTATTAGTACTGTACTAATATTGCCACTTCAACTATTGTAACCAGTTTGCATAATATAAACAGAAATATCTTATAGAAAAGTAAACGATAGATTATTTACACTTAAAGGAAGGGGGGTAAAGAACCCCCTCCCCCAGAGCGTTATGCAGTGCTTTACCTGCTCCCATTTTGCGCCTTTAATTAAGGCTGATAAAAATGAGGGAGTTTTTAAATAAAAGATAAGATTTGGGCTATTTGATTCGCTTTTAGAATTTTTAATACTTGGAATCCACATTAAACTGTGATGGTCTAAAGCTGATAAACTTTGACCCACTATAGCGTAATATGGATTCAAAATATAATAAAACTCAAAAGCGAATCAAGAAAGTCTTTATATTTAATTCAAATCCTCTCTCACTTTTATCCGAGTTAAAGTTTTATCGGAGTTAGGCAGCGGCCGTAGCTCAGTGGTATCAGAGCTCAGAGCTCTGGGTTATCACCCAGCGGGCCCGGGTTCAAATCCCGGCTCGGGGACAAAAAGATCGTTCGGCCGCTCCCGTGGTTCGGAAGTCACGTTAAGCCGTTGGTCCACCTGCATAGAAAACAAAAAAGTGCAGGCATTTCAGGGGAGGAGAACTATCAGTTAATTGCTGATCTCCCTTTAGTCATAGCATTATTATTTATATTTATCGGAGGTCAGTATAGGCAGTAAGGTATATCTTTAGTTTAAATAAAGACATAAAATTTGAGCAGGCCAAGCACTGCATGACTTTCTGAGAGGAGCTTTTTCATGCTTTCTTAAAACCATTCTTACAAAATATAGGTAAACACCTTACAGTAGATGATTAAAACTTAAACATATTCTATTACAATTTATGCTTTACAGTAATAAACTTTCCTTTGGCATCGCCACTCATTTAGGTAGTATCATAATCGCAGTCTTTATTTAACGCGTGGACTGTAATCAAAACCTTTTACTGACTTTACTATTATAAGAGGTTAAACAAACAACTTTTTATGTTTACTATTGACAATTCGGCCAACACGGCGCGGCGCTGCGCGGGCCGTACAATCCTTACGACACAAACCGTGGTGTCCACGGCTGAGGCCGAGGAATGCACGGCGCCGTGCCGTCCACGGCTCACGGCGAAAAGTCGTCTCGTGTGAACGCAGCCTTAGTGTACATTGTCAATGGTTAAACCCTATCTAGTAAATGTACATACAAAATTTTATCAAGCTATATGGTATTCTTTTAATTTTCCCCATAAACCCCATGGGAGAGAGTACATAGGTTTGCCGCCATTTGGGCTTTGTAAGCAAATATAAGTTAAACTCTTCCTAATTAATGTCAATACAAAATTTTATCAATATATGATAATGAATAAGCAAAATAGAAGGTTTTGTTTATTTTCCATATAAATATCACAGGAAACATAATTTGGTTTATTTTTTGAGCTTTTTAAAACGGTTTGTGTTAAAATAGTTGGATTTTTGAAATTAAGATAAAAAAATGCCAAAAACTCATTTTAGACCCTTTTGAAAGTCCATAAAACCCCGTTCCCATTTTCCGATCATTCTGGTTCGGGAACTCATTGAAGTAAATGTTGATTTACATCCCTGTACTAAATTTCATCAGATTCGGAGGTTGCGTTCAAAAGTTATCGTGTTCACGGACACACACACATATATCAAATTGAAACAATGGTGCTTTTGGGTTCTGGGGTCCTCAGAACAAAAAAGTATCATATGGTCCCGGACTTAGGTCTTACCATGACTACTACCATAAAAGTGAATATTTTGCTGAATTGTATTTTTCATCATTACTAGTAAGGAAACCCACATAATTCATTGGTTGTCTACATTGAAACAATACAAAGATTTAATCGTCTAATAGTGATATTATTATTTTCATTATTATTATAAGAAATTAATCTAATGTATTTTAATTTTAAAAAATATAAATTATTCTACAAACAAAAGCAATATTCTGAAATAAAAGAAAGTTATTTTGCAGTTTGAACAGCATGTTTTTATTTTAAAAATTTGTTTGTGTAATATTGGGATGTACCCAGGTATTTTCGTGGGGAAGGATATATGATATAGCGACAAAACTACCTGGGGTTTTATAGATCCTGATGTATGGAAGATTTTGCAAGATATTGTACGCATGGTACCTCCAGAGTGTAAGGAATTGATTGGTTAGAAATCAATGTCCAAATGCACTATCAATTATAAAAATCCTGTAATATTTTTCATTAGTATCAATATTTTATTTCAAATATAGGTTACAATATTAAAATATAAAAAAATAAAATATTGTAATGTCTCTAATTTCTACTGAGTTATTGGCTAACATTCTCAAGTGAACCAGTGAGATGCAGGCAAACACCATGAACTAGCAGTGGTTGGACTTACCGTTCCCAGATCTAACCAATGTGACGTTGCTGGAGTAGAGGGTAAGCAGACGAGACATTGCGTCCACTTGTTCTAGCGTGAGAGCGACAGCATCCTTGTACTTAGCAGCGCATGGCACATGCACACTCCAAATCTGTTGCCATACGTCATAGTTTTGAGATAAACATATATTGGATGTTGTTTTATAATAAATTAGGAATACAGTAGACTCCCTCTTAACCGGCTGACAAAAAATGACATCTTTTTAACAGGCTATTTTTTATCTGACATTGCTTTTTTTGCCGTGTTTTCTGGCTGTGTTTCGCCAGAAACGTGGATCTCTAATAATTCAATTCAACATTATATCATATTGACGTTCTCACAGCAATTACAATGTACTGTCATGGATGGAAGTGAATGCCACCGAAATTGAATGCGTTTGGTCCTGTACAATTCATAGTAGACTACAAGAATGAAACGAATTATTGTTATTTTAGTTTAGTTGTGGATTTCATGGGTGTCAGATGTTGCTATAAATTATATACAGTGCAGTAATATATTTGTATATAAAATTGTAGGTTGGCGTTTTTAACTGTACATCGGTTTAACCAGCCAATTCATTATTCAGCCGTGGCCAGGTCCTGAGGTGGCCCGCTAAGAGGGAGTCTACTGTATGTAGAGTGTCAAGACTTATAATTAATTCTTTCTCTTTGCTTTATTTCACAAATTTACTATTTACAGATGTTATTTAAATCATATGTATTATTTGTTTATATTATTGTTCTTGTTGACATTAGAGTTGAGTAAAATACACTGAGTTCTTTAAAACTGAATTGAGCTATCTTACATTTATTTATTGGTCCTTCGAGCCGGATGAGTCATGAGCCAAGAGGAGAGAATAACATTGCTAATAAAACAGAGGACAACAGTAAAATCATGTTTTACTAGAATAAAAAACTTCATTGACAATGTAAGTAATGATACAGATAAGACTAACATCCAGGTGAGGCAAGAGAAACTTGGGTCACTTTATGACAGGTTTCTACAAATTCATGAAGAACTATGTTCTTTATCTGAGGAACAAGCTTCAGATGAAATGTTAGGGAACTTTGAAAATGACTATTATGAAGTTACAGCTAAATGTCTAAGATTATTAGATGCAGATAGGACAAATTCCCTTCAAGCAAATGTAGGTCAGCCACAACCCCCAACTAGTGGCACTAGTTCTAATCCTCAAGTTAAGCTACCCAAATTGGAATTGCCATCTTTCAGTGGCAATATTGAGGATTGGCCTGCATTTAATGAGTTATTCAAGTCTATTATCCATGATAATGAATCTTTACCTAATATTCAAAAGTTGTACTATCTAAGGTCATGTTTGGAAGGGGATGCACAAAAACTTCTACAATCATTACCTTCTACTGATCAAAATTATTCTGAGGCTTGGGAAATTCTTAAAATGAGATATGATAACAAGCGACTTATCATTAATTCACACCTGTCAGGGGTATTTAATCAGGCACCACTGCATATTGAATCTGCTCAGGGTATTAGGAAACTAGTTGATGAAACTGAAAACCATATTCGAGCTTTAAAATCCTTAGGTGAAAGGGTTGATGCATGGGACAGTATTCTAGTTTACACAGTGTCTAGTAAGCTAGATAATGAAACTAGAAGACATTGGGAGATGTCGTTAAAAACACCTGAATGTCCTAGCTTTGATCAACTTAAAGAGTTTCTTATTCAAAGAATAAATGCGTTAGGGTCCCCAAATCTAGCTAATAAGCCCCAGCCATCTAGCCGTCAACGTAATCACGGTGAGCAGAGTAAATGGGTGCCTAATCACACAAAAGGTAAACAATCAGTAAATCATTTTTGTGTCGTGTGTGAAAACTCAAATCATGTAATTTATCAGTGTAGTAAATTCAATCAGATGGGTGTAAATGATAGAATAGAACAAGTTAAAAGGCATAAATTGTGTTTTAACTGTTTAAAACCCAATCACTCTGCAACTGATTGCTATAGTTCTAATTGTAAGACGTGTAATAAAAACCACCACACCTTGTTACACATTGAGGTTTGTAAGGAACCAGACAAAAAATCAAAATTTAAGGCCAAGTCGAGTAATCACACGTCATCGGAGGCTGAGTCACAATCTACGGACTTAAGTAATTCCGAGGCACGGGTAACAAATTCATCACAAGTTTTACTTTCAACTGCCGTAATTCTCGCTGAAAACAACAAAGGTGAACAAGTTAGAGTGCGGGCGCTGCTAGACTCAGGCGCTCAGTCTAACTTCGTTACAAAATCATGCGTCAACAAACTCAACTTATCTCCTTTTAATTCTATGATAACTATTAATGGAATTGGGAATTCTAAAACAAAATCATCAAAGAGAGTAACATTGAAAATACAGTCCAGAATATGCAACTATGTAACTAATCTTTCAGCTATTGTGTTGCCCACTATCACTGATAGGTTACCGAGCGAAGAAGTTAACCAAGCTGGATGGTCTCAAAATATGTCCACACTTATACTGGCAGACCCGGAGTTCTTCAAACCAAGTGAGATCGACATATTGATTGGAGCCGAATTGTTCTTCGAAATACTGTCAGAAGGTAAGATAACTGGTAACGACCATACCCCAACTCTTCAAAATAGTGTGTTTGGTTGGATTGTAGCTGGTAAATGTGGGAACAAGAATGAATGTGTGGAGTCTTATTGTAATTTCTCTATTGAAAATCAACTTAAGCAATTCTGGGAGATAGAGGAAATTGATCATCATCCTGTGCTTAACAAGGAGGAGCAACTTTGTGAACAACACTTCATAGACAATGTCAGGCGAGATGAGTCAGGGCGATTCATTGTAAAATTACCTTTCAATGATCGTTTGAGTGAGTTAGGCGATTCAAAACAAATAGCACTTAGTAGTTTCAAAAGAGTAGAAAATCGTTTATTATTAAAACCCGAGAGAAAAGAGCAGTATAATAACTTTCTAAATGAGTATGTAAACTTAGGTCACATGGATTATGTGCGAAACTTAAGTGATAATGCATCACAATCAGGTATCAATGAGTGTTATCTACCTCACCACGAGGTAATTAAAGAATCTAGCTCCACAACCAAATTGAGAGTTGTATTTAATGCTTCTTGTCCTACAAGCACACAAGTGTCATTGAATGACACTCTTATGGTAGGTCCAAGAGTACAACAAGACTTGTTTTCTATTATAGCTAGATTTAGATTGCATGAGATTGTAATGGTTGCTGACTGCGAGAAAATGTATCGCCAGATATTGGTTTGTGATGAGGATCGTAGATTTCAACAAATTCTGTGGAGGGAAAAGATTAGTGATCCGATTAAAGTGTACCAACTAAACACTGTAACGTATGGTACAGCATGTGCACCTTTTCTGGCCACCAGATGTTTAAAGAAGTTAGCGGAGGACGAAATAGAGCGGTTCCCTTTAGCATGTGCAGTAGCAAGTACAGATTTCTATGTTGATGATTTGTTAACAGGAGCGCATGACGTAGAATCTGCTTGCCATTTACAGAGCGAAATCACTCAGCTTCTCGATTCAGGAGGGTTTAAACTTCGTAAATGGAGCTCTAACAGTGTTGCATTGCTTGACAGTATTCCAAATAAGGATAGGGAAACACATTCTATAAGCCTAGATCTTAAAGGGAACCAAACTATAAAGACACTAGGTGTTGTCTGGGAGCCAACTACAGACATTTTCCAAATTAACATTAATTTTGAGATTAACAACACAACCCAAATAACCAAACGAGAAATTTTGAAAGATATCTCTAGAATATTTGACCCATTAGGACTCATAAGCCCTTTGATAATAATTCCGAAAATCATGTTGCAACAGTTATGGTTAACTGGATTAGGTTGGGACACACCGGTGAGTAGAGAGTTGTCTGAACAATGGAATCACATAAAGGGTGATTTGTTGACAATCAATAAATTAAGTATACCAAGACAAGTGACGTGCCACAACTACTTTCGTGAAGATATTGAGCTTATTGGGTTTTGTGACGCATCAGAGAAGGCATACGCTGCCTGCGTTTATGTGCGGTCTGTTTCAACTAGTAATGAGATTGGAGTTAAATTACTTTGTTCAAAAAATAGAGTTGCTCCAATTAAACAAATTTCACTTCCCAGATTGGAACTTTGTGGGGCATTACTTGTGTCTAAGCTTCTGAGTAAAACTGCATTCGCCTTAAATATTGATAAGGGCAAATGCTACGCGTGGACTGACTCCACAATTGTCTTATGCTGGTTGGCACAGTTGCCAAGTAAGTGGAAAACATTTGTTGCAAACCGTGTGGCGGAGATCCAAAACATAATTCCACTGTCCAATTGGAGCCACGTGGCTTCAAACGAGAATCCAGCTGACTTAGCTTCTAGAGGTTGTTCGGCGTCGGAGTTCCAGAAGCATGAACTTTGGTGGAATGGGCCACAATGGCTAAAACAAGATCAAATCACTTGGCCCACAGGTAATGTGAACACGAGTGTTAAAGATGACGTTCCTGAAGCGAAGAAGGCAGTTACACAAACCATGATAGCAGAAGATAAACCTACACTATTGAGAAGACTTATGAATGTTTCCAGCTTTTTCAAAATACTGACGATTATGGCAATCATATTGAGGTTTGCTGAAAACACGAAAAAATCACTTCAACAAAGAAGAAGGGGTGCCTTGAACGGATGTGAGATTGCAAAGGCTACAAAAACAATCGTCAAACTTGTTCAAAATGAATGTTTTGCAAAGGACATCAAGGCATTGAAAAGACACGGGATGGTAAAACCGAAGAGCAAATTAAAATCATTGTTTCCGTTCTTAGATGAAGAAGGTTTGTTACGTGTTGGTGGAAGATTACAAAATTCCACTATTCCCTTTGATTCTAAACACCAGTTGTTATTGCCAGCAAAACATGACTTCACAAGACTTTTGATACGTTATGAACACATTAGACATTTACATGCAGGAGCTCAACTGATTCAAAATGTAATTCGTCAAAGATATTGGGTTTTAAATATCAAGAACGAAATCAAATCGGTCATTCATAACTGCACTATATGTTTACGCTATAAAGCTTCAACCATCTCCAACATAATGGGTAATTTACCACATCATCGAGTGACGGCTGGAAGAACATTCAGCATCGTTGGTATTGACTTTGCAGGTCCAATCACAACTAAAAGAATGGGAGGACGAGTTAAAGTGTTTGTGAAAAGCTATATAGCAATGTTTGTTTGTTTGATAACAAAAGCGGTCCATATTGAACTTGTATCAGACTTAACAACTGACACATTTCTAAGCGCCTTAAAAAGATTTGTCAGTCGAAGAGGGTTGCCAAGTCATATTTATTCGGATAATGCGACGAATTTTAAAGGTGCCAGTAACCAGTTACAGAGAGAAGTTCTTACTTCAACCTCCGTTGAAAGATTTGCACAGGAACAACAAATTCACTGGCACTTCATTCCCCCATCATCCCCACATGTTGGTGGATTGTGGGAATCTGCTATAAAGGCGATGAAAAGTCATTTGAACCGAGTTATAGGGGATCAAAAATTAAACTTTGAAGAGCTATTAACACTTTTAACACAAATTGAAGCCTGTCTCAACTCCAGGCCACTGTCACCAATGTCGAGTGATCCTCGAGATCTCAATGTGATCACTCCTGGACATTTTTTAGTGCATGGTCCATTAACAGCAGTGCCTAATCACGACATCACTAATGAAACCATGAGTATTAAGAAGAGGTGGAATTTGGTGGAACAACTACACCAACATTTTTGGAGACGATGGTCAAGTGAATATTTAAACAACCTTCAACAAAGAACCAAATGGATGGAAGCTAAAAGGAATGTAAAGATTGGTGAACTAGTAATAACCAAAGAAGAAAATCTTCCTCCATGCAAGTGGAAGCTCGGAAGAATCGAGGAAGTATTTCCAGGAAGTGACGGAATCATACGAGTGGTGGCACTAAGGACTAATAATGGAACTATCAAGAGACACATTTCAAGGTTAATAGTTCTCCCCATGGAACAGAACATGTGTTGAGATATATCTTTATATATCTCAAAGAGGGGGAGTGTGTCAAGACTTATAATTAATTCTTTCTCTTTGCTTTATTTCACAAATTTACTATTTACAGATGTTATTTAAATCATATGTATTATTTGTTTATATTATTGTTCTTGTTGACATTAGAGTTGAGTAAAATACACTGAGTTCTTTAAAACTGAATTGAGCTATCTTACATTTATTTATAGAGGTTATTCAAATTACTATTGAAAAGAAAAACACTGAAGATCATTAATGCCGAGAAAGAACAAAATAATTCATTCGGTTTACTTTTAATGCACACTTAAAAAAATACAGGTCCCGCTTTACATTATTTGTATGTGGTGTTTTCTTTGAAAAAGCTTAGGGTAAATTAAACAAATAAAAAACACAAGCTTTATTCTACAATACCTGGGATCCAACAAGTCCGCTTTGAAGTCGCGGAATATCTGTTTGACAACTTTTACAATTTCCATTCCCAAACACAGAATCGTTTTTGAGGTTTTGATCAAACTTCACGTTGTAGATGTTGTTTTGCACAAGGTCTCTCAAGTTTTCTGGGAAAAAATTAGCCCTAAAAAATAATACAAAAGACCATATACTAACAATATTATATAACATGAAGTTTTTTAATAAAAAAATTAATTAATGCGGGTATAGAGCTTGTGGGTTTATTACATAACATTTTAGTACAGTAAACTTCCTCTAATCTGGCATTTTATGATCTGGCACGCTAGACAATCCGGCATGACATTAAAAAAAAATGTTATTTGATAGGAACAAAAATAATTGATCATTGGGATCGGAATTCGTTAAATAACAATACTATGCCTTACAAAGCCTATTTTGGCATGCGTGGAGGGAAGATAAGCCGTCTTTGGCCAAGATCGAGAGACATTGTATAATTTCGGGAGTAACTTCAAAATAAACTTTTGTAACCCTAAGGCACCCATTTTAGTTTCAAAATTGTGTATTGTATTGTGTGTTTCATTACAGTATATTATGCAATGTTTTTATTCTGCACTAATGCTGTTTAAAGAATAAAATAAGTGTCATTTTACTGGCAACTGTCAAGTCCCAGACATGCTGGACTAGAGGAAGTTTATTGTACATACAATTTAGTAGTTTTGGAGAAATTAGCGTTCAACACTAAAAACTTCCAACACTTTCAAAACCTTTTGGGTGCTAGAGGGAGTTTCTAGTGTTGCAGAATAAATAGAAAGACTAGATATTTAATTAATAAATACAAATAATATAACTAATAAATTAATAATTATAAATTTATAATTTAGATAATAAATACAAATTTATATAACTAAGAGAAACAGTGAGATACAAAAGCTACAAACAACCCCCCCCCCCCCCTTCATTGTTTCGCTCTGTTAAAGGGACAGAGTGATTATATTGCTGTGGGTACTACCTGAATACTGTTCACATAGTTAAGTAAATTATTGCAGACATTTTCCATCACTGATTAGTAAATTACAATTTCACGAAGTTTCGGGATCTGGAAACTGATCCCGTCTTCAGGTGGAAGAAATACCTAGAACATAACAAATTTAGTAAAAACACACCAAGTGAACCTGGAGAAGTCCATAGCCAAACCTGAAATCTGAAAAGGCAGTCACAACAAATTTGATTTAATTTTTTGTGACTGCCTTTTCTGATTTCAGGTTTGGCTATGGACTTCTCCAGGTTCACTTGGTGTGTTTTTACTAACTTTATGTTCTAGGTATTTCTTAAGAGTCATCTTCACTGTTGTGAAAACACTGAAAACATACATACGCATTCCCCTATTTCGGATAGTAATTTTAGACATTTATTGGCAAAAAATATGTTTTTTTATCATTCTGTACAAAATCAGCCTGCTAACTTTCTCTTAATGGATCCGTTCACGTTCATCCAACGCAAAAGAGGTTTGTTTACGTTTGGCCAATCACGTGACTAATTCCAGACATTTTATTTGTGGGATTTGTCACGTGATAGGCAAAAACGTAAACAAACCGCTTTGCAATTGATGCTTGTGAACGGCCTCAATCTATATATTAATAGGCAAGCATGTTTATTTTCCTCCTTTTTTCTTAGCTCGTGTGCAAAGAAGGAGAAATCAGTGCATACCGTTAGAAAGGTAGAGTCCTGTAGATGAGCAGAAT
Organism: Neoaliturus tenellus; assembly: GCA_030545055.2. Classification (NCBI taxonomy): domain Eukaryota; kingdom Metazoa; phylum Arthropoda; class Insecta; order Hemiptera; family Cicadellidae; genus Neoaliturus; species Neoaliturus tenellus. The sequence goes on along the minus strand of CM061533.1, from coordinate 244,034,652 downwards.
CACATTATAATTTCCATCAGATTGTAGGGCTGCGCCCAATGGTCTTTCAATGTTTCAAGTTAAATCTTATGGGAGAAGGATAATTAATTGATTAAATCATTAGACAGCTGATAACAAATGCTATAGCAAATCAAGAAGAACAGTTATGAACATTTTGAATCTAATATGCTCAAGAAGAACCGAGTTTTTGGTCGAATTTCGACCAGTGGGCGAGCCCTAGTAGTAATAAAAACGTTTCATTTTGTCCTAGGACTGAAAAATCAGCTGGAATATTTTTTAAGTCCTAGGACTGAAAAGTCCTCTGTTTGCTAAGTGTTATTTATTAATTTTTTATGCAGAATAGTGAAATTCAAAAGTTAGAAAAAGCATTGTTTGTAACTAACAGAAATGTAGACACTGTATATTACTTGGTAAATATCATCACAAAAATGTAATTTTGTAGTTAATATTTTAAACAATTAAAAGTGTCATTTCACATTATGATAAAAAAATGTTGTTCATCACAAAAAAGCGTCTTTTTGATGTTTAATCGGTTTTTTAAACACGATTGCACACCAAAAAGAGCCACTTTTGCTCCTGGTGATGAAAACTACTATTTTTGTGGATTAAGGTTAGATCTAGACCTCAATGTTACTGAGAGAAGTATTTTCACATTTTAAAATTTTTAAGGTACAAGAGGCTGAATACAACCACTGTATTCAACTAAACAATTATTAAGTTAAAAGAAAATATGCCAAAAAACGGCATACAAATCAGGGAAATAAAATACCATATTTTGCCTGAAAGCCAAAAACACAGATTCACAGATAACATAGCAGACTGGGCTACTTTCCCAAAGGTGAAGATTATTTGCAAACGGAGATTTTTCATTAAAAGAACCATGGAACTTTTATAAACTTGTGTCTGCTATTCACTTAGTTTGAATCTTAAGTATTGATTATTTTTCAAATATTTTGCATTAGTTAATTTATATTATTTAGAGACCATTTATTTTGTTTTTAAAATAACTTATGTAGCAATTTTTTTTTTCAAGTGAACATAATTTAAAATAATTGCAACATTTTAAAAAGTGATATGAGTATATAAATATCTTTTGTTAAATAGCTAACTTTTAAAGTGATTAAAAGTTTATTAATCTTATATTATGAACCATGATTAATTTACTTGATGCAAGGTAAAAACAGATACTTATGCTTGTTTGTGAACAAAGCCTGACCTTCAATAGACTCATTATTTTTACAGTAGTTAAAAGTTTTATAGTTTTATTAAAAAAATTTTAACTATAATAAATGTGATGCTAATACTTTTTGAGGAGCACAAAACAGGGCCTCCTCACCTTAAATATCATTGGTTATAATATTAAAAACCCCCTTAACTTCATCATGAAAACATGTTTTTTGTGTTTTTAATCATAATGTGACTCACCCCACTACTAGAGGAGTTTCTTGTAACACTGAGCTGCCCTTGAAGGGTTGGACGTAAGCACTGTTATCGGATGAAAGGCCGGACCAAATAACGGCGATTAGTATAACACCCACTACAGCCCCGCCGGCGAACAGAAGCTTGCGGGTGTCTAGCGGGTACACGTACGCTGCAACAGGCATCAGATAAACTATATACTGGGTCATCAAAACGTTGTCCCTATTTGAAAAACTTACAATTATGTATACAATTTTTTTTTTATAGACTTAAGCAAAATTTCAATTAAAATTTAAAATGATCATATTAAACTAAAAATACCCCTGTCGCATCAGACCTGCGTACTCAGCAAATTTCAAATGGAATTTTAGATCTTTTTAATTTTCACCATAAACACCATAGGTTTGCTGCCATGGATTGTTTTTTTAGAAAAAGTAGGATAATTCGTAGCTAGTGAAGGTATAAATATCAAATTGTATAAATATTTTTGGTACTTTTTAATTTTCCGCATATACATCATAGGGGTCAGTACTGTCTGTATGTCTACGCACGTATATTTTTGTCTTTTATACGACAAAACCATAGACTAGAGAGTCTGCAGACCTGACTTCACATAGAGTAAACATGTTTGACACCAATTTACTTAACAGTGGTGGGATCCATCATAGCGGGAAACTACAAATGACGCTCTCTGCTCTTAACTTAATCAGTTCTACCAACCTTCTTAACCGATCATGGAGAATTTTGATTGTAGAGGCTTTTTATGTTAAGATGATGTATTTTTAAGTACTGTAAAACCAGCTGAACTAAAAGCTCAATGGTAACAACTCTGGCCTGGCCTATCAATCTATACATTGGTGCCTATGATTGAACACATTAATTAAGACAAAACTTTAAAATAAATCTCAGCAAAAATGATTTTTTGTACAAATAAATTAATTTTTATATAAGGCCACTATAAGTTTTTGGCATTTTTCACCATTAAATTTTTTGATTTAGAAATTTTTATAAACACTTTTTAAAAGCAATAAAAAGACAAACAATTTATTACTGTATTCAGAATCAACCACTTTATTTAATTGATTATGAAGAAAATTAAAAATATTGCCTATGCTATCCATGTTATTCTTAAGAGCAATCAGCAATCCTTTCTAATGTATTAACGTAACTTTCAATACCCCCCTCACACCAGACCTGCGTACTCAGAGAATTTCCAGTGGAAAACATGCAAAACAATACAAAATACTAAATTTTGTTTTAAAGTTCTTTTAAATGGTTTTATTTCAAATTGTTGAATATTCAAAATGAAATAAAAAATGCCAGAAACCCATTTTTGACCCCATTAACACCATGTAAAACTCAGTAACCATAATCTGATCATGCTGTTTTGCGAACTCATGAAAACAGACCTGGTCATCTAACAGCGCTAAACAAAATTTTCACAAGATCGATGATTCCTTTTAATATTTTTGGCTTCTAGGGAACTCAAAATAAAAAAGTATCATCGTTGCGAATGTAGGTTTTACCATAAGTACTACCCTATAACAGCGTAATTCCTGTAGGGAAATGGGCTAAAAGTTTATATATCTTCACTGAGTGTTGAATGAGTATAACATTTGCTTCCAAACCCTCTTAACTAAATGACAGCAATGGCCATATTAAAAATGCCATGGCACTGAGCCTTATGATAATTCTAGGAAAATAAACAAAATCACCCAATATCTAAATCTATACGACGGAAATACTACTAACTTATTGAAACTCAGTGGAGTTAAGAGGCACGTAGTGCATACTATGCCGTGGCATCAGAGTTAAGGGTGCGCTCTACCTCGGCATAAAAATCGTCGAGCTGGACTGTTAACTGCCGCTATACGCGGAAACTCACATTTTGGAAAATATATGACGGGTGATTTTAAATTTTGTTACTTTAATGCTTTTTTTGGTTTCAGTGCAAAATTGATCGGTGGTCTAATAACGATGTTTTTGAAATTGCAGACCTTTCGCATCTCCCTTTTTGCATCGTTATCTATAAAATTTTTACCAGTCTTATTGCAGATTTTTGTTCTTAAGATTATATTGTACTTGTGTATCGTCTTTTTTTTCTAAAAAATTGCTTTTAATACGTTGAAACTTGATACAAAAACGCTTATTTCAACATTATTAGCAATCACCCTGCTTAATAATTTAAATTATTATCGAAATTGTAAGACGATAGCGGAGTACAAAATTATATTACGAAAAGAATGAACCAAAATACTTTAAATCGGTTTACAACTGGGGCAACAAACACGGAGATTCTAAACCCTTCCATCCGCGCGCGGCAGATGGGTAGAGCGCACCCTTAAGAGGCACACAGTGCGTACTATGCCATGGCATCAGAATTTATCATGGAAGTTGTACCACACCACTGCTACTTTGGTGTGTAAGCACCCATTTTACAACAATATTTTGTTTCATGATTGGCGTGACAGCCACATGCAGCATGCATCGCAACAAGGCAGCCACACCACTCCAGTGTGTATAACACGCAAGAAAATTCTGAACTGAAATTTAAAGAAATTCCCAGTTTCTGAAAAGAATGTCATTTAGGCCTACTTCTTATATCACAAAAATTATTTAGTTATTTTTCATCACACTGTACGGGAAACAGCTATATTCATCACCAGCTGAGAGTGTAGAAAAACCGTTTTCCCTCTCTAGAGAGGGAAAATCAGCTTTTGATTTTCCCACACTAGTAATTAGTTATGATTACTGACACAAGTAGCGCTAGCAGTGCTAAGAGTATATTATTCCCTAAATCAGCTGTTCTCAATAATGTAATCAGCTGTGTAAAACAGAATCACTGTTTTCATTGTACTGCGGAAATCAATTGAGCATCCATAGGTGGTTTCTTAAACTTGCATTATTTAATTAATTACTAATATTAATTATCTACAGTGTGATGAAAAATATCGTTCATAACTCGAGTAGAAAGTGTTATTCCGTGCTCGGCTAAAGCCTCGCGCGTAAACTCGATCTCGGCCCGGAAAAGACACTTTCCACTCTTGTTATGAAATATACTATATTTTGATAATTATTTTTGTATGGATCCACGTTGAAAGGCCTGTGTATCATTAGGCTAATGTTTTGAAATAATACAGATTTATTTTTAACTTTTTACACTTATTTTTTATTATGGATTGCATATTCATCATAAATTTAATGGTTGTAAACCTGCTACGATACAAAGACTGTAAATCTCCTCTGACTTTATGGCTCGGCTGTTGGTTATACACACAGTAAAATTATTGAGTATCCCCTACTTATGACGCTGCAACTCCACAGAAATTAAAAGAAATATATGTGGGAAGAGTGGGGTTATATTACCCAGCTCTACCACATTATCTCACTGAATTTGCTTTGAAGTTTGAGACAATATGCAAATTAATATGAATGAATATAAATTTTAACATAACAACATGGCTGTCTTTCCATTATAATAATCACAGGAAGTACAGTACAGTATCAACTGGATTAATTAGTATCACCATAAACTAGTTCACTTTAGAGTATATAGACAATGGTATCACAAAATAAAAGCTCTCTTCAACAGATAAAGATAATACTTGCAGATAAATTAATCATCCATCATAATTGTTCAAAGTTAAGCCTTACTTTTAACATTTTAATAGGTTGTATTTAATACCACCGATATTGATCACGGAGCTTGACAAACTTACCATTTGCAAAAAAACGGTTCAAAAACGTTCAACACACTCTATGAGAAAGCATTGCTACAAAATGGCACTTGACTGATCACTTATTTGATAAAATAATAATTAACTTCTTGTAGGAATAACCAACATTGATACACTGAAATACTTAGCCCTAAAATACTCATTTGTTTTCAAACTGAACTCCACAACAACCTCGATAACTTTGCTCCTCACATCAAGGAACTTAAAAATTTATGGGTGATGCAAATATTATAAAGTTGTTGAATCAATAGTGAAACAATCACTAGTTTTCTACAGCTAATTAGAAATGTTTAATTACAGAATGGAAATTAACTCTACCTTCCTAAATGAATTTAAATCTAATAATAAAGTCAATCATGGAATTTTGTACACATAAAATGAGGAAGTAAAGTACACAGAGATGGAACGATGGTGTACCTTGTCTGCAACAGCGGGATATGGACTCCATGCAGCCTCCCCGTCTCTCCGTCGGATAATAACTCATGGCCGCCGGCTGATATCACCTTATCACCACCACATCTGAAAAACCAATGTCATCTCATGTAATCAGTAGGCTACCTTACCGAGAAGGGTAATCTGGACAAGCGGCATTTACAACAAAAAATTGGTGTATTTATGCTGTAAAGTAAAGTAAAGTTAGAAAATTACTGAATCGAGTTTGAAGTTATTTTAATGTTTTATGGTTCTTTGTTTTAGTTTTGTAATGTTACACAAAAAATGTAAAAATTTTATAACAGTGTGTGGAGAGGGTACATGATTTATTTCTCGAGGAATAAGCTGTATTGCTGAAAGGAAAGTGAAACAAGACCTGATGAAGGAATGAAGGAATAATACCGAGGCAGGATGATGAGATAAAGAGTACTTTCGAATCATGGTCTGGAAACTCAATAACCTGAGGTTATGACATTCTCAGCACCTTCCCTTCCAATATCTAAAAACCAAATATTTATACATTGTTTATATTTGAGAAATTCCTAATGTAAGAGGGAATGCTCCTGTATGTGCCACATAATACAGACAAATATTTTATAGTTATATAGTTACAGAAAAATATTTGTAAAGGCAATGATTTGAATACCAATATTTTTTTATTTTTCTTAAAGTGACTATGAGTAGGAATGCTGAATATGGAATTTAAATATTTGTACATACGAAAATTGAAAGTTTTAACACAGTCCCGCAGTTTGTATGTGATGCAGTATGGGGCAAAAAATATTTACGCCCCTCCCCCCCCTTGATATGAATCAACAAATAAAAATACTCCAAATCCATAGGCATTTGACGATATGATACACGCATTCGCAACAACAATGACAGAACTAGTTTTATTGTGTTCACTTTCTTCGATCATATTGAGCACCCGCATTGTAAAATAAAAATTGAAACCGTCAATAAAATGAGAGTTTTACTAACATTCATATTTCATTAACAAGGACAATCTTTAAAAGGAGAAATGCGTTTAGCTATAAAAAATTCTTACGTGTGGTAACAAAACGAACTGACAAAGAAAGACTATGTTTCCAATGATAAAGTAGCAACACACAGGACGCTGTCAGTGGCAGTTATGAGTCATAAGTGAGATCATGGGAGGAATCCATTGAAGCGCGATTTAAAATCTTTTTGTCTTTAGGTTGCGCAAAATCCTCTTGCCCCCTGGGTTCGAGCCAATTTTTCTATTTACAAAATCGGCCCTGTTTTAACATATAGTTGTCCGATATTTAAAACGCCAAAAATGTTAAAAAACTCCATAGTGGGAAACAATGTAGGAGCTTGTGATATCATACAACTATTAAAAAATTATTACACACGAATTCATTATACTTTCTAACATACATTATGGACAATATTAAAGTAATAAATTAACGATCAACACATATTGACATTTGGAAACTTAATAACGATACCGTAACCTTTCTTGACAATGATATTGCAAGTAACCTCATGAAGACATACATTATTGAACCTAATCCAAACCCATTCCATAATAAGTTCTTAAAGATACAGGAGTCACAAGATCCGGCACACTGACCCATTGACTTTAGTTAAATTCCGAGCTCTCATTAGAGCTTGGAATTTAACTAAAGTAGCTAGAGTTATGATAAAAAGTACCAGGTTAACCGAGTCTTGCTCGGTGGTTTTAAATCAATTTTGTTTAGTGTCACATGGTAATCAAGCTATCAAATCTACACCTGACTCTTCACATATAACAGCTGTTAAAAAACTCCTTAAATTAAAATTAAAGTTCCTTTATTTTTGTTTACTTTTCGTTGTTATTTCGTTGCCAAAATAGCAACCCATAAGACCAATGTTAAAAATTACGATTTTAAAACTTAAATTTAGACCAAATTGGATTTTTTGGGGATTGAGGCTGTTTCTAAACTTATTTTTGGTCCAAAACACTCTTAAATGGAAAGTTTAAGCAAATTCTAACCGCTAGATTTCGGGATCGTGGAACACACATCCCTTCAGACATTGCCAACACCACCTAGAACACTGCTCGTATTATAGTATAGGATTACAAAATTCCCACATCAGCTGATTGTTCCATTACAGTTCATGTTTTAGTTTCATTAATGGATCACCTAAAACCTATTTATTTTTTACATGTTTATTACCATTGTTTTACAGTAATTTACCAAATTTAAGTTGGTTAACTATAAGATAAAGAATGCAATGAATGTATTCTGCCTTTTACAGTCACTTGTGAGATATTTAAAACACTTGCCTCGATGTGTTCTTAGATCTCACTCAGCTTAGAGGACTTTTTTTCATAAACTACTATTAATTAAGAATGTACGGCCCTTAATTTAATTGCACATTTTCTTTAACTATTACAATTAAAATTAAAAACGATTAATGAGTAGTAATATAAGTTACCAATTTGATGTTTTACATTGCTAGTTACCTATCCTTGAAAATCCTAGAGTTAAATATAATTTCTGGTTTTACCTAAAGATAACAATACTTTATGCTGTCAAATTTATTATTTTACCAACTGTACTGCTTTATTTTTAATAAAATTACCATTTAATCAGGAAACAGTAGTAACATCACTACAAAATGAAGGGGCAGTAACTTATCACTGGGAGTGGATATTTGGGTTGGATCTGAAATATCTAAGTAGCATTTCAGTGGGACAGTATTAATGAGACAGTTGTTCGACCAGCCCGCTTCACTGCCTTTTGGCTTTCGCTTTTATTACTGGGTTTCAGCTAATACTGCTGTGAAAAACTTGAAATTACTTTGATGATTTTATAATGTTTTACCTATATTAAAAAAAAACCATTTTATTTCTGTAAAATTTTAAAAGTTAAGATGTGCTACTACACTTATTGCTCGAAATCATGCAATTTGTTTTGATACTCTCCAACTCTCCAAAAACAGTTTGTACGACTTATTACTAAAAAAGCTCGTGATGAACCATCCAGACCTCTGTTTACCTTTTTGAAAATTTTACCTTAAGATATATGTACATTACTCTATTTAAAAGACTTTTAACACTTAGTGTTATCTCGGCTCTATTTTTTAGTTTTAAACTTTTTGTGAAGCCGTACTCTACACAGGCTTTGCCTTCGGAGAACGTGAAATTTCTCACATAAAAAAGTACTAGGGTACCAGAAATGTTTTAATTATTGTAGTTTATTAAGGTAAATAATGACGTACTGTTTAATTGATTTTTATTATTTTATAGTATTAATTTGACTGTGTTTTTATCGGTTTTTTTTGTATTAAGTTATAGTACTAGTACTATTATTATGAACAAGGAATGTCAACATTCGAACCATAAACATTGTAATGTATCATTAATTTGTAATTTGAAAAGATTGTGAGAAATAAATATCTATCTATCTATCTAAATATCTATAAATCTATCTATGTTTGCTTATAAGATTTTAAAAATATTCTTTGTTAGGAGTAAAGGTGTGAATGATGAAAATGAATATAAAACTAGATTAAGAACTATGACTGATTACTAATGAACTATGACTGATTTACCAAGACCTAAGAATACATTTTTCACAAAACCCTGTAGTTTTCTTGCTCCAAAGATTTTTAACAGCCTTCCAGCAGACTTAAGGCAAGAACTAATTTTAAATAAATTTATAAGAAAATTTAGACTTTGGTTGTTTGTGGTTGATGATATAGAAGAATTGTGCTTTAATATCCTAAGCTAATGGTAGGATTATTATTACTAGTACCGTAACTAAGTCATCTGTTGAAACTGTTATAGCTGTGTTCGTTCTTAGTTTATTTCTATAAATATTGAATTTAGTTTTTGAACTAAGCACACTTTCAGATTACTGTAGTTCGGATCCGATTATCGCGACTCCACTGTAATGTGTATTTGTTATATGTTAACTCCATAGCTATTTTTAAAATTCTTTTTAATTCAATTCAGATTTTGTTGCTACGTCTTAAGAGGAGCGACTCGAATATATCATTAAGTAATACACTATTTTTATATTTCTAGATAATACAATTAAATACCGTACTAAAAATCACCAAAGATTTAAAAAATTATATTTATTTTATAAACAGAGCCAAGGGAAACAAATTTAATAATGAAATAATACTTTATCTGTCAGCATAATTTTCAAGCAGACGTCTGGATTTCGAAGTGTACCGTACTTCAAGAAATATGTTCCAATGTCTTGTCGATGAGTTTCTATTAAGAATCATGAACAACGCTGACAATTTGATTAATATTATCACAATTTAGTGTATCCATACCAATTTCCATTTTTCAGATCTTGCCATGAAGTCTTGATGATTCACTTTTGAACTTTTTAAAGTCTCACGAAACCTGTAGTAGTACTTAAGATTTGCCTTTTGAAATAATTTTAATATCCACTGTGGATTTTCCGTCACTTAGAATTTGCCATCGCTGGGAATTTGCCATCACTTGAAATTTGCTCTCACTGGTAATTTTCCGTCACAGATGATTTAGAGTATTAACTTAGGATTTGTTGCTTATAAAATTTTCACAATAGATTACAGTTTAAAAAAATATTGATAAACTGGAGATTTAAAGTTACACAGTTGATTTGCTGAATGCTCATGACTTGTTCAATAATAAATAAATAGAATTCCACAAATAATATAGTCGTTGAAGAAGTGTCTATTGAAAATCAGCTGCAGATGTGAAGTGAAGGTTGGTGGTAAGTTCGAATTAATGAAAGACACTCACAACTTTTTGTTCAACAAGGAATTCGGTACAATTTAATGTCACTTCTATATTTTATGGTGCAAGGAGAATTTTTTTCTTGTTGTGCTCTAAACATTTGGTTTTTTGAGAGTTATTCCAATAATGTAGCCAGAAGGATTTTAAATGAGTCCAGGACCAAAACTTTTTATGGTAAATTTCATTCTTGATTTCAATCGATGTAAATTTTGCTCGTCAGTGTCACAATTCCCTTGACTATGTTTAATTTTTTCTTTATGTCCTTATAACTGTTATAACTCCTCAAAGAACATTTCTTAGTAACATTTTTGTGAACTTTCTAAAATTTTAAAATCGCAATTTTGAAGGGCAATTTTGAAACAAGAGAGAAATTTAGAGCACTTAATAATTTTAAATTTTATCCAAAAATTTTGACCTAGATGTTTTAAAAAGTGATACTATGGTTACGTGAAATGATTGTTGGAATGCTTTAGTTGGAGTATGTTATCAAGACCACTGTGGTTCTTTCATGGTGTCACCTCCCCTAATACCTACACACTTTTTAAAATCTTTATAAATATATTATATACCCCTTTCGCAGCAGACCTGCATACTTAGTGAATTTCCAATGGCCGTTATTATTTAATCAACAAAATGTTTGGTTTTATAAGTCAATAATATATTAAATCTATGTAAAAATACTTTAAATTATTACTCAAATTGTTAATCCGTACAAGACAATATAGTATTTCATTATATAATATGAATAATTCACAATAATTATTAACATTACAGTAACTGCATATAATCTATACTTACTAGGGGTACCTGTGCAGCGCAATGCGCTGCATATTTCAGAGTGCTTGGGGATCAAACCTTGTTCCATGGTAATTAACTTAGTTTTTTTTGCATAAAATTTAAATCACACTGCGAATTAATTTCCATCTTGTCAATGTTTGATCAATCAATGTTCATTACTTATTTTCCAACTTATTATTGTGATATAGTGTTGAAATTTTGTGGTTGTCCTTTTTGGTCCAAATTAGCTAGGATTATGTGATAATTCTCATGCTGATCTGTCTTAGGGCCTCTGCCTGAAAACTACTCAAAAAATAACTGGAATAGATACACAGATGCTGGATCTAGATAGTTCATCGACTGCAGAGAAAAATAAGACAACTACCCGGTCCTGTATGAAACGTTATGGATCACTCATTGTGACTATTTTTGTAGTAGTGTATAGAAAAGTAGTCTTTGGCATAGTGAGTGAGCTCACACTAATACTATTTATAACAATTTAAATCCTTTTAAACTAAACTTTCCATGGCAAAACAGAATTTAAATAAAGAATCACAAAACTGAAGAGATGAACAATGACTTTGTTGATGTGATTAATTTAATTTATATTATTTAATTTATATTATGGCTAAAATTTATCTTCACAAAAACATTTTTGTAAACTTATTATATATACTGATGGAAACAAAGCATGTACAGATAAAAAAAAAAAAAAATTAACAGATGTTTTAAGACGTGCAAAAATGTGCAACAAATTTAAATTTCTATTCACTTTTGTTAGGCCGGTTCCTACGTGGTAGACAGATGCGACGCTACGAGAACGACAAAATTTCAAACAAATGTATAAGCATTGGAGCGTTCTTAGTGGGCGACAGGAGCGACAACAATTTACAATGTATAAAATTATGGCGGTGCAAGCGTGTCGCTGGTGTTGCTTCAGTCGCTCTCGTCGCGTCGCATCTGTCGCCCACGTAGGAACCGGCCTTAAAGTATAACAGTGAACAAATTTTTAAATTTACACCAACAACCAGCACTTTTCCTAGTTTACAGCTGTTTAAAAACTCATGCCCAAATTTGGAGTTTTGCTTTAATTTTTGTAGACTATACTTTTTGTTGTTGTTTTGATACCAATATGGCAACCAATAAGTAAGACCTATGTTCAAATAATTTCAATTTTCAAATGTCTTTTTAGACATGAGAGGAAATTTTCGCTGGGGTTAAGGCTGTTACTAAATTTATTTTTGTGTCCAAATACTCATACATCCAAAGTTCAAGCTAAATCTATCCGCTACGTGTGCAATATCACAGTAGACACTCCTCATATAATATTATGGAATAGTGTTGACATTTCAGACAATTTCTTCTATTCGTTTTTTAATATGTACTAGTGGCTTGTAGGCGCAAAAGCCCCAAAAAATCAAAATGGTGATGTTGTCTCCAAGAATTAGTTTCAATTTATCACCTCCTAGCAGCATTACTGTATTTTTTCTCAAGCTGTAGTGTAAATTAACACATTTGGGTTTTTTAATTAAATTATTCCAATTCTTGACCAAATTTTTGGTGGTATCAAATCAGTTATTTACCAATAATTTCCCCTGCATTAAAATACAGTGGTCTATTTCTTGGAAAAAAGAGAAATTATCGCACTCTTGTACTACCAAACGCGGTAAAAATAGTTTCAACCTTAAACATGTTCCTGATGAGTTTCTAACTCAAGTAAATAAAATAGTTCAATACAACATAAGCCCATTAATACTGTACACTCCTTCACCCTGGACCTCTGTGCCCCCCATTCCCCACAATCGCCGTGACCCCATGAATCCCCGTGCCCCCGTTCACCTCTCCTGACCCGTGTTTCTTGTACCCCTATGCCCCCCCCCCCCACCACCACGTGCACCAGTGCATGTCCATGGCTCCCCAGAGTGCCTTCCTGCTCCCGTGCTCTCATGCGTTCCTCCCTGTGCCCCTATGTTCCCCATACCACCGTGCCCCTCACGCCCCCTTGTCTCCAGTGAGACTGACACCCCTCGTGCACATTCACTCTGAAGAAAGACAAAGACTCAAAGACCCAAAGACTCTGTTGTTGATTAGCCATTATATCATCCTCAACCATGCCACGTCAAAGACAATTTCAACTTTGGTATATTCAGCATAAAAATCCGTCTACTACTGTTTCCTTAATGACATAGATGGGGTCACGAAGATGAAATCTCCTGTGGACCCGTAATCCGTTCATGACTATTAAGCCGCGTCCGCACTGGCTGAACATCCCTGGCGAACTTGTTCGGCGAACACAATACTAGTTCATCCATAAGTACCACCCTCATAATTAGACCAATTCGTATATGGGAGGTTGAAATTGTGGTTCGGATCCCACGTTAAACTGTAGGTCCCTAGATACCATTGGCTGTTGGGCTATGAATTAACAGTCCTGTCTAAGGAGAATGTCGGCCTTAGTCAGTAACAAGACTACAAGATCGCGCCACAATCATCCTACACTCATCCCCCATTCATACTTGGCTTTAAACTACCTATTGAGTTAGGTCGCCATTTCAATAAAGGTATTAAAGGTAAGGTATTAAAGGTACAAAAAATCAACAAACATTCCTAACAAACAATTACCGACCATATGATTTACATTCTAATAGGTTAGAAACGAACAAACATAAGTTCGGAAGAACTTTGTTCGGCAAACATGTTCGGCCAGTGCGGACGCGGCTTTAGTGTTCTCCTTTTTTATAGTGTTTTGCCAATTTTAAAAGTTACAACTATATGGTTATCTTAACTCAAAATATCTGCTCAATAACCCGCTGAGTTTATGATAAAATACTGGAAAATCTGCTTAATCGCACGTGTAGATCTAAAAATATTCTTACCATTAGATTAACATTGGAATTTAAAGGTCCAATGGGGCGAAGCCCTGGTAACTTTTGATAAATCTGGTATTTTTCCTTGCCTCCTTGAACCTCAAGCTTTAAAATGAGCCATCATATGTTACCCTAATTTTATCTTTCTTCTAGCTTGAGATATTTCATGGGGACCGATTCGCTTACAGAATTATATATATAGACTAGAGATCGCCTCCTGATAGAAATTCAACCAAATTTCAGTTTGTTGATCTGGATCCAAGAAGTTAAAAAATTTATAACTGACACATCTGTTCTTCCTGTTTTTTCTAGCAGTTGTTTTTACAACTGAAAAGGGTGAGCCCAATAACGTCTAGAGATAGGTCTTTGTAATAAACCACAAGCTTCAAGGGCACAGAAAAATTTAACATAATCATTCAGCACACGATGCACTCCTGCAGGTGGTGGTGTGCTTGGGCTACCACTTTGAATACTGTATACTGTATATACAGCACAGGAGGGTTTGACAGATAAATGTCAATCCTGTTAAAACGCATCCGTCTCCACCGCATCCCACAAAAGCGGATAGTATGTCGCCAGCCTTAATCTTATGAGAGAAGGTAATTGATAAAATCATTACACAGCTTTTGTAATAGTAAATGCTATAAAAACAGGAAAAACAGATGTTTCAGTAGTAAAATATATTTTGAACGAATTGGGGCCAAATCAACTGAAATTTGGTCGAGTTTCGAACGTGGGCGATCTCTAGCAGCCTATTTTATAACTAAAACATCTGTTTTTCCTTTTTCCAAGAATTTTTTTTAATTACAGCGGCTATCAAATGATTCATCAATTTAGCTTCCATAAGATTAACATTGATAATTTCACAAAAAGTTAAAACCTCATTTGTTAAAACAAACTTAAAAGCACCCAAAGTGCTCTGGCCAACGTCATTGTGCTTAGCGTTTTGAAACCAAGTGCACTTAACTGCTCTGGCAGACTTTCCAACTTATTAAGAATTCTGGGTTATTATGAAGTCCGGGTTTGCGGGACTCTACTGTATATAAAAGCACAACTCAATTTTTGTATACTTTACCTTGAGACACAAGCTGAGTGTACTTTAAGGTGAATATGATATTAGGGTCAGTCTTATAAGGAGCACTTTATCAAAGGTAAGTATTACTGTTTAATTAAACTCTGAGTTAAACCAAAGTTTACCCTATGTTAATATTAAATTAAACTACAATACTGTATTTTTATTTTGAACACACTTGGGAATGCAGCAGTAAGATGTCAAGATTAATTAAATGAGTTGTAGCTTTGTTACTGACAAAGAACAACTGATGAATTTGTTTTAGGAATAACCTAAAATACACAAAGATTTCATGATAAAGTGACAGAGAATATAAGAAAGTAAAATTGAAATTGCAGCGTAGATTATTATAGTGCAAATCCAAATTATTTTTATTAGTACCGAGCTACCATAAGTAAGTACAATACTAAGAGAGTCTGATACAGGTTGGTGGAACTGATATAAGAGATGACAGTGTCATGTGATCTGTTAGATAACAGATAGCAGCTCAGAGCCTGACACTGACATCACTTCACACTGGGCTGTCTGTCACATCTTGACAGCTGAGGCCTTCAACAATTGCTTATCTTGTTTAGTTGGTATGGAAGAATTTTCTGTAGGCCCAGTTGGTAGTTGCAAAGCAAAATTTTACTCAGCTAATAATATATAAAAAATATTGCAATACAATTTATTCTCTTTTGTCTGATTTTTATCTTCATTTTATACTTTAGTCCCCATATCCACATAAAAATTTCAAAAACATTGATTTAAGACTAATTATACAAATACATCATGAAATGAAAGAAAAAACCACTAAATTGAAGCAGCTGTGTCGCTCTCGACTCTTGAATTCTCCATATCACACTGAATTATTGCGGGAAGGTCCTGTGATTTTAAAACGAGTTAGGCACTTGTTGAAAACATACAATTATGTTATTTTCATAACTTATTGTGATTAAGAAACGAGGTGGGCCCGTGCGTAAATTGCGCATTCTATGATTCTGTATGAGTGAAACTCACCTACAGTACGTGAATGTTGATTATGAAGTGACAGAGATCTATTATTGTTTACTAAATGGCTTTTAAATTCATCTGAAGGTAATCAGCTGTTATATTACAATTCACATTAAAGAACTTGCAACAAAAGTTGGTCAACATTTTAAAGCACCCTCTAGAAATAAATTAAAGGCAAGGGGGCGAAGCCCGAAACGATATGACCTTTTTAATTACGCTTCGTCACTGCGCTATATCCTAAGCTTTAATATGACACCTCAATCTTAAAAATCGGTTCAGTAGGTCGAGAGAAAAAGGGACGTAACAGACGAAACCCTTATAGAAATAAGAAGATAGATTAATAGTCTTTAATCAAGGAACTAAAATATTTAGTTTAGATTCCTTGGTCTTTATGTACAATAAGTTTACACTTTATAAGAGTAGAAAATCTTGAACACCTCGGTTGCAATCTCCTGTTGCAGAGAACACAATTATTTAGATTTCAATACAAGTGTATATAGTAGAGGTATAATCCTTTCACCACTGTGCACTATGCACCATATTTTGTTATTTATTTTTATTGTGGCATTTATTCTCTTGTTTATGTATGTAAATGTATATGATATACATATATCATACTCATTTGCATTCTAGTATTTATTGCATTTGTCTTGTTGAATTTGTTTGATATGAAATAATTACATTTTTACCTTGTATTTAATTCACACTCTGCACTGTACAAGAAACTGTATAGTAGGACTCCTTATAATTTATAATGTGCATCCACTGTCTATAATATGTAAACCTTATGTAAAACTCAATTGCAACTCTTTGAAACATTAATTAGGGCGATTTTGGTAATTTTATACACTGCACATTAGTGTCGTGTGGTTGAATATTATTTTTTTATGGACACTAAACAAATTAATACCTCGTGGAAAACAGTAAAGTAGAAAAATAAAAATAAATGTTACAGACTGTCTGTACAGTGTGTACAAGAGACCTTGAACTACATTTATGTCAGTGTGTGGGTTAAGGCCAATCAACTTGAGTTACGAATTAGACAATATAGTTTCCAGAGTAAGTGTCACAAAAAAAAAAAAATATTACAGAAGGGTGTAAATAAGTAATATTTTAACTGGCCGCTGACAAAAGTGCTTCCACAGAAGAGACATTATTGCATAACTACTGCATTTTTATTCTCATTGTAGATATATTGGCGATTTTGAGTTATATGTGCCAGTTAGTGTCTCTTTAGAGTATTTATTGTACTATATTATCATGTTCAGGTTAATATAAAATATTCAAGATTACATATTTTTTATTTGTGATAAATTTGACTTCTCTGCTTTCGTATTATTTTTTTGGTCTTTAATCAAGCTTTAAACAATATTGTTTCGTTAAATTTGGGGTTAAAGTCTTTAGCCCATTATTAGCATTATTGTTGGACCATCTAGGCCTACTGTAAGTTAAACTTCATTTTTATTTTTATTAATACTTTTAAACCGAAAATTGTATAGTGTGTTTTATGAGAATATAATAGTTTATCCAGATTGATATAGATAAATCTGTATGCATAATATTGTGCAATAAGTAGGAAGCAAACTGAAAGATCATTTATAAACAAAAAATATCAATGACGTTCCCGTGTAGTACATTTTTATTTGAGCAACAAGTTGGAAAGTTATGAAATTCGGAGTGAGAAATCGATGAATGAACTAAATTATTTTTATTCTCTCTTAAAACAACAAACAGACGGCAGGAACCGGTGCCAAGGAGGACTGACGTGATCGAGTCGAATGCCCGTGAAGGTTCTACACTCAAGATAACGACTTACCAGCAAAAACACGCCCTGCGTGATAAGTGGCACTTATAATCACACGTGAACTGAACACCTCTATTTAGGTTAAACGGAGCTAGTGAGCTGGCCGGGACAGAATATTGACGTACGGATGATGCGCGCGCGGAGCTAACCAACGGCACAGACTGCCGCCCGCCACAACAACCGCAAACACTGGTCATGTGACCCACTGCCACACTGATAGGTTAGGTCGGCGACCAGGTTACCGCGCGGTGTTACCGGAGAAATTGTGGTTAAACCACCCGATCCGAGGTGAGTTAGTTTTTAAGTACTCGACATCGCATGGATATTGGAACCACCTCCCTCCGCATTTGAAAATTATGCTGGACTACAATGTTTGTGTAGAAAAATATGACGAGTACAGTGTAAAACACTTAATTACTATGGTGGGGAAATATAAGACCTTTATTTAAAATAAATCGGAATGGTCTATAACTTACGCTTGATATTCACAATCACACGCATTGGTGTTCTGGTTCTCACAGGGTATAGGGTTACCGATGGTGTATAGGTTACACACCGTAGAAGAATTTTTTATATGGAAATCCTTTTTACAGACGTCTCTTACCTCTCGATTTGGGTCCCGCCAAAAACAACACATTTCCCAAAATTTTCTCCCCCCGAGAACGTTCATCACGCTTCGGGGAGCTGAAGATCATCACCAGCCGTGTTCGGCCCATGATTCGAGTTGATATAGATGTCAATCCCGGGATCTCGGGATACTGAGCAATGATCGATACATCAAAATCCCGGGATTCCTTATCTTCAATCCCGGGATTGGCGGAATTGTCAAAAATTATCTTATTATTGTTTATGAAGTGTTTTGGTGCGCAACATCAACTCAAACTTGACAGGAGTTGTTAACCATACCAATTTATTCCAAAAGTTTGAAACTGCTCTCATAAATAACGACAATACCTGCAACAACAACAACAAGCAATCAGCAATGCAACAACAAGCATCAGCAACAATACCTGAATTATTCCTGGCGCTAAGAATAGTTTCTTATCGCTCAATACTTCCGGTGCGTTTCCTTCCCACGGTTGACGTTGACTGACCCAATGGCCATTTTTATTCAGATCAAGGTAATTAATTGTATTTAATCATACAGTTGATTTTAGTATTTTAAAAGAGAATGTGGCATAAATTATGATGGTCTCAATCTATTGTTACAACGCAAACTCATTACTGTGGATTTAATTTGTAGTTTTAGTTTCAGGAAATATAGGTAGTAAAAAAGGACTTTATAACTATATAGATGTAGGTTCAAAGTCGTGGGCGTGGGAGAAACGGCAGCAATGAAATTAAAGATTTCAAACTATAGCAGTAGTTTATCACCATTGATTTCCACATGCAAAAATTGTCGGTTGTGAAATAAATTTACTAGTTGTTAGATAAGTAAAGCTTAGACTTCCAGATTGTCAAGATACTCAAGATGAGCACTTGTTGTGTAATTAATCGTAAATTAGAGACAACATTTCCATTATAAAGCCAAATACCATATATTTCTATAGTATACGAATCCCAGGATTGATCCCGGGATCGTCGGTAATCGATCCCGAAATCCCGGGAAATGAGTTTCGGCCCCGTGATATACACCCCTAGATTCGACCCTCCCGTTTCCGTTCCTAAGAGAATAAGACTATTACCTTGAGTTTTCTTCTTTTTTAGCATCAGTGTAATAGTTATTTTTGCAACAAGTGCGGAAAGTGCCGATTTGCTGCACTCGAGAGAAATGTTTATGCACGAGCCGCAGGCGAGTGCGGAATAATTTCTCTCGAGTGCAGTGAAAGCACTTTTCGCACGAGTTGCATATTAAATTTTTCCTACGACTGCCAAATATTTCTTATATAAGTATAAACGTTTAATATTCACGTTAAAATACCCACTATGTGAGGTCCCTGTCTCATGATAGTGATATTAATGATATCCTGTATTATGCACTTCCTACATTTAGTTAAAAATTTATTGGATTTTTCATGCAGAAGGTTTAACGCCACTGTTTTAGCAGTTTTAGCAAGATCGTCAGGGAATAAGTCACTTAAATCACTAAAGTCACTGTCATAGTTGATCATTGCGCACCTAACTTACGTGCCGGTAGCTCACCCGTAGCTGGTTTGTAGGTTATGTTTATGTTGATTCAATAAACGACCACATGGACAACAATAGATCAGATGTTTATATCCAGTGTTGCCAACTTAATTCCTGACTAATCAACGTTTCCTTGCTGGCTAATGCAAATTGTTTTGTGTTCAAATGTTTAAACACTGGAGTGCGCAAAGTAAATCTAGCGTGCGCAAAGTAAATCTAGCGTGCGCAAAGTAAATTGAATACGGCAATCGCCTGTTTTGCGACGAGTATCGAGTGCGTAAACAACTGTTTTCACGGACAGTCGTAGGAAAAAGAATTTTTCCTACCACTGCATGGAAATAATTGCATTGCCACGCCTGTAACCCCTATGCAAAACAGTTCATTTCCGGTTTCCATTTATTTATTTCCCGCTCTAGAGCGGCAATGATTCTTTACCGCACGCTAGATCAAACAGTAATTTTAAATCAGCTGTTATTACAAACCAAGCTACAGTTGTTATTCATTGTTGTCGTTTAGTAGGCCTAATTGCTTCTTTTTTAGTTTGAGGTTATGTTTGATTAACATTATGTTCCAAAAGAAACGAATCAAAAATAATCTAAATGGCATTTTGTATACAATAAAACATGTAATATGTAACAATTATGTTGGTAGGAAAAATCTTGTGTGTATTACGAGCGCAAATAGTCTGTGCCGCTCTCGAATTGTTTGGCCGCACTCAGCTGACGCTTCGTGTGGCCGTCTACAATTCTCGAGTGGCAGCAATGACGTACTTTACGCTCTTATTACAAAAATAGCTATTTTACACAATGAGGATGACACAAATATGCTTAAAAGCTCAATCTTTTTTATGGCAATGGAAAACGTTTTTAAGTTATTTCGGTACATAATATATTTTTCTAAATATCCTTGAATTAATTCAGTGACAATCGATACACGAACGTTACTCTTACGTATTGATCTTTAAAGATTATAATTATTATTTCATAGATTGATGAAGAAATAATATTTAATTATTTTTTCAATGCCTTTTATCAATCATTTTGCAAAGGTCAAGGTCTTCTTATTACAATCCAGAGCTAATTTCAAATTAAAACCCCAAGCGTTTTTTATATGAAATAAGTAAATCAATGATTTGTTGCGCTTTGAATCTGCCACTCTGGGGCCAGTGAATTTCGGTCACGGCCACTGCGTTTTGAAGTGGACGAAGTCAATATCAACACAACGCCTCTCCAGCTATTATTAAAGGTGATAGATCAATGGTGGAGAAGGTTATTTACACCCACAGTTTTAAAATAGGCCAGTTTCGGAGTCTTAAAAAAAACGATGCAATGCGTCTTCTTGATCGTCGAGGAAACGGCGACGACACTGCGGTGGCGGTGTCATGAATAATTTTCCGCCAATGCCTGTTTTATAACGTTCTTGCGCCAAAATAAAACGTCACGTTCGCACGCGCAGTTCAGGGGAGAACGGAAGTTTAGACAGCAATGAAGACACATCGCCAACCGTTATTATTTCCGCCGTCACCTTATGACATCCTCACTGCTGCACAAACATTGCATTTAACGAATACAAATGACAAAAAGTATAACAACTGGAAGCAGGCCTATTAGATGAGAATTTGCCCTAAAGTTAAGGACCCCTGGAAGTAGGCCTATTTAGTTTTGGCCCTCAGCTCAGATGTGAAACATACAAAGTATAATTGAAACAATATAAAATAGTAAGTTAGTGAGGAAGAAGTTCCTCTTCGCTAGCTACACTTTGTGTTATGAAATATTTACTCCAACAATTTTATATGATCATGTTTACCAGTACTACACATTATATACATATAGGCCTATGGGTATAATTGTAGATTGTAGTTTGTAGAGAATGGGTCTAAGTAATAGAGCAAGAGAAGAACATTTTTTTCCAATTATAAATAGAAATTTCAAATAGTTAAAAAAGTTTAACCAGACCCATTCTCTGAGTAGGGCCTACACACAGGTTTGCGGTGACAGGGATATTTTTTATTTCTTGTTTTAATAATGTAACTTTTATTTTAGACCAATTTGTCAAAGATGGGATATTGGGCGAAGCAGCCCTTATGTTGCACAGTTGTTTTAAGTATCTGAAGTCCATTTCACCACTGCATTCAATACAGTAATGGAATGACACAATTTTATAAAGTTCAGCTAAGCCATCAACACGTGAAAAGTAGAAAAGACATATCCAGACCAAGAGATTTAAAAAACACCAATTTTTTATTCTGTGTTACGTGAAACACAAAAATAACTAAATAAGAGGTGGCCCGTGCGCAAATTGCGCATTTTATGATTCTGTATGAGAGAAACTAACCTAGAGTAAATGTACGTTGGTTATGAAGTGACGGAGATCTATTTTTGTTTACAATCTGACTTAAAAATTCGTCTGAAAGTAATCAGCTGTTAAGTTACAGTTCTTATTTATAAAGATCGTACAATGAAAGTTGGTCAACATTTTAAAGCGCCCTCTAGAAATAAATCAAAGGCGAGGGGGGCGAAGCCCAAAACGATATGACTTTTTTAATTACGATTCGTCACTGCGCTATATCCTAAGCTTTAAAACGACACCTCAATCTTAAAAATCGGTTCAGTAGGTTGCGAGAAAAAGGGACGTAACAGACGAAACCCTTATAGAAATAAGAAGATAGATATCAACATCTTAAGCCATATGTTAAGACAAAATCCTAAGTTCATTAATGTAGCCCTACTAAAAAGTTTCCATAGAAACAACTTTGTTAATTTCAAAAAATCTAAATTTTCATTACTTGCAATTGTATTGCACTTTCTTATTTATTTCTTTTTAGACAATGAACCACCATTCTTACAAAACTGACACGGTTATGGGTGATGTGAGTGAAGAATCTCTCTGCAAGAGTTTATGCAAGAGCCGTTAACTTGAAATCTCTACAGCAATGCTTTTCATTACACCTGGAGGCTGGTCAAGTGGAGGTACTGTTGAGAAGACGACACACAATCAGTATCGGTTGAGTTACAGATCAGATGAATGGATAGCTATCAAGGGTGAGTTGCTTGTAGTTGTAACCTGTATAGTTCTTACCGAGGCATTTGGTTTTGAGAAAAAATTAAATATTTTCCAAATTGTCAATATTTTTAAAATGGCTGAAAGTTGTTAGAATTTATATCTTTGGTTCCTTGACAATTTCTGAGATTTTCATATGTATTGTTACTATTCAGTATTAGAAAGTTTTATTTTTTATGTAATCTGTATGAATAGTTTGCAGAAGACATTGAATTTGAAATGTAGCCTATACAGCTTAAAAATTTAAACATGTGAAAACCTTTTTAAGAAATGGCTAAATATAAAATATTGCTTTTGATAACTTCAGTACAGTATGCCGAGTATCTTATGAGAAATTCAGTATTATGAGGTTTTCGGTGATCATAATGAAACAACCGGTTCACCTAGCACAGAATGGTATTATCCCCATGAAGATGGCATCCGCAATGAATAAAGAATGTACAGTTATATATCTATCATTAAACTGTCTATAAAAACTACGAGAACCATTAAGTAATGAGCAACTTTACACTTTTGAAAGATTGAAATTAACCATTAATTATTTTAACCATGTAGATTTTTAGTAAAAAATATATATTTGTTTTGAGTTGAGTATATACTGTTAAAAATTTTAAATCGTTTGAAAGCATAAAGTATTGCCAATAAAAAAAAAAATTGTACTGTAAAATTGAACCAAGTATTATTTTTAACATTTTAACAAAAGATGGCGCATGCTTAGTGAAACTCTACAGCCAAATTGTCAGAATTTCAACTGCTGATTTTATTTATGGTTCAGACAAATAATACATTGGAGTTACGTATTGGATAGTTTTTTAACTGAATAAAAATAAAGAGATTATTGTGTGAGTAGGCCTATAGCAACATTTATTTTATTTGTAATGATTTTATATACAAACTGATAGTTCATATGATTCAAGCAACTTTTTACTATTTCTGTGATAGACAATTTAATCATTTGATTGTGAACCAATTAAAATTATGTTTCCTTTCTTAAAACTTGTGATGTTATCTGTTTCATGATCTGGACCCTTGGAACTTGAGCTTTCCTACTATTGTGCCAGTTGAAGAGATAGGGGTCTATCAGACGTCTAGCATAAATTTGACCACCTCCAATATGTTCTGGGGTCTCCGGTGCCGTATAGAACATCATCAGCAGCGACATAGACAGCAGCTCAAACAGGACCCTCCACAGTGTATTTCCAATAAACGTTTCAATTTTATTCTACCTTCTATTACATATATACATGCCTTCTATATTTATATTAACTTTCATTATTATAATCAAAGTATTAATAAAAACTTTACCGTACTATTTTTTCAAAACTTTAAGTTCAGAATGAAAAAGATTCTTTTTAAATAATAATATAAAAAAATAATTTTGAAAGAATTTTAATAATTTTTGTTGAGCAACAAATGGAAAAGTAAATTAGGGATAAAACAACAATAATTCCTCCTATAGTACGATTGAACAACTGTGTTTTGCAAAAGGGTTTGTAAACGTCGGCTATCAACTTGAGCCAATGAAAAGTTAATACTCCGGGAGGCGTTCCGGGACTTTTCAACCATACTGTCATTTTAAAAACCACAAACATTATTTTAGTATTTCTGAAAAACAGTTTAATATGCAGGCCCAGATTAACACTCTTTGACACCCTAGGCCAAATGTAAAAATTACGCAACGCCCCTCCCCCCAACAGCAGAAAGCAACCGATATATGTGTTTATTTGAATTGCCTGTTATATAAAATCACAGAACTAACTAATCAGTGTTTCGTCATATAAATACATTGTAATACAGAAATCGACGTTATTTAGTGATTCCATGATCTTCACTATATCCCTATTTTGAGACAGGGACCTCAATATTGGTCTCTAAGCAAAAGTTAAATTGCAATGGACTTCATCAATGACTCACAACTAATCTTATCTCCAAAAACAATATAAAATCATACATTTAACTTATCATACCATTAAAATTAAAAACTCATTCAGTTCATAAAACACATTTTTTGTCAGAAGACCATTTTACCTACCTTTAAAAGTCTTTAAAGGTAGGTTCCTAAACACTAAAGGCAGTTTTATTAAGCAATTTGATCTGTAAATACTTTTAGCTATTTGGAAATTTTTGTAACCTAGCGTCTTGAAATTTGATATTGTGACAATTTCTGGTTGTATAATTGTGGATTTCCTGCCTAACAGAAAATTTTTTAATTTTCTCTTTAACATAAAGGAGATTCTGTTGCAAAAAAATGGCCTGAACAGTCATAATTCCAATTTTTTTTTAATTGCCTACAACTTTAGTAAATAAAATAAAATTCATTTTCATTTTTAAAAGATAATTGTTTAAGTTAAATGTATTTTAATTACCTACTAAGACAAAACTATTAAAAAGAAAAATCTATCTATCTAGCTATTTTTTTCATTCGATAAGGGTTTTTTGTCTGTTCCATCCTTTTTTCTCTCAATCTACAAAACCGACTTTTAAGATTGAGGTGTCATTTTAAAGCTTATGATCTAGTGTTTGTGCGAATGGTGATTAAAAATTTAATTTAATCTTGGGCTTCGCCCCCCCCCCCCCCCCTAGCTTTTGATTTATTTTTAGAGGGTGCTTCAAAATAATGACCAACTTTCATTATAAGATTTTTGAATGTGAATTGTAATGTGAGTGGTCCTGTATCAAGTATTTCATCAAGTACACCAGATACAATTAATTTTTTGGGATTCAACTTGTGTATGCAGTATTTATTTCTTTTTTTATTTTTGTACGTTGTGTAAAAAATTTTGAGTCAACTTTGTTAATCAGGGAAAGTGTTAGTAAATTGGCCAGCGAAAGTCGAGGAAATAAATGACAAATTTTCCGTGGAGACCCTTTAATAAATTTTACTCAATAAATAATTTGATTTAAATCTATAATTGCCTGAAAATTTTTAGGTACAACACATGATTGCTGGTTTGTTACTATGATGGAAACCAATTAAAATGTTTCCCCATCTTGACCTGTAACTACTTCCTAATCTGTATAGTTTGAGAATTTCCAGAACCTTAATCAACTTCAAGTACTTGAGTGAAACCGAAGAGATAATTCCTCTTATCTCCTGAAGGAGGTAAATCACAGCCGAGTGAAACATTGCCTTGTCGATCATCTGACAAAATGTTCCACTCTTCAGTTTGTACTTTTTCTGTAGTGTTTGTCATTGTGGTGTGTGATGCTATTAGGTAAATTTACACTCTTTATTTTACTACATAATATGTTAAGAAAAAACCTCAAATTTTAACATTTAAATTTTGTACTACAATTAAATAGGGGAATAAAGTATACTCAATGTAAGACCATTATAAGGTAGAGCTGTTATTATGTTACAACAAACTAAAAATATAACTAAATCACTTCAATGTTTACTAATAATTCCCTAGTATTAAAATAAATAATTTAACAACAGGAAAAAAAGAAAAGGTATCAAAATAAGACTTAGTTGGATATGTGCTTGGTTTTTAAAAAGACATATATAAATTTATAAAAAACAACTGACAAAAATACTTATAATTTAAACCTCAAAGCATTTATTTAAAAACTACATTAAGAGTAATACATTACAGTTACAGTTAAATTATAGGGGTAACATCACTGTTGGGAGAAGGGATGACCAAAACATAGACATTTTCATCAGGGATCTCGGATGGAAGTGAGGGGGTTGGGCGTATTGTGACCACAGCGAAGTAAACGTGTAGCCTTATCAGTTCCTGACAAAACATGGATACTTCCACTTGTACCTCGATATCGAATGGGAAAGGTCAACACATCCAGATGCAGGTGATGTGGACATGTTGTTGTTATTTAAGGGGGATTGGGAGGCCACGGCAAGGCATGCCTCCCCGAGGGATATTGTACAGTCACCAGAAAGAAGAGATTTGCAGGAATGGGGAAGATAGGAGATGGTAAGTCTGTCTTGCTCCATGAGGGAGAGAGAACCTTACCCAGGTTACTCATATCCCCAGGCGGGTAACTGCCTAATCCAACAAAACCCTAAGTCATCCAGACAAGGACCATCCTCGAGTACAGCCCACCAACCTCTACTGTGTTGATCTGTTATGTTCAAAAGGTTCGTCCCCAAGCCAAGCAAACCAGAGACATTAGAAAAAAGAACTAACCCCAGGTGCCCATCACAGTCACAACAAGTTAGTCACTTTTATCTACATACATGGACTCGGACGAAACTGGGTATGCATACTTAACCGTTACTCAAGATCTCAGAGAGTCAAGGAAGAACCAAGGTTTACGGAAGTTAGGAACTGGGTAGCCAAAAGACTTACCAATACTGTGACAGTTTCATTTTGATGTTCCCGATGTCGACCTCTGTACTAGTAAATGCCAACTGGGGATAATGTGGACATGATAAAGATGATGTGCATCAGACTTTCTTTGTTTGCTCTCATTTCAAACAAATCGATCTTACGGCTCAATTTGTGGTCATTCTTTTCTTGAAAACATCATGAGGAAGATGTTGCAGGATAAAAATGGCCAACTTGTTCTGTCAATATTGTACCAGAAAAGAAATGACGGCTCTCTCAAATGACCCATTGATGAAGTACAAGCAAGAGGTTCAATGAGCACATTCAGAGTGATCTTGAAAGGGACAGAGGCCAGATTGCAATGTCGGAATTAGCAGATGGTGGATAAATTGCAGTAGAAGTGGTGACAGAGCAGAAGATTTTTCTCATCCTGTATGGACTTGTGTACATGTGTGAAGGACATATGTCACGCTCACAGTCGCCAAAAATGGGGCTTGGAACCTAGGTTGCTGTCTTCATTAAGTTTGGGGGTTTTACTGCACTTAAATGCTATTTTTCCCTTTTCATCAGTGCACTAAACACAAATATTACTGTACCTAACAACCGAGAACACACACCATTTTTCGTAACACCACAGCAAACCCAACAGCAATTTGTTTTCACTATAATTTATTTGTATGTCTCTTATATTTGAGATTGCTTAATCATGGTACTTAATACATAAACTCTTCAGTTCCTTAACTACTAGTGTACTTGTTGCTCGGAATCAAACAATTTAATTTGGACTATCACATGTCATTGCTACAACTTTTACCCTTAGTTCTTAATCGATTTACACCCAACCAATTCAATATTGAGATTATCACTTATCAGTGGCGATCTCTAGTAGATATTAAACCACAGCTTTCAAGTGTTTACATAATACAGGCAAAAAGGTGAAATATTCCAGATCATTGAAAATATATATTGTCAATGCGTTCAGGTTCGATATTTTGAGGTTCAGGTTCGATATTCCACTGAACAAGTTTTCTGATTTTGGTTTGCAAACATACTTGAACAACAATAATAACATGTGAAACATTTTTACATCGGAACGTACGGATCAAATGACAAAATCTATATTTTATGCATTTTAAAAACAAAAATTTCCGGATTTCAATCAAATTCAACTATTCTAGTATCTATTTTGAAATTCCAGTACAATTCCAGGATCAGTAGACACCCTGTAATAAAGGTTACAATTAACTAAAAATTATTGCTGTATATATGCACATTATGCAAAAAAGTGTTTTGCTTACTGATATCTGTAATTTTGGCTAATTCAACGACATACATCTCTTCATATGCAGTATGGGAAGACTAAAACAATCCACTAAATATTTGAATTTGAAACAGCAGAAAATTGGAATGAAAAGGAACTCTTCGTAACAGGCTCTATTTCTAACACCAGCTTAATAGTAGGTTCATGTTTTAGCTCCAGCTACATAAATTTTTGATATAGATATTTCAGCAAATTTGTATGTAAAAAAGCAAGACTGTATGTAAAAAAAAAAAAAAAAAAAACTGAATAATAAATGTAAGCAATTGAAGATCCCTTCATTTTTCCTGGATAAAAACAAGCTTAGGGAGTGTCTTGAGCTATAGATGCAATGAATAAACTGTATTGAGATTTATAGTTTGTTAACGACATGGAGGACCATCAGCTAACTTAGCTGAAAAGAGGTTGAGAAACGGAAGATGTGACTTTGGCTTAAACAATTGAATTTGATTAACTGAAAATATATTGACGAATAATGTTCAATATCACAAATTTTATCACTAACAAACACACTCAAATCAAATGAAACAGTACCTTGTGACATTTCCGGAACTGGTCGCTAATGGTAATGGCGGGGTAGCATTGGCACGTCTCCTCGCCGGGACTGTGGTGAGGTTGGGTGACAGCAGGTTTCTAGGATCACGGGGACGAAGATCTTTGACTTTGAATTGACGAGACTTTTGAGGAAACGCAACAACAAATGTCAATATATGTGCACAAATTATTGATAGACGCGATCGCGGTTAATAGACGCAGCGATAGTCTTTGTCTTGCCGTGAATCACGCACAATGAAGTTCTTGAAGAGTAGAGTACTAACATTTGGGAATTTCACTTAACACAGGATTGAATTTAAAGTAGGCCTAATGAGGAAACTACAAAACTTATTTAGTTTTGGGAGGAGACAGAAAATATTGCTGTGAGGGCCACTAACACGACAGAAGTCTTCTGCTCAACTAACGTTAAAGCGGTGGATAATTCAATTGAATTTGGATCGACCAATCAAAAGTCAGGAAAAATCACCTGATCCTGGGTGAAGGGGGGATTTTCCAGTTATATTTGGATATCGTGCTCTCTCTCTCTTTATGTCTGTATTTCTATCTCTCTCTGCGAAGTATTGATTTCTAGTTTGCACATAGAATTAGATACATTAATTATTAAATTACTTTAGAAGTGATCACAATTAGCAACAAAAATATTAATGATTTCTTATTATCTAAATATTAAACATAAACCATTCGAGAAAAATACGTAAGAAAGGTTTAAAGATAAGATAACATTTATAAATCCTAAAACTAAACATTTGACACTCAACACGCTTTAAATAAGTTTCAGGAAGATTGGTAGCCAACTGTCCTTTTTAACATTAACTTTTTGGACACTAGAAGATTAAAAATATTCAGATGAACCACCATATTCTTGAGATAATAGGTCTCAAGATATCATCACTAAAGTTTAATGGTAACTATACAATATTACATAAGATACTATCCTTTCAGAATACCCCTGAGACGTAACAATGTTCAGAAGTACCATGAAGATCCGGAAGCGTTTCAAGAGAGGCATGCCAGAAGATTGCAATCTAAATTCTCTCAGGACACACCAGGGTACCTTCCTCTAACAGACAGCAGTGATGCAAGTATTGTACTCTGTTATTCACTTACAACTTTTAAGGCTTAATACTCAGCAGTAATTAGTAGCTTAATTAGTAGCAGTAATGATGTGCGTAGTCGACTTCAAAACATCATAGTATGATAAACTTCCTCTAATGTGGAATCCTACGAACCAGTACGACTTTAGAAGAAAATGTTATTGATAGGAATAAAAATAATATTCTTGTAAAAGTTCGGTTTGTTTCGGAAGTCGTGAGGGAACAACACTATGTGTACAAAGTATGCGTGGAGGGGAGACAGGTTGTCTTCGGCCAACATCGCTTGACATCGTATAATTTTTGTAGCAACTACAAAATTAACTTTTTGTAAGCCTAGGGCACTCATTTTAGTTTTGTAATCGTGTATTTACATTACACTATGTTATGCAACGTTTTTATTCTGTAGTAAAGCTGTTTTTAAAAAGAATAAAACATGTGATTTTTTGTTTATTCACATTTTTCCCGATGTTCATACTGAAATCCGGAATATTTCATAATCCGGCACGTGTCAAGTTCTGGACATGCTGGATTAGAGAAAGTTTACTGTAGTTGATTTTTTAAAAACATCATTGTAGTCAACTTACTGGTTTAAAAGTAGTTTACTATTGCGGATTAACTAAACCCTAACAGTTATACGATATTTTGATAATACTGCTCCAAAAATTGCTCTTTTCATTACAACTGTTGTGGGAATAAATTGGTCGTTTATTTCCCTTGGGAGCTAAAGAGTATCAGCTGGTATCGGGCATCAGAATTTTGTATTGACAATATATTCAAACTGCGGGGTAGTATACAATCAGCTGATTGTTTTAAGACCAACAAGAAGGATTGCCTACTTGTGAGCGAAGTAAACTAGTTAGTTGTAAAATAATTGTTTTTTCATGTCGTTAAATTCAGCAGTATGAAAAAAATGTACATAAAACTGGATTTCAAACTGGTTTCTTTTCAAAACTCAGTGATTTTACGACCTTGGATAGCCCCTAAATCATATAAATTGACCTCGTCCAAAAAGCATTGCTTTAGACCTGGTAATGAAATACAATATTATTAGTTGCTTGATCATACAGGTGGAGTACTATGGGGAGATCGCTTTGGGCTCTCCTGGGCAAACATTCAAAGTGCTGTTCGACACAGGGTCTGCCGATCTGTGGGTACCTTCTTCCAAATGTCACTTCTGGGATATAGCTTGCTGTAAGTGCTGCCAACCCTTGTGTAAGGCTGAAATGGCCTGAGTAATTTTAAAACACTTGCTAGAAAACATTTAAAAAGTTTGATTCATTTCAAAAGTAACCAAAATGAATCAAATGAAATGGCCATAAGTAGTGATTCTTCAGAATTATTGAAACTTTGACCTTACTATAAAGTTCTATAAGTGATGAATTTTTACTGGTCATAAAATTATTAATTTCTGCATGCAATGAACGCACCGCCCTGAAGGCGGGGGGACCAGGGCAGCTGCCCTGGTTGCCACGGCAAGGAGGCGCTGCAGCCGAGGCGAAATCCCCGTTTTATAAAGGCTCAAACACTTCAAAAAAATTGTAAAAACTGCATCAATAAATACTTTAGAAACAAGTGGTTTAGTAATATTTTTTTCAATTAGTTCTAATTAAAATTTAAAACATTTAGGCTATCAGTCGGAAATGAGTAGTGACTAATTTGTTGCAACTGTATACTCTTTTTTACAATGCAAGTGAGTGGAAGTGAATAATAAATTTAGACTTTTGATTAGTTCAAATCAAAATTTAAATCATTTAGGCTATCAGTTGGAAATGAGTAGTGACTAATTTATTTTAACTATAAACCTTTTTTTCAATGCAGGTGGAAGAGTGGAAGTATATCATGATAGCGTAGCATTTCGCTGCATGTAGCTGACCAACTAGCTGAATGTAGCTGAATTGGTCAACTGATCTTACAAACTTAAAAAATGGCTCGAGCGGTCGCTCGGGGCCTACGAAATAACTGGCCTGCATACTTACCCCCACTACCTAATTGGGGATTAGAATTATTAGAGGATTAGCTGAAATTAGGCCGCATCTAGTCACTTGACCAAAAATGTGCAGGCCCGTTAGTTTTCGTAGGCCCTGCCCAGACCCAAATCATGTGTTGTCAACAAATTTTTGTGTCAACAAAGCTTTATAGTACAAGTAAATTTGTTTAATTAGTTTATTAAAACTAACACCATTGAAAATTTAGCCATGCACCTAATTTAATGCTTTTGACTGTGATCTAACATGACAGTTCACAGATAGGCCAATTAATTAATTTAGGGGGCGCAGATCAAAATCTTGTCCCAGGCGCCTATTGCACTCGGGGCGGCCCTGATGAACAGTAATTAAATAAGATAACTTCTTGAAAAAAAAACATACCACTCCCTAATTGTTGTTTTTGATTTGTGTACATTTCTAAAAACCATTTGTATTTATGGGTTAGCAAAATGTTTGAATGTTAAGGTTCAATAATTGCCTTGATTGCACTGCCACAGATATTTGGGTAAGTGGGTAAAACAATCTTGTGTCATGGTGATGGAGCTTGTTTCTCCCTGGCTCTTTGAGGTTTGGCAAAATATAAAGTTAATAGAAGTGAATAGTAGTGTGATAGCATTGACTATGTACACTAACGTGAATAGACCAATGCATTTAGTTTGAGGCAAAAATTTGAAAGTTCGGTGGACGCCGCACCAGAGTCGCTGCCATCGATGTTGTTATTATTCAGCTGAATTTACAGTGCTGCCAAAATATTTTACCAAAACAAACATAACTTTCAGTTATAAAATGTTTCATCCTTGGTTTAGAAGAGTGGGAATACTGATATATCTATCATATGTTACGTGTACTTCGATGGACGCCGCACGAGATCGCACCACCGTCAATATGCTTCACACACGCCTATGCTATGAGAAGTGTACTCACGTAGTGTACAAAGTCAATGGTGATAGTGTTAAAAAATAATGTTCGAATAAGAAAGAACATAATTAATTTAGAATAATTACTTATACCATCAGCTTAAGTAATCTTTTCTATACTTGAAATGGTTAATCACCGACAATCCAGAATATGATATGTAAAAAATTAGGTTATTATTAAGATTACCTACTTTAATTTCAATGTATCAACAAATCAAGTTGTTATACTGCTTCTCTGATGATTATTTGTTAATTCCAGGGTTTCATAACAAATACAACCACAAGAAAAGTTCTTCTTATGAGGAAGATGGAAGATCATTTCAAATTAATTATGTGACTGGATCCGCTTCTGGTTTCCTATCTAGAGATAATTTGACGGTAAGAATAGTTACTGGGCAATATAATTGTCTAAATACTTACATTGAAAACATCTGATATTAAGACAACAAATTAACTTAATAGTGTAAGCAATTAAGTGATTGATTCATTAATGGGTTTACTTGATTCTTTAAATATAAGTGTTTTATTGTTATAGAGCAAAATTACCATACTGTATTGATAATGCATTAAACAATACAAGGGCGTGCCGAGTACTTCTAACCAGTTGCATTATGAAACAAAAGTTAAACAAATTAACAGAATGACATTAGATGATTGATGACGGGCACAACAGGACGCTGAGTTCAACAGTTAATGTGAAATGTTACTCAACATTCTCAAGTTGATCTGAATCATCAGGTTATGGGATGAGAACCACTCACACATATCATCATCGTAACGACACTTGAGAAATAATGAAAGACCTACGTGTAACAAAATATTCCCGTCATTTGCTAAAAGGTTTTTTCAACCATTAAGGAAATATTAATCTTATCAATTCTAGTTACAGATTAAATTAGTTCAACCTTGTTGTAACACTTGAAACAGAAACTAGAAAATAGTAATAAAACTAAAAAGAATGAAACTGATGAAACGAAACAAACAAGTCATTTTGATTTTAGTACTAAGATTTACTATTCTCTGACATTGTTCTTGTTGAATGTGCATTTTATGAATATTTAAATAATTGATAGATTACAGTGCACTATTATTTATTTGGATCCGTCAGATCAGGACTTTGAATCACTCAGACTGATCTGGATTTTTTAGACAAAAATTAATTACGGTCCTTCAGCAAACGAATGTCACACATTTCACTTTGCTGTTCCACAAACTACTCGTCTACGTGATTAATAAGGCACTGGAAGAATTTGTGGGAAGATAGAAGGGAGTCCAGAATTTAAATTTCTGCATTCCAACTTTCAGTCTCTCGACTGCACTGGATTTTAAATGAATCATTTACAATTGATCCATGAGTGAAAAGTGTAAAAAGGATTCAGTCAAGGTTAAACTGCAAGCAGTACACTTACTGATGCTGATGAGTTGGAGGAAAAAATTGCTGTTGAGTTTCAAGTCAAAACAAGACTGGTGTCAAGAATTATTAAGCATTATTCTAGGATGGTTTGTGTGAAGTTTGGAGCTCTTTAGCGCTCCGCCCAAACAATTTTTTTCCGCCAACTCATCAGCATTAGTAAGTTGTACTGCTTGCAGTTTAACCTCAACTGAATACTTTTTACACTTTTCACTCATGGATCAATTGTAAATTGATAATTCATATTAAAATCCGGTGCAGTCGAGAGACTGAAAGTTGGAATGCAGAAATTTAAACTCTGGACTCCCTTCTATCTTCTCTCAAATTCTTCCACTGCCTTATTAATCACGTAGACGAGTAGATTGTGGAACAGCATGTACCCAAAAACCTCCTAAGACCGTCCCTGCACATTGGTCTGGAAATGAATGTACTGTATGCAGTCAACTTAAGGTTATGTCAAACTACAGCAGGAGTCAAGGTTACTTTAGTATCAATGGAACTACATCATATATTAGCTAAATAAACTTTTCTTGTATATCTTTTAAAAACAAATAAAACTGGATAAAACTAGCTACGTCCGAGAGGGAAAAGTGACGCTTAGTAATTTTACCGAGCAGAAGCTCGGTCTCCGTTAATTTTAGTTAAACAATCAAACTACACTTACTGATAAAAATTTTATCTTGAGATAACAAACAAGCTGCAATACATTTTGTTAGACCCCCTTTCAGTAAATATATTTGCCCCAAAAGATTAAAAAAAAAAATCAAACTGATAAAAATGTTAAAAATAAATTATAAAATTATTTACGATGACTTTCAATTCAGCTAGCTGACGTGACGGTGACGAACCAAACGTTTGCCGAGATCGACCGGCCCGGACTGCAGTTCTTATTCACCCAATTTGATGGCATCCTGGGGCTGGCCTTCCCCAACGTTTCCGTCAGCCAGGAGACGCCTCCGTTTGTCAACATGATTCAGCAGAGAGTTATCAACAAACCATTCTTCGCCTTTTACCTCGACAAGTAAGGGTAGAATTGTTTATTGTTATTCATATGCCACCAGTACACAAAGTGCAGCACCGGTTACGCTAGGTATTTTTATTAATCCATATCTAAGAAATACTTTCACCAATTCAAAACCAGTAACCAAGTAACGTAATGATGAGTCATATTATCCAGCCATCTGGACAGCTATAAATATACCAAGGTCAGGTCGTTTACAGGAGCATCTTTCTGCCGCTCTGCAGTCACAGTTGGCTTAAGTGATGAGCATAAGTGCGGATGTTATTTTCGCTATGAGAAATCTTTGAGCATAAAAATCTAACTTAACTGCTGCAGAGTGCCATGAACGTAACATATAGCAGGTCATTGCCGCAGCCGCAGGCGGAGAGATATTCACCGAGATCCTCGCGGACATGACTGCCTTTAAGAAATTAAAACTTAAAACTGTTCACCTTAAAATCATGACAATTTTACGCCATGCATATTAAACAATACTCTTCTTCTGATTTATGCATCCCAGTTAAAAATAACTGTTGTAAACTAGTGACATCCTTTCAACAAAACAAGAAGGCCTACTCAAGTAAGAATGAACCAAATGAAAAAATGGTAATGGTAAAAAAGGAATGGGTGAACCTCAGTTTATAGGCAGTAAAGTAATGAGTAGATAGTAAGAAATGTAACAACACTTATTAAGAAATTTATCAGTTGGTTTGTTTTAAAATAAATTATTTTTTCTCAAATCAGAATCCATATATAGATAATAAATATGAATAAATTGCAACCTCAAATATTTTTTTAAAATTTGTTTATACTGAAGTTAATAAAAAATACTTTAAACGGACTTGATAGTTTTAAATGTTAATGCAAATTTTTATTTTCAGCCCTATAATTTCGTCTTATTCTTAGTATAGCCCCTCTCTTAACCAGCCGTCACGGAACCGGGACTAGGCTGGAAAACTAAATGCTGGTTAAACGGGAGATTATGTAATTATGTCAAATACAATGAAATAAAAAAAATTATTGTTACTTAAGGAATAAATAAATAAATAAACGCTCCCATACTGCATGTCTACACTCAACACAAGGTAGAATAAAACTGACGTTGGTGAACATTCGACAATATGTAAAGTAAATTTGACACTATACCAGCCGTCACGAGAGAAGTCCGTTGAGCTGTAACCAATAGGAATCAAGCGCTGTGTTGCCACATTGAACGCCGGTTACCAATATAAACGTAAATCATTGAAGCAATCACCTGATTATAAAACTGTCTCTAATGTGTACATCTCGTGTTTTAAACATGTAGCCTATTGTACATTGAAAACAAGAAAGGTTCGTAGTTCATGTGTTTATGTTTGGACATCATCATGCATTTACAAAACTACAATTTGAAAAACGATATTGAGGGTGAATAGCTTGTCATAATTTATCTTTTTTTCATGTCTTGAGTTGTCTTGAAAACCTATGTGGGTACTGTCCTCTGTCGAAATAAGACAACTTTTTACAGTAGCGGCT
The DNA here is from genome assembly GCA_030545055.2 of Neoaliturus tenellus. Taxonomy (NCBI): domain Eukaryota; kingdom Metazoa; phylum Arthropoda; class Insecta; order Hemiptera; family Cicadellidae; genus Neoaliturus; species Neoaliturus tenellus. The sequence continues at coordinate 243,997,530 of CM061533.1, read as the reverse complement.
CGTGGCTTGTGCGTTTGCACGGAAGCGCCGCTCCCGGTGGCGGGACCGGGAAGCGAAAGTCAAAGGATGGCTGCTGCTTAAAAAACCAAATGAAACGAAAAAACAGCAGTTTTATAGTTAAAAGGATAATTTTTCATCAAATTATTTATCTTGATGAGGCAAGAGTGCAGATCAAGTGTCTCGTCTGATTTTGAAATTCTCGTTTAGATACGCGAAAGACCTCCCCCCCCCCCCTTAAAAGACTTGAGCGCCCTCCTAGATGGCCGGTGCCTTCATTTGAATGTAGTTGCCCCTTTAGATAAAAATGTGCCAAGAAGTCCCTGCACTACTTCTGTTAAAGTTACGTGCTCATTGGGGCGGTTCGGTACGGGCGGGCGGAAGGACACGGCACTGGCGGATATCCTTCTTTTCTTTACATCGTCCTGAACATTTGCACGCTCCATTAAAAGAGATTATCAAAGGAGAGTTAGCTAAGTAACATCATGTGGCCAAAAAAATATGATCATAAGTTAAATTTTTCAAGAGAAAGAATATGATAAAAACAATACTTCCATCATGTTTGTAGGCCTATTATTCCGAGAGGATTCAAATACTCTAAATGCCTCATAATGTTAAACTTGTGGTATTATAAATTAAAACTATCAATTTAAATATACCCATCTTTGTAAAGTCGTTTTCACGTAAGAACAATCCCATATCGCCAACCGGAGGGTACGCACACCGTTTGTGGCCGTATAGCCGGCACGGCAGCTTAAAAACTTCCTAAAATTCGCTCGCCCAACTTTTTGCAAGGCAGCGGAAGGTGCAGATCGTCAGAGAGTGTTTGTAGGCTAGCTTTCTGGTTGCCTACAGCATTTTACTTGGACAGTATACCCTATAGTTTCATGAGTTGAATGATCTTATTTCTACCGTGATTCTTACCAACTAAAACTTCACTCAAATTTCTAGAAAGATAACAAATGAACAAATAACTAGTGGTAGACCTTCCTACCACCAAGTGGTAGATATTTCCTACATAATTAGGAAATAAACAACTGCCGGCTTACTGAGCTAAATATAGGCTCGGGCATAACAGTTAAAAATTATTTGACAAAAACAATAACATAACAGGAACATTAAATAACACAATAACAGTAACAGTAATAAAATAACAGTAACAAAAAAAATTGGGGATTTAATATTGTCTACCAAAATTCTAGATACGGTACTGTGTTGTCGACTACTTGATCCTTTATTCATTATTTTACACAATGTATTGATGCTTGAATTCTTGGAATCAGAACATCGTTGCTGGACTTGCCGTGTTGTCTGCTCAGCCAAGGAGTACCTCTCTCCTGTGCCGGCGGCCCTGTTGTTGCTGTTCATTTTCCAACAGTTTATCCAGGTGTATTACTGTCCGGAGATTTTCAATAATTGTTGAATTTTTCTGATATTTTAATAGCAATATTTTAATCGGTTTTAAGGGGGGGGGGGGAGTTTATCCAGTTAATGACTGGGGACTTTCGTTTTCTTGATTTTCCCGGTGTTGAAAAAGTTGGTGTTGGCGACTCTTCAAAAACTGACAATATTGCCTACTTATTTATTATGTTTACTGTTTTTCACTAATCTTACAAGCAATAGCTTATTATTTTCCAGTTTGATTAAAATTAACACACTCACAAAATGACGGAAAGAAAAACGAGCTGTTTCAAAAAAAACAATAAACGTTGTACACCATGTTCCGTTCTGCACTGTTTACCGTTTTTCCTTTTTTAATAGCAAGTGAAGCGGGAGGTGTTTTTTGATCCATATTGAAACAACCACAAAATTTACACTAAACGAATATGATACTTAACATTCAACTCTTAAAAAAATAAAGGGTTTTAAAAGAGAATAATAGTATTTCGGATTGTTTACATATATATTGTTTACATTTGGAAATGTTATTATTTACAACATGTGATTTATGCAATTAGGCTGGGTGAATAACGGCAACATCGCTTGAATCTCATTCGTTGGTCCAAAATCACGTGACCGCTAAGCCCCGCCTTCAACGGACTTCTCTCGTGACGGCTAGTGTAGGCTAAATTTTGCATTATAATAAATAAGCCTTGAACGGATGTGTTTTTATGTTGATAAAGCGATAAGGATAGGATCGGAAGTCTCTCGATTCCAAGAAAAGGCCAGTTAAAGCGACTCATTTTATAATTCAGGGCGGTTAAACCGAACTCTCTTTTGTGCCCGGGCAGAGGCGGTTAATACGGGCGCCTAATGATCCTGGGCCGGTTAAGAGAGGATCTACTGTAGGCTACATCAATTAATTTTAAGCTTGACAATTAAGTAAAACTTTTACAAAAACTAATTTTGATGTCTTTTACAACTTTTCACTTCTGATACAATAGTCTTAATATTTGTTACAGGGACAAAACCAAAGAAGAGGGAGGCGAGCTGACATTTGGATACACAGATAGATCTAAATATACTGGAAAATTCACATTCGTTCAGATCTTAAAACCAGCCCAATTTTGGTCGTTTACCTTGGATGGGTAAGCAAAAATATTCTAGAACAACTGTTGTTTCAGTTACTGGTAAGAAACTATGAGTTATGCTAAAGTCTTACAAATAGAAAATTATAAGAAAACTAAACATACTGAAGAAAAAATACAACTAACCCAAATAAAGTTTGAGCTTTCATAGAACCAATGGCTTGTCAGCAAAGGGAAGGAGTACCAATAATGTCTAAAGCCCAAATAATATATCTTACAATTGGAAAAAAATATATAAAAAAAAGAAGGCAACCAGGAAAAAGGAGCAATATGGATTAATAAGTCCAGGCACTAAACTAGTTGACCATGCACTGAAAGTCTAACGAAATTTGACTTTTAATTATTGCTGGGAACATCTGAGAGGTGAAGAAAATTTATGTTGTTTTCCAGCGAAGACACAACATGGGGAATGCACCCTAGAGGAAGTCGTAGACAAAACTGTATTGACCAATGTCATGCTTTATTGATATCATTTTAAAGGTAGAGCATTGCTTTGAATGTAGAGCATTGCTTTGAATGTAGAGCAAAACACCACAAACCCAATCTCAAATGGTTGAATATAATGCGAGTTATTGCATTTTGAAATTTCAGTAATATGATTTTATGCAAAGTATGACTGCCTGCCATTTCTGGCTTGAACGTTCATTTGAGGTTAGCTTTGCAGCATTGTTTTCAATTCTATTTCTAGTCTATTCATCTATTGTTTTAAAGCTAAACAATACTCTAAAACTTAAGTTAAAGGTTTTCTTGCAAGTCTTTATTTGCTGTCCAAACTTTATGAATACATTATGATTTTCAGCCCTATCTGTAACAGCTATGGAAATTTACAATGATATATTTAAAGTAAGCCTTAGGGTCCTCTTTAACTGAAAATAATGCCACAAAGTCGACATCTGAATGTTCATCCAGAAATGGCAGGCAGTCAAATCTTACATAAAAGCATAGTATCGAAATTTAAAAATGCAATAACTCACGTAACATTCGACCTTATGAGATCGGGCTTGTGGCGTTTTGCTTTGCTTTCAAATACCCTCAAACATGACATAGGCCAAAACAGATTCCTCAATAACTTCCTCTAAGGACGTTCCTCTATTTTTTCTCTATTTTAGAGGCATCTCCGCGTGATGCCCGGAAATTTGGCAACATCAATATAAAAGGGTATCTTCCAATTTTCACAAATGAAATTCCTGACTTAATCCCGACTTTTCCAGACCACTTCTGGAAATTCCCAACAAAAACTAGACTCACCACCCGTAGTTTTGTAAAATTCTCTAAAATAATTTGTAATGTTTGGAAACTACAATAAAATTCTTGTATTTTAGTTAGGCCTATAACATTTCTTATCCCTGAACAAAAAGAGAAATTCTTGACTTTTTCCCCCCGACTTAAACTTGGAAAGCAAAAAAACTGAAGCAATAACAAACTTAATTCATTCGGCTGACAATAAAGTGATTAAGGAAAATAATAAATGATGAAAAAAGTGATGATAAGTACATTTTACAACCCCATCTGAACTGGATATAGATATTAATTACACAACATACTGTCAAATGTAAAAAAAAGTGTAAAAGATTTTTACCAAAACTAATAATAATAACACTGGAAAAAAAGTTTAAATGAAACTTAAAATCTGTCTTGTTAAATACAGTAGAAACTTTAATGTCCGCCCTTCCCACAACTGACTCCTCCCGATAACCAACCTAGTGTCTGACCATCTGTCACGTTACACAAACATAACACAAACACGATCTGTTGGCAAACCTATTCAGATCTGAAAAAGTGTCTGATCTACATTATCTTTTGTTTTGACAAACGAAAGCAAAGCATAGTGTCATTCCATCCATGTTTGTTGATGTGGAATATGCTGTAACTACAATCTAACGTCAATACTCATCTAACGTTATGTTTTCTAACGTCAATACTCTTTGGGTTTTCCCCATTATTTACCGTACTACTCCTCCCAATATCCTTATGGCTGTTGTGACCATGGCCTGGTCCTATCATGGTCGGATATGAGGGGTTCTATTGTAGTATTTAACAACAACTATGGAGCTTGTGAGTACAACAAATATTTTGTAAACTCTCCCGTTCCAATAAAACATCATTAGAACTATAGAAATATAGAATAGATGTTAGCCTGCCAATAGTACTCAGCCTTGCTTAATTCATCAAACCATCATATTCATATTTAACAAATGCACGGTGGTGTAATGACCATGCCTTGACTGCAGAATCACGGTCAACTCGCAGGACGTTGGCGTCAACAATGTGACGGCGATAGTCGACTCCGGCACATCCCTCATCGCCGGGCCCCCGGCTCAGATCAAGGCCATCAACGAAGCCATCGGCGCCCAGTACAGCTCAGGCCTCTACTTTGTAAGTCTGTGTGTTATTTTTACTTGTGAAAATAAGAAAACCTTGTCTATAGAAGGTGATTACGGAACAGCAAAAAAAGTTTACTGGTGTTAAAACATAACTTTATTTTTTCATTTGTAGGAAGTGGAAAGTCAGTTTTTAAGAATCCAAACTTCCCTCCAGAAATTTTGTGTCCGATCGTTTTAGAAAGAATGCTTTTAATGAAATGCATACCTAATTAGGTCTCAAGATAGAATCATTCTCATATACCTAACATACATTTTACTTTCTCCCTCTATACCATAGTATATGGAGAAAGTATTGTTTTCGTCAAAATTTTCGAATTTGAGTTGTTGGTGGATTTATCCATTTTGGTTCCCCCTGAGTCCAAAAAAGTGGTTTTCGGAGTGATGTCTGTCTGTGTGTGTGTGTGTGTGTGTCAGGATGTAAACAGAGCTAGAGAATGCCCTAATGGTCCGATTTTAATGAAATTTGGTACATAGGTCCAAATCCACGATAATTCCAGGCGTTTTTTTTCATTTTTTTTGAATTTTTGATTTTTAAGGGTATTTTACCACCAAAAACCCTCAAAAATCAAAATTTCTCAAAAACGGCTCTAACGATTTTGATTAAAATTTTGTGGTTTATTAAGCTTAAAATATCGAATAAAATGACACCACCCGCATTTCCGAGAAAATTCGCGTTCAAAAGTTATAGAGTAAAAAGTGTTTCAAAAATTAATTTTTTGGATTTTCAAAATAGCTGTTGTCTTGAAATAAATTTTATTATCACCATTAAATCAAGCTCAAAAAACTAAATAATCTAGTATTTTAAATTATTGCTCTACGTCAAGTGGTTGCGGAGAAAATTCAATTTTTCGTTTAGCGGTAAACGCAGTACGTTGTTAAAAGTCACAGACGCACGTAGGGTCAAACGAGCGCTGCTCAGCCGGTAGCTATCCGACTGAGTCATCAAGACATTAATGTTTGAAGCTTTTAACATCTTTTTTATATTGTTGGGAGAAAGTATGTGTCAGTTAACTGATACCGTTTATTTTTAAATATTTCAATTTGGCAATAATTTTTGTTTATTAGCGAATTTCCCATAGGGAATAAGCTATTACCGTAGGTCTCATGGTAAGACCTAAGCCCGGGACCATGTTACTTTTTCGTTTTGAGGAGCCCAGAGACCAAAAATAATAGTCATTAAAATTTATATATATATATATATATATATATATATATATATATATATATATATATATATATATATATATATATAATATATATATGTATAAGTATAAGTGCAATAAAAATTAATGTTTCTAAAAGGGTACTTATGGTTATTATTTTTTACATATTTCAAAATAATTGCAGTAGCCCTTATCTGCGAAATCTGTGCAATATATATGTATATATATATATGTATGTATGTGTCCCTAGACACGATAACTCTCGTAAAAATAGTCCGATCGACACCAAATTTGGTAGAAATGTGTAATCCTACGTTTATTCGGATGAGTTCGAAAACCAGACATATCGACCTACCGGAAGGGGTAGTTTTGGGGGGTTTTGTACCCCAAAAATGGGGTTTTTGCATTTTTCATATGTAAATTTGAAAAATTTCAAATTTTTATTTTGACCATTGGATTTAGCTCAAAAAAACACACAATTTAGAATTTTGAAGCTTTGCTCTATCTCCATTGGTTACCGAGATATTACAAAGTCTAAAGACAGTACATTGTCTTTTGGGGCTCCAATGTTAATCTTATGGAGAATAAGGATGTGTTAATATTTCACTTATTAACCAATATTTTTGGATGAAACTTGGTATTTAGCTTCATTTGGTTGAGATTCATCCATTTAAGGTAAAAAATCTTGGTTTTTGTACTTATCATGGCAGCAAACCTGCATACTCTTTTCCCATGTTAATCATATGGAGAATAGGCAAACTCTTTTATTTATGGACAGATATTGATGAAATTTACTATATGGCTTTATATGGTCGAAATAATTTTTTCTCTGCTAAAAACCTACTTTTAGTGTCCCCCATGGCAGCATACCTGCATACTCTTTCCCTATATTTACCTTAAGGACAATAGACATTTATTTCCCTATTTATGAGCACGTGATGAAATTTTGTTTACAAGTTTAGCTGGTCAAAATTAATATTACTAATTTGGAAATTCACTGAGTACGCAGGTCTGCTGCGACGGAGGTATTTTTAGAATAGCCTGGGAAATTTTAACTTCATTTAAATAAACAATCCAGACAATTGAATTTATCGATTCCATTCATAACAGTCAAATAGCATTGACTATGTACACTAACGTGAATAGACCTCTCATCTAATGCATTTAGTTTGAGGCAAAAATTTGGAAGTTCGGTGGACGCCGCACCAGAGTGGCTGCCATCGATGTTGTTGTTATTCAGCTGAATTTACAGTGCTGCCAAAACATTTTACCAAAACATAAACATAACTTTCAGTTATAAAATGTTTACTCCTTGGTTTATAAGAGTGGGAATACTTATTTATCTATCATATGTTACGTGTACTTCCATGGACGCCGCACGAGATCGCACCACCGTCAATATGCTTCACACACGCCTATGCTATGAGAAGTCTACTCACGTAGTGTACAAAGTCAATGCAAATAGTAACTGTTCCACACTTGCATGCAAATTAAAACTATCAATTAGGCTTTGGCAGTAAATCGGAGCATAGAATCATAGTTTTAGAATCGGAGCATAACTGCAACGTACCTAATTAAATTTATACTTAATTTGACAGGTGGATTGTAGCAAGATCGATAGTCTGCCAACTGTGACATTCACCATTAACAACCAGCAGTTTAATCTGACCGGACCGGATTACGTTCTAGAGGTGAGTGGAGCAACAGCCTCAAGGAGCGGCATGAATTTTTTGCCTCCATGTTCCAATTGATGGCTCTTACTATCATTGAATAAATTCTGCTATGATGGTGAATACAGCTCCTATTGGTGAAACAAAATGGAAATGTGCCACAACATAGTATTTGTCATGTAAAACAATATAAATCGAAGAATTTGAAAGTGCAATACCAGTTAAACCACTTATTGTAAACAGGAATACAAATCCAGCTGTAGCAAGCATTGTAATAATACCATGATTTAGGTTACCTATCTTTATCTTTGTATATAATTGCAAGAATTATCAAAGGCCTTGTTAAATATTCCTAACAAATGATAGTGATAGTTTACTAAAATTAACACTAAAAACCAGTAAATTAGATGAGAATCGTATGAGGTGGTTAAAGGAATAGAGCCTGCCCAGTCAAGTGGCTGTTGTGGTAACCACCAAGAATACGCTTGGAATTGTTGCACGTCCATTCTAAGGTCTCGGGGGTCAAGAATTCATCAAGCATTGCTTCACCTACTCCCATTTTCCGCTTTAATTAAATTCACGCTTTGATTTAAAACTATCTAAAAGCGAAACAAATAGCCCAAGACTTAAACCTCTCTAACTTTTATCGGATTTAGAAAAAAGGTATGAGATAGGAGCAGGCGAAACACTGCATGATGTTCTGAGAGGGCCCTTTCACCCCCTCTTAAGGAACTGAGTATACTATCCAATGAAAAAAACTGAGTGATATATGTTTTTAATAATACGATTTGTATCAAATTGAAAGCTAGTGAAATGGATTGCAATCAGCCATATAACTGAGACAAATAGATTAGCTTGTGAAAAAACGAGGATTGAGTTACATCTGTAAAACACATTACATTAATTTACAATGTAGAATTTTCCAAGTTACAATAAATTATTTATAATTATAGGCCAGATTTTTGTTGGTGGAGATGCTCATTTATGAAACTACCATAGTGCAATGAACTTAAATAGTATAAAAATTGCTATTATTATCTTGAGGTAAAAAGCTAGAGCCCGTAAAAATGTATAGCCTAAAAACTATTTCAACCACATAACATGACATGAACCCTTTAGAAGTTAATAGAGCTACTATTTAGAGAATCAACTAAATACATTAAGAAAAAAAAAATCTATGGGATCTGAAGAGATATTTTAAATAAAAGATGAAATATAGACCATCATGATTTTGTTTTGTTTTATTACAGATAAGAAGATTCTACTTCTTCCATGAATGTGTGAGTGGATTTATGGAAGTGGACCTCCAAAGTCCGATTTACATTTTAGGGAATGTTTTCATGAGAAAGGTATACACACAGTTTAACACAGGACATGGAAAAATTGGTTTTGCACATGCTGTGTAACTACAAAACAGCTTTACTAAGTTCTAATTAACATCTGTCCCCAATGAAAGGAATTAAAGAAGAAGTCAAGACTTCATTTGTGGTGTTTACAATATATATTTAAAGCTACATAATAAACATATAATTTACTCACAATGATTGTTTTTTTCCTGAAAACCACTTATTCAGCTAAAGATGATTTTTTCCACGGATCAGACTCGTAGTTCTCTATGTACATGGTCTTGGTTCGTCTGATCTTGACTATCAATTGGTCTTCCTCATCAGGGTCCTCCTTCACAGACATCACCTCCACTCGAGAAACTGCCAGGAAGTCAGGATTTAGCGGACTGACACCCTTTATAAGGTCTACTTCATCTGCTACTCTAACCTGGAAAAATGTGTGATTTATTTTTGGAAATTTAAGATGTATTTGGGAAGTCACAAAGAGTTTGGTAACAAATAAATGGCAGAAACAGACAACTATATAACTAGGTTAATATTTCAAGTTAAAATTTCTTGCTTAAATAAACAACAGCTTCTATACTTTATCAATTTGGCCCATACTTTATCGTTGCTGTTCATTAATGAGTTAAATATCAATTTGCATGAAGATATTTATTTAGTCTGTTATTGTGATAATGGCTCAACTCTGGAAAAAAATAATAAAAACTAGCCTACATTAAACTATAATAAAATTTAGTTTAATCCTCTTTTTAGGGAATTTTACTATTGGGAATACGCTATTATGGTAATACTCACGATAGACATAAGCCCACGATCATGAGACCTTTTCATTTGGAGGTTCCCAGAGGCCAAAACCACCGTTCGTTCAAATTGATATATATGTCTAATTGTCTAAAATATATATGTGTGTGTGTGTGTGTGTGTGTGTCCGTGAACACGATAACCTTTGAACGGAAATTCCGATTTTGACTAAATTTGGGACAGTTGTGTAAGTCAGCATCTACTTGAATGAGTTCACAAACTAGAATGATCGGACCATGGAGGGGGGTGGGGGGGATTTATGGGGATTTAAATGGGTCAAAATGAGTTTTTGTAATTTTTTTACCTTGATTTTTAAAATTCAACAATTTTAACATAAACCATTCAAAAGAGCTAATAAGATTAGTATTGAATCATTAACTGAGCTTAAATGGTTATGGAGAAAACCCAAAAATATGTTTCCCATGTTATTCTTATGGGAAATAAACAAAACATTTTATCTTCTTATATATATCTTGATAAAATTTGGTATGTACATTAATTAGGAAGGGTTTACTTACATTTGCTTACAAAGCCCAAATGGCGGCAAACCTAGGCATTCAACCCCATGGGGTTAATATGGGGAAAATGAAAAGAATATCATAGCTTGATAAAATTTGATATGCACATTTACTAGGTAGGATTTAACTTATATTTACTTACAAAATATATAGTGGCAAACCTACGTACTCAACCCCATGGTTTTTATAGGAGATTAGAAAAATTACCGAAATTCCGTTGGAAATTCGCTGAGTAAGCGAGTCTGCTGCGACGGAGGTATAATATTCTTTTCTTTTAATAGAAAACATCTGAACTATAAGCGGAACCCATTTTTGAAAATAAACAAAAACTAGAAAAAATTTAAAAAGGTTATTACATTTTCAGAACCTAAAGGAAAAAGAACACTGCTTTAAAATTGGTCTTTGAAGTTATTAAATTTTTTATTTTTTCTGACATAAAAAATTTTAAAATACAGTAAGTAAGGCCTACCTGATAATTCTTCTTGCTAGGCTTTGTCCCATTAACCCTTATATTTCCTTCGTAGAAAGCAGTTTCCACTTTACTAAAACAGAAAAAGGTAAACAAAAGTAAGATATCTTTCCATTTTTTAGAATAATACAACTCCACTCCAATTTGGCCTAACCAGTACAGAAGATAAGGTTGGATGGATCAACCAATCATACTTTTTGATAATTTTGATTCAACAACGAATTTGCATTTAAAGTGGTATTAACTTAACCCTTCCCGGGCTATTGACGGATATATCCATCGAACGTAATTTCTGGTCCGGGCTGAAAACGGATATATCCGTCTTAACAATTTTATTTTCCAAGATAAAGATGGATACATCCATCCAAAAATACGAAAAACATTTGTTGTATATATTACGATAATAAACATCATATTGACTTATAGACAGGTAATTCTGTTTTTACAGTTGGCAACATCATGTCCCATGACTTTTTCAGCCGTTTCATGCCTAAAAAACACATGTGTAGCGCGAAACTGTCAGTTTGCGCTGGGAAATTACATAGAGTGTTTTGTTAACATTTTTTCAATGTTGTACGATGAGTTTTATTTCAAAATGATTATTTCTATAACCCAAATTTTCTTGAAGATGTTATAAAAATACTAAATAAGAAGTCAATCTGAAGCGGATTTCATATTTGGCAATGAAAATGACTATAATATGAAAAACGATTCTGGCGAAGAACAAGACGAACCAAATAAACAATCTATTGTAGTTCTTGCATTTTTGTCCTTTGTTTTTTACTGTTTTTAAGAGGAAATGTTTTTATTGTTATATTATTAATAGTAAGTAAAAAAAATGACATAGACGGATACATCCGTCCTCCGCCCACAAAAATACTCAAAATTATCAGCAGTTTTCATATTTTTTGATTGTTGTTCTTGGCGGTGGACAGATATATTTACGTCCACCTAAGTTTTTTTGTGGGCTAAAGGTGGATGTATTCGTCTTCTCGAATTTTATTTTCCTTGTAACATGTGCAAACAAATTATTTCAGCACTAATAACATTTTTTTAATAACATATGAATTATTTGGAACAAAATAATAACATAAAATTACAACATTATGTTTTGAAATTTGATATGAAAAAAATTACGCCCCAGCCCACCATTTAATTTAGCCCTGGAATAGTTAATTTTTTTATGCTGTATAAATTATAATTTGCGATAGTTTTTTTTCTTTCTCCTGAAACGTTAGGTTGTGGAGGACCCGAACAACCTACCCACACACACACATAAAAAATGATGATGATTTTACAATTTAGGAATCCGGAGAAAAACTACGCTTGGGGAGCGGTGGTCATTGGAGTTGAAAAGGAACAAAAGATTTATATTTAAATGTATATTTTTAGGTATTTTTTTAGGCTGTGTGCTTTTTATTCGCTTTGTTTGTCCTTATAGAGTGTGACATATTTCAACTGCAAACTATAAATTTAAACCATCACGTGCTCATAAATAGGGAAATAAAATGTCTATTCTCCTTATGATAAATATAGGGAAAGAGTATGCAGGTATGCTGCCATGGGGAACACTAAAAGTAGGTTTTTAGCATTAAAAAAAGTTTTTGACCATATGAAGCCATACTAAGTTTAATAAATATTTGTCCAAAAATAAAGGAGTTTGCCTATTCTCTATATGATTAACATGGGAAAAGAGTATGAATGTTTGCTACCGTACTCAGCAAATTCCCAAAGAAATTTTAGATTTTTATTTTCCCCATGAACACCATGGGAATGAATATGTAGGTTTGCTGTCATGGGATGTTGTTAGAAAATGTTAGTTGTTAGCAAGTAATGGTTAGGTAAGGTAAAAATTCAACACTTTTTAATTTTTCCCATTAAAAAAGGAGGTGAATAGTGATTTAGTGATTAGTAGTATGCCGCCATAAGAATGTTGTAAGCAAATTTCAGTTTAACTCTACCTAGTGAATGTACATACCAAATTTTACCAAGTTATGTCAATAAATAAGCGAGATACAGGGTTTTATTGGTTTCCCATAAGATTAACATAGGAAACCTGTTTTTAGCTTTTCTCCGGAATATGTTAAGCTAATTTAAAAATTCAAAATGCTAAATTATTTGTGTTTTTAAGCTCTTTTAAATGGTTTTAGTTAAAATTCTTGAATTTTGAAAATTGAGGTGCAAAATGCCATAAAAACCCATTTAAATACGACCTAATAGTAGCCTATCGGAAAATTCATGAAGAAAGGTAAAATATTATTTTAATTTTCAAATTAGAGAGAAAGAGTATAAAATTACATAGGACCAAGAAGAAATAGATAAAGATATTAGGTACCGGTAAGCATATGTTTAAATTAGAAACAAACAAAAAATAAATAAAAAAATAATTGTACCAAATTTTATTTGGGCATTTGCTATGTATCATTGGGTCTACCTGAATATTGTATGTAAAGAGGGCTCATTAAGAGTTACTTACATTGAATACTTACTTCCTTGCTACCCCAAGAGTTTTTTTCAAAAAGGCATCTAATCTCAAGGACTGTACTCTTAGTGTCACTGGCTTTGTTGATTTTGACATTCCTTCATCATCACTTTCTTCTTCATCATCTGAGTCTGAATCATATTCAGGTCTCTGGAATAATTAAAAAAAATGATTCGTTTGTTGACTTAGGATAAATTCTTCTGAGACTAATTAGTCTAAAAATTAATTGTACCGTAAATCAATTCAGGTAAATTTGGTACGGTAACTAACTATGGTGAGTATGTGCCACAGTTGGGCTTGCCATAATTTTACAGACTCAAAAAGTGGTGACACACTCAGGGCCGGATTTACGTTTTCTTCGCCCATGGGCATATAATAATCTGCCGCCCCTTCACCCCCCCCCCCCCAACCGACTCCCTTTGTACTCTCCAAGGAGCCACATTGCGGCGACATTGCTTTTTTTAAAGAAGGAATCTAGCTTTTAAGTTTGGACAAGCACCTCATTTTCCTTCTTCTTCTTCACTTCAGCTAATTTCCGGTATTCCGCGCCACTAAGTCTTTTTCGCTCATCCATTAGGCCTATGTTTTAAAAATATAATTAAAATTATTGCGTATATCAAATTCAAATGAAATCTCACACGAAACATAGCATTAAAGAGTTATGAGCAAATCAACAACACACAGCCGCACACGCACTACTGCATAACAAGCAAGCCGCAAGCGTACTCGCACACTCTGTCAGTTCTAATGCGACATTAACAACGCCACACAACACTGACGAATGACGTTTGTACACTGACCGCCCAAGCGGAAGCGAAATGGCGACTTGGCGGGATGGGCTGATGCACGGCCATCTCTAGTAGGCCCTACTATACTATGCACTAGAGATGGCCATGGCTGATGACCGGTGGGGCATACGGGAGACATTCGGAACAAACTATGACGTCATTGAATTAGTTCCTTGGTTATAGCTACGAACAGTCTAGCGCTCAATACGCTTGATTTCAGAGTTGTCGTCTGCAACAACTGAATAATATTGTTTACACTAGGCCTAACCTCTATAGGATTAGATGATGATGAATGGAAATGGATTAATTCTATCTTGGTCCTCTTTTTAAGGAGAATTTGAAAACTCTTTTACAAAATAAAAATGTTTATTTTTGTTATAGGTATTTTTGTTTTGTTTTTATCAGGCCTAGCTTACATAAACTTGGGCCTGCTTTAGTTTGAACAGAAAAGATTCAAAGCGTTCAACGTTTTAGGCCTAGCTAGGCTATATTTTTGGTTAGTATGAAACGTAATTTTATGCAACTAACTATTCCTTAATTCCCCATAAACGAATCCTAGTCGGATTCGGTAAGATGTAAGATTTACAGTAATTACCGGTAGTAAAGTTTAAATTTGGTAAAGTTTTTTTGGAACCAAAACTTAGGTGCAAGGTTTGGATTGCAGAATCCTACACCAATCTATCACACACCCATTTTAACCTAACACTACATTTAAAGAGTGCCAATTCAAAAATTGTTAAGGATTATGTACTACTATAAGGATACTGTATCTATTTCTAATCTTACACATGAATACCGGTATATTTATTAGTAAATAAAATGCTTTTAAGATTTTTAGGCTTAGGTTTTACTTATTTGTCCATCTTTATCAAGATCTTACTACACTAACAACGATTCCTCAATACTCAAAAACAAAGAAAGAAAGAGGGCAAGCGAAACTAGCCGAGTAGCGGCAAAATATAGAAACTTTAATATTATGACGTCAGCAACATAGCCGTCACACAGTGAAGCGACGTCATTAAGCTGCTCCGAATGTCTCCCGTATGTCCCACCGGGCTGATGACGGCGAGGAATACGAATACGGCTCCCGGGCTCCCCACCACTAGCACATCGTCTGCCGCGCGCAATAGACGCTCGTCCACGCATCCGCGGCTTCCGCGCATAGCAGGCAGACTGCAGTGACCTTTGCCATTTAACCAAAATACGGCTATGTGGCCTGCGACCATGACGATGACAACGCGCCGTGCATACAGATATAAATTTTAATTTCTCCAAAATTTTGCCGCCCTTGAAATTTGCCGCCCTGGGCATGTGCCCATGTTGCCCATGCGGTAAATCCGGCCCTGGACACACTACTGGACCGAACATCGGACTGAATGTTACACCGTGCAGGTAGGTTAAGTTGCTCCTTTTGTCCAGTACAATGCTCAGTCCGATTTACAATCCGGTGAGGTCTGGTTATGTGTCGCCAGCTAAACCGTGATGTCCAGGGGTGTGTGTATGTGTGTATCCTCATAGAGTATCAAATCAAATCAAATTCTCTTTATTCACAAACCAGTATTTACAGTACATTGAATAGTGTCAATATTTCTTATTTCCCTCGACCATCGGATTTCGCTAGGGAATGGCTCCACTTTCTTGGTTGCGGTGTGAGATTTTGGGGTTCATTGATACCCATAAGGCTTTGAGATACAAACTCTCGAAACTTCAACATTGGCATTTTTCCATTAGTGACCCTTGTTGAATATGACCTAAGAATTCACCATTACGGTTCCGGTCATTTTGTCACTGTAATTGACACCCTTTTTACACTGTTATAATCTAACTTAAAACACACTTCAACTTCATGACAGCTTCAATCTCACGATTTTTCTTTCCAAAGTTTACAAGTTTCCTGCCGTGGCTCAAATAAGAAGACACCATTATCACCACTCGTTTGTCCTTCCATTTAACAATTTTCACGCCATGCTGGTATTTAAAGGCAGTGGATTCACCTTTTTTTAAGGTCGTTCAAACCACATTACGGTGACGTAATGGAAAAGCCTGAAATGGTATACGAAAGTCGGGCTGGAGCTCCTAACCGGAACAGCAATGGTTGATTCTTGGGTTATATTCAACAAGGTCACTGATGGAAAAATGCCAATGTTGAAGCTTCGAAAGCTTGTATCTCAAAGCCTTATGGATATCAATGAACCCCAAAGTCTCACACCATAACCAAGAAAGAGGAGCCATTCCCTAGTGAAATCAGATTGTCGAGGGAAGCCGAGGATGCTATAAAAGAATAAGCAAGGCTTCGACATCAAAAGAAGCAGACCGGAAGACGAAAACAGTAAACACATTTTGTAAAGACTGCCCTGGGGATCCCCTTAAACAGTCTTGAAAGTGTTAATAAAAACATGTTTAAAAAAGTGACAGCTCTCATTTTGTATATATATACACATAAGTTAAGTTTGCTGCCAATTTATTACTCTATTGTTGTCATTCAACACTTTACTATCTGGGGCCCATTTCATAATAATCTACTAGTTACAAGTTGTAACTTGTAATTTCCATAAGATTTGCATTAAGCGATCAGCTGATTTACTAATAATATTAGTTTGTAGAATGGGCCCCTGGGCTCAGTAATAACAATTCTTAACATTTTATATGTCTAACTCGCCTACGGCTCGATGGGGGCTCCGCCCCCATGCCCCCTTAGGGGTGTCCCTAAATTCGTAAATTAATAAAAAGTCAAGTATGAAATTGGTTAGTTCCATGGAAGAACTGAACAGCCAAGACAGTAACAAAACCGTTTAATACACACAATTCACAATCGATAGTTTAAAAGCTTTGAAAATCTCCTATGAATCGGTTTTAATAACTCTTCGTAGTTAAAATTTGTTAAATATTTTGAGTGTGATATAATAATTATTTATTCTGGGTGCTATGCTGAATGGAGGGTCCACTCCCTAATTTGTTGCCCAAATTCCGTAATTTCTGTAAAAACTTGATGAGTGAACGGGCTTGTTGAGGGTTATTAACTCCAATGTGTTCGCTGAATTAGTTTGTAAATAAAAAAAGTCAAGTGTTAAACAGGTTAGCTTTACCAAAGAAGTGCACAAACAAGACAGTAACAAAAGGCTAATGCACACTTCTCAAAATCAATAATAATTAAAGCTTTTAAATTCGTCAAAAATTGTTGCAATAAATCAGTGAAAACAATAAAATAACATTATTATGAAATAATATAAAATCTGATAAACAAGATAGAAATCACAAAAGACTCCAAAGTTTAAAAAAGATTCCCTAAAATCCGAGGAGGAACTTACTAAAAGTATGTAAATTAGTAACATCAGCCCCGACAATAGCTGAATTCATATTTTTAATTGTCTGTTAAAAGAAGGTATGGTCCCCAATTTCAAGTTTTCGGTCACTATTCTGGTCCTGCAATAAATCTGTTTTGTGTAGAGATACGGCAAAATGTTCTGAAAACTGTAAGCCATTAATAAAATATTTCAGTCATATTCAGCAACATTTTTCGATAGGATCAATCGTTTTGTCAGTAGAGTGGAAAAACTGAAAACGCGATTGCACAAAAATTAGTCTGGATATCTACGCAATTGGTGCGATGTACGACAAAAAGTCACAGGACCAAAATCGTAGTTCATCTAATTCAGTACCGTGGTAGTCTCAAATCTATGAAAGGCCTAACCGTTTAGCCGCTAGAGTTGAAATATACTAAAATTACGATTTCTCTATTTGGCCAAAAGCCACTACTTATTTATCACAAAACTGGGAAAAAGTGAAAAATGTATTTTGAGAGTAAATGGAAAGAGATACGGCAAAGTATGTTAGAATCAAAATTGTATATATTAAAAAGACCTATAAAAGTTGTCATTTAAACATTTTTGTAGGACAAACCATTTAGTCGCTAGGGCCCTAAATCTAAATATAAATTTCACAAAAATCAGTTTGGAGGGTTAACGGTGCGATGTACGACAAAAAGTCAAAGGACCAAAATTGTAGATCATCCAATTCCCTATCGTAATATGCTCTCATATTTCAGATAAGACTAACCGTTAGGCCACTAGAGCTGAAAAACTAAAATTACGATTTCTCTAGTGGACCAGAACCGGTTTTTTCCCACTACTTACGTTAACAAAATCCGGAAAAAGTGAAAAATGAATAATTTTGTGAGTACTAAACGAGTAGAGATACGGCAAAATATACAAAGGAAGAAATTGTAGATATTAAAAAGATCTATCGAAATGAACCTTAAAAAAATTTTTACGACCATCGGTTTAGTCACTAGAGCCCGAAAACAGAAAACGGCATTTCATTAAAAACGCTCTGGAGGCTTAACGGTGCGAGATACGATAAAAAGTCAAAGGACCGAAAATGTAGAAAATTAAATTTCCTATCGTAGTATTGTCTCAGATTTTAGATAGGACAAAGCGTTTGGCCGCTAGAGCCAAAAAAATAAAATTACAATTTTGGAAATCTGCCATTTTGAATTTTTTTAGTAGGTTAAAACTAACAATTTGTAAGTTTAAGATTTTACACTTAGCATTGACCGTTCAGGCTAGATGTATGCCAAATTTCAAGTCTCTAGCTTAAATAGTTACGTCAGAAATTCGTATCCCATATAAGTGAATCAGTCAGTTACACTCGTTTTACTGTGTTGTATATCATTCCTGGCTTGACTGAAGGTAGGCAACAGTAGGCCTATGCTAGTTCGCAAAATGATTCCGAGAGTCTGTTGTCTTGAACAGTTTCAATATTTTGATGTGCAGATCGTCTACGCAACGAGACCTCGCAATCACAATGCCGTGATCTTGTTACGCACCTCGGTGATCACATGAAAATTTCTGTGACCGTGTTAACGCATCTTAGGCCTATCATAACTAATGTCTCACCTTTTGTGATTTTTTTGATTTGTACCTCCTCAGAATCTCTTGAGCATTGTATATTTCGGTGCATGATCCTACCCCAAGAATAGATGTGTTTTTGGTAAAACTAGAATTGGGCCTACTAGGAGAGAAACAACACAACTGATTATGATATTGACTCAGTATAACTGTACAACTCCTACATGTTGCCAAAGTCCTTTCAAATATTATTTTTTGTAGTACAATTTTTCCAAAGAAAGAATTTAAAATTGGTTTGAAATGCATCACTTAAGCTATTGGTAAAATAAATAACCATACAAATAAAATTGATTTATGTAAAAATTCAGAAATAGTTGACACTAGTATTTTTAATACGAAAATAGAGTAGGTACCCTACTTTTATAACATTTCAGTTTTAATAATAATGACTCTCCCAATCACCTACTTTGTAGTATTAGACAGTATATGACTTAAATAATGTGGGATAGGGATACTGTAATATTAAAATTAAACAAATAATAAAAATTAGGAGATAGGAGAACATAACCTTAAACAAGCACCCAAGCACGAATTATTGTTTGGTTAAAAAAATCACAGGGCCATCTTTGAACTTTAACATGCAACTTTTTTGGTGTTTAAAATTTAACATTATATTGTAGATAAACATATTAAACTATCATTGACTATGGATACCGTACATAGTATCCATAGTCAATGCTATAAATATCACTACCATTAAGTTATACCATTGACTTTGTACACTACGTTAGTGTACATAGTCAATTGTTATACCACAGACTTTTGTAATCAATGATTATACAGGACTATTAAAATGGGTTGCCAAATCAAGTACCCGAAAATAAGATATGGGGTTCCTCATAACCAAGCCTATACTAGGAATACGCTCCGATGTCCGTCCCGTACAAGAATTTTTTACTCACTTTTTGAGTTATTAAGTGACGCTTTTTATGGGTTTTTTTAGGGAGAGGTAAGAAAATGCATTACGCACACAGGTGGCAAGTCTGTAGTGTGGGGCTCCCCTAAAAATGGGTTTACCCACTAAAAAACCTCCTCTACTCTTTAGGATTCTAACCTAGAATTTTTTATCACATTACGTCAGGCTAGGCCTAAATTTAGCTAACGCCGATGGGACTTACTCCTTATCCAGCCACTCGATCAAGGGATCTGGGCCACTTCGCGCGGTCCAGATCGTTTTCTTTTCCAGGAGGATGCCCCGGACGAACTGTGATAAACAATCCCAGTTTTCCTCATCCTCCAAGAACTTTTGGCAGACCGAGTCCACCGAAAATGCACCAAAAAATTTGTGTGGCCTTCAGGCGGGGCCCTTCCCAACGGGGGCAGCAAAAGAATGTGTGTTCCTCATCGTCGGGAACGCCCGAGCAATAAATGCAGTCCGGTGAACCGGTCTTGCCCATCCGGTTCAGGTACGACCGAGATAGCCGTGAATTGTCAAGAATTGGCTGCCGTTCCACCCATGGTTGGACGTGCTTGATAAGTCGCGCAGTCCATCATCCTCGGATGTCGTGCTCCCAGCTGTGTTGCCACTGCTGGAAGGTTCTGGAGCGCTCTTCTGCTCTCGCCGTGTCCTTTTAATCTCGCCTTGTCTCTGATAAATTGCCTTCCTCTCTCCTGCCAAGAGCTTAACAGGGATAACTCCGGCGACCACCAGGACGGCAGGCTTGGACACTGTCCGGTAGGCGGAACACACCCCGAGCGCCGCTCGACGTTGAACCCGGGCGAGTCGCAACCTGTACTACTCTTTATCGAGAGCGTCTGCTTACACCTCTGCTCCATAAAAAAGCACGGACTGAACCGCGGACATCAACAGACGTCTTCTGCTGGGTCGTGGAACCCCGACATTGGCCATCAGCCTACTAAGGTAAGTGACTACCTTAGCGGCCTAGTCCGCCGTACGGAATATCTGATCCCTCCAGCTTAACTTGGTGTCCACTATAATCCCGAAGTACTTAGCAGCACGAGTTGATTGGACCACCTTCCTTCCCACTCGGAACGGAACGACGGTCTCCATCCTCTTCTTCGTAAGGATCACAATCTCCGTCTTACGGAGTGTACGCGAGAGAGCGTGATCGAACATCCATGTGTTGACCACACGCATGACTCGGTTCAACTTTAGTTGGGCCAGCTCAACGTTGCGTGCGACAATGAGAGCTGCAACATCATCGGCGTACCCAACCAAAGTGGTTTCCTCAGGCATCTCCAACCTCAGGAGGCTGTCATAGGCAACGTTCCAGAGATCCTGGCCGAGTATTGAATCTTTCACGGCACCAGAAGTGACTTCCATCGTCCACGTTCCGTCCCTTGTGTCGTAAATCAGGCTTCGAGAGCGGAGATAATCCGCAACAAGATGAGTCGCAACAGATATGCAGGAACGCGAATGGTGTTGCGAAGCTCATCCAGCATATCGACCCACCTCGCCGAGTTAAAGGCATTCTCAAAGAAGCACTACTTAGCAAGAGAAATGGTCGTGGCTCTCGGCTCTCTTCACAGCTCTCTGGACTTCGGTGATAGCGTCAATCGTTGACCGTCCCTTTCTGAAGCCGTACTGACGGGGGCATAAGTACCCAGCAGCTTCCATGGCAGACGTCAGGCGGGAACGGATCAGCTTCTCGGGCAGCTTCCCAGCCGTGTCCAACATGCAAAAAGGCCTGTGGGACGACGGCAGCTCGGGATCACCTTTGCCCTTGCTGATGAGTACAAGTCTGGCGGTTTTCCAGGGAGCCGGAAATACCCTTTCTACCAAACAGGCGTTGTACATTCTCAACAACAAATCAGCATTAATTAAAAATACTTTCTTTAAAGCCTCGCTAGGAATCCGTCCGGGTCAGGAGCCTTGTTGCTCTTTAGGGAGAGAACGGAGGTTTCCATCTCCATCGAATGTGAAGAGTGGAACGTCATCTAACCGTCCAAAGTCAACCGGCGTACATCCTAGGCCTAGCCTACAAATACAAACAATGATTTTAGCTAAGACCTCAAAACAAGCAAGTAACTTAATAATAATTATGCTTATAATATTAAAGGTAAATAGATTGTAGAGCGAAAAAACAATACAATATAAAATCCATGATTGCAAATTAATAAAAATCAAGTAATGTAAGTATTGTAGAATTACGCTTAGTTAACACTTAATGCATATTTTGTTACCTGAGACATAGGCTACAATGGCACAACACATTCTAATTAGTTGTTCAATTTAAATCTTTCTCCCAAATAGATATTTGTTGTATCCCATAAATTAGTTAATCGCATAATTCCGTACGACAGCAATTCATTCCACATCAACATGCCTATCTTTTTGTATAATTTATAATTTCAACAAGTAAACATAAGTGTTGATCTATTTAATTTAACAAATAGGTCTGTCAAAATATCAATTAAATTTTATTTAAAAACGTAACATAACGGCGAGCAGATATAAAAAAGAAAAGGTTATGTCAATATGTTGCATGTTGTTTTCAGCAAACACAGCAACAACTCAGCTGCGATGGGGGAATATAAACTGATCATAGCAACTACATTAGTCAAATCATGTAGCCTAAACAACTAAAGTTCTGTCAAAAATTCCGGAAAATAAGCTTTTTTAATACTTGAAAATAATTGCTCGATTATAGTTTATTACCTAGTTTAAAATACTTAAAATCTAACCTGAGAATTTCATTGAAATCAAATTAGTAATAAAAAAGCCTTTTGGGGGTCTAAAATTCGCCTAAGAGAAATTTAAAGTCGCTCTAAAAGAATTTTATACTCTATGTTCCATATAGTAAAAAATTCAATTATACCCTTGACTAAGTACTTGACTCCAAAATAATAAAAAAAAATTAAAATTTCTTTGTTAATTGTTTAAATTATCATGTCATTACATATAAAGTATTTTGATGCAGTAAAAGTATTTCAGTGGTGATAGACTCTTTCGGGTGTTTTAAAATTATAATAAAAAATATTCCTAACATAAAAAAAATTCACACTAAAATATTAATACCGGCACTTGCATATTTTTTATTATTTATTTTATCATCTACATTTTTCGTTAAACTATTTTTGCTTATTTTGACCCAATTAACCAAAATGAAGTTTGGCGAGGGACTTAAAGGACATTCTTTATAACTGGAGTCCCTACTCCGTGACTAACACACGCTTGTCGCTGCCGTAGCTGTATTTTGGCTGTTGTGAGATGGCCGTGGTTTATGTTGGTCAACAACTCGCTATTGGAGGGACGCTGCCAAAGTGAAAAGTCAAGGGCGCCTATGCTCAGTTTTACAAAAATATTTAATCGTGTAATGTGGGCCTTCTTAGTTTTAATATTGACTTTACAATACTAAATGTATGTAAAGTCAACGATTTAATTAATAACTATTATGGTACAATACTGTGTTGCTTTCGGACTTTAAGAACTTTATAAAATAGTATAAAATTATAAGTTATTTAATACTCTATTATACTCTATTATTACTTGTACGATAGGTAGATTTTTTTATTAAATTTTCCAATCCTTTGTGGAAAGAGTTATATTAAAAACTATGTAATACCACGAATGGCCAGATAGTAATATCATGAGGAAACAAGATAGCTTAAAAACCAGTAGGGACAGGTTAGCAGATAAGCAAACCCTCGGACTGCTTTCTGTAACGAGACAATTTTCATTCGTGAGGCCGCCGTCGTTGAGTCCTGGTCATCTTCGAGACGCCCACGTTTCACTGGTCTACGAAGTCTTCCCTTCACCCGAAGGTACCAAACTCCACTTTTGTAGAATAATTGTAGAATTTCAGGCACAACAAAACGTCAGCATTTATATTTTAAAAATTATTTGTTTATTATAATTTACAAGGAAGTAGAGTAAAAAAATGTTAAATGGCATTCGTTGGTACTGAATTAATAAATCATTTTAACAGGGGAAATTGAGAGTTAGAAATGTTAATGTTAAAGCACTTTTAAAAATATAATTCTACAGCGAGGACTGTGCTATTTTGTTAATAGGGCTCACGATGGAGAGGGAACTTCAGGATAATTCTTCGACCCTCTAATCCTAACCTTCTAAATACAATAAAATTTTCAAAGGAAATTAGTAAAATAATTGTTATTAACAAAAGGGTAATTCATTAACTTCACACACGCCTCAGTCTATGCTAGGTAATTTAATTTTGCAGCTTTAGAAATGTTATATGTCAGGATGTATAGATTTTAAGTTTATTCAATAAACAAGAATTTGTATCACAATTTCCACAAATATTATTATTTTAACGTAAAATTCCTAACGCCCACTTTGTACCAGACAATCCAAGTAAAATTCTAATTAAGATGGTAAAAAGGTTTAACTATATTGGATTGGACTAGAAATATTGTTTACCTAATTTTTACAATAATAAAATAGGAGACAATGACGGTACAAAATATGCGCAACTCTGCTATGCACTTTCTTAAAATATAAGAAATCATGAAATTGTGAAATTGTGTAAATTTATTCAGTTAAATTTAATTTTCAAACATGTCAATTAAAGTAGACCTCTTGTTAAAGGACGAGCTAATTTTTGAGCTAGGTATCAGAAATTTAGAGCTAAGCGAAACAAGCAATGTCGTGGATTTAAGAAAAATGTTAAGACAAGCTGTATCAAATAACATTCCTGTAAATTATGAATCAGTTAAGACGAAACTTGAACCAAATAATGAAATAGATGTAATTAGCGAAAAGATTAATTTAATGGAAAATAAATGTGCAGAATTGTCAAAAGACAGTAGATCAATAGAATTAGCTAGGCAGGAAACCCGTATCAAACATTGTATGCATAGATTAAGTGCCTTAAGCAAATGTGAGTTAACAGAGAAACAAAAAGAGGAGTGCAAATCGTTGTTAGAAAAATGTAAAGTAATAAAAACTAAGTTTGAAGTTCTAGGGTTTGATAAAAGTGTGGTGGAATTATCTGTTCGTAAATTAAGTGAGTCGAACATAGAAGAGGAAAACTTAGAAGATGTATTTTTAGATAAAGAAAAGGTAACTGTACCATCCGTCAAAACCCCTCCATGTCCGGAAAGTCTAGCTGAACCGAGTAGGTTAGACAATCCACATCCCGAATCTCACACCTGTGCATCGACTCAGTCCACCCCCTTTAACACCCAGTTGTACAGTAAATTACCTAACCCATTAGAGGGTTATCTCAAAAGTGTAAAAATATGTAACGGTCTGGTTAATAATGATTTAATTCAGTTCATAAAGGTATTGTTCAAAGTTCAAAAGGAAACTAGACTTACAGACAAACAAATTTTAGAGATTTTTATGAGTAAATCACAATCGCCACTTCTAGATGTTATATTAAGTAACCTAGAAAATGACCTAGAGACAGTTAAGCAGGAATTACTTAAGTCGTTTGTACCCATAAGTGTTAGAGAGGACCTGATCAAACAACACGTAACACGTCATCAGGAAACAAATGAACCCCTGCCACTGTATATAAATAGAGTTAAAGAGTATGCTAAAGTGTTAAGTTGTTCATATACAGAAGCTGAACTGGTAGAGTTAATTGTAATTGGTCTAAATCCAAAATGTCGAGTTAACCTATCCTTGGTAAAAAATCTCAACACTATTGCAGATTTAGAAAAAGCTTGTATTCATAGCCTAAGTATTGATGTAAAAAACAACTTACGGTGTAGTGAAGAACGCAGCATCCCAGCGAGGCGTGAAACTCCGCAGACAGTCAATAGTAGGGCACCGTTCACAAAAAGGTGTTTTGTATGTAACCATGAGGGACATTTAGCCAGAAATTGCTATAGGCAAAATCAGCAGTCAAAAAACTAGTTTGTAGGGAAAGTTTTTCTCATGTAAATAGTAAACCATTATCATGTCATGCAGAGCCGTCCTTAGGAAATGCGAGGCCTGGAGCAAAATATTTTGCGAGGCCTTATTTAACGGTGATTGCTATGGGGGGTTGTGGGGTATGGAACATACGACAGCACGTGTCCCAGTTATGTCTAGACGTTTTCTGACTGTCTATATATGTAATCAATCCATTAGACCTCTATATCTTTGAAATTATTTGAGTTACACAAATGAAACTTGGCACAACTATTAATTACAGGGTCTCTCTGAACTCTACCCTCTAGCCCTCTACTCTCTCTACCATTTTTTTAGCTATTATTCCTGGACCAAAGACAAGCCAAAATATCATATTAAAAATTTAGTGATTTTAATACAAATAGTCACGCATATGAGCGGGTTGCCGCGCAAAAAGCGCGGTTGCGGCGCCAGCTCAACAATGGATTTCATACCAAAACTGCTCCCGGGAAGCGGTCCGACCGTGACTAGCCTCAGTTATATCGCTCTATCTTGCTTATTTATGAACCAATTTTTATGACATCGATGATTTTAAATTAAATTTTACAAAAAAACACATAAATTTTGCTACCTTATGTCTCAGGTAGTTTTTATGTAGTTTAAGGTTAAAGATTTTAATTGGCCACCATTTCAAAAACATGAATTTTATATAAAAAGTTTATTATTTTTTCTAGCTAGGTCTTTACTTCAAAAAGCTGTGTACCGAATTTCAACTTTTACGTCAAGCCGTTCTTAAATAAAAAATTATTCTTAAAAAATACAAAATGGCGGCTGTAGAAGTAACTATGGTGTTTTGGAATTTTTAAATATGATATTTTGATTTTGGCTTGTCTTTGGTCCAGGAATAATACCTAAAATAGAAGGTAGAAAGTTCAGAGACACCCTGTATTAAGTCGCAAATGCAAGTGAATTTTTACATTTCTAACATTTACTGTTTCATGTTTCAAGATGGCGGTAATTAAAAATGTTCAAAGCTAAAAATTTAAAAGCTGTAAATTTTACAAACGTTTGCAAACTTACAAAAACTTGCATGATTTAATTACCGGAGTAAAAATACTAAGATTTTAAGATAAAACAATGTATATAGCAGAGAAATTAAAAACTTATTTTGAGAAAACACGGGTTTCGCTCGTAAACTTAGGCCTATGTAAATCTTTGATTAAAAAAAATGTAAAAACTTAGATTAATCAATTGTTTTTCGTTTGATCATCACAAATCAAACTTAGTTTTAACTTTTTTGTTTGCAGTTTTTAAGATATTCAGCTTTGACAATTTTAAATGGACGCCATTTTGCAACCATAAATGTTAGAAACGTCCAAATTCATTTGCATTTGTGCCTTAACGCACTTAACAGTTGTGCCAAGTTTTAATTCCGTATCTTAAATAATTTCAAAGATATAATGGATCAATTAAAAAATCACATACAGACAAACAGTTGAAAAACGGCTAGAGATAGGCAAAGTTGGTCATGCATCCATGCATGTGGCATCTGCAAGCATGGCTCGGCGGCCGCGAGGCTTGGTTCCGTCACCCTGCCCGCCAGCCGCCGTTATCAAACGATGTTTTGCGTTTGCATCCTTTTGGTCGCTACCACGTAATAATAAGAATTGCGTTCGTAGGTTTTTAAATCACAACTATTGAACATATTGCGCGGGTAATTAAATTTATATTTTAGGTACGTATATGTTCATTATTATATAATTTTTTATTCAACCTAAACGTTTATGCAACCAAGATTTTAGCGGGCAAGGGCTCGCGGCGCGAGGCCCTCCTTAGCGCGAGGCCTGGAGCGGCCGCTCCACTCGCTCCACCCTAAGGACGGCACTGATGTCATGTAAATAGTTTTGTAAAAGAAAAGTTTTCCCGAAGAACCAGTAAGAATGTGAATAAAGAGTTGTGTAACGAGATTAATTTGTCAAAGAAACAGTTGTATAAAATTAAAAGGTCTCAGCGTAGAATCATGAATAAAATCAATTTATCTAAGTCATGTACAATGTCTGATTTGCCTATGGTAGCGGTGCAATTAAGAAATAAATGTAAAGCCGATATGTTTTCAAATGTAAACGCGCTAATTGATTCTGGAGCCTGTTTAAACGCTATTAGTGAAACGTTATATAATAAATTACATAAGAGGAAACTAGTTATCAGTATGGATAATAAAGAAATATCCTGTATTGCAGCTAACAATAGCACAATCCGAATTTTGGGAGAATGTGTAGTAAAAATTAAAATAAGAAATTTTTCTTGGTATGTAAAGTTTGCCGTTATGCAAAAATTAGCCTGTGAAATGATATTAGGAAGTACATTTATAAGAGAAAGTGGAATGTTATTAGATTTGAGTAGGAATTGTTGTTATTTCCGATTCAACCCAAGTGTCAAAGTATTGTTAAGTGGTAAACAGAGTAAGTCAGTTTGCTTATCGAAATTAAACGAAAATATAAGTAATGAACACCACCTAGACACCGGATGTCCCGACATGAAACCTTTTGTTGATCATTTAAGTAAAAAATATTCTAAGGTATTCACTACAGATATAGGGAAAGTACTCAATTTTGAATATAAAATCCAGCTTAAAGATAATGAAATTGTAAACCAGCGTCCATATCCAGTTCACCCTACCAAAATGAAACAAATGAAGGAAATTTTGTCTGATTTACTTAAGCAAAATATAATTAGGCCTAGCATAAGAAGCTACAGTAGCCCTTCATTTCTTGTATCAAAGCCCGATAAGTCAAGTAGACTAGTTATCAACTATGCAAAGCTCAATGAGAAAATTGTACGTGTAAATCACCCATTAGGAAATTTAGATGAATTTTATCAATATTTGCAAAATGCCGAGGTGTTTTCAGTAATAGATTTGTCAAACAGTTTTATGCAAATTCCACTAAGCGAAGAATCCAAACACCTTACAGCCTTCAGCAATGGAGTCTCATTATTTGAATTTAACAGAATCCCGTACGGGTTACATTGTGGTTCGGGGTTACTAAGTGCTTATCTAGATAATGTTTTCAGAGATGTAAAATTTGATTATGTACTTAATTTTGTCGATGATATACTTGTGTTTTCAAAGAATAAAGAGGAACATATGAAACATGTAACCGAGGTGTTAGATAGATTAAGCAAACACAACCTCACAGTTAACCCTAAGAAAGTAAAGTTGTTTTATAATGAAGTTAGTTACCTAGGGAATTTAATATCAAAGAATCAGATAAGAGTAGATCCGAGTAGAACCGAAGCTGTACGGAGATTTAGTACTCCTAAAAATAGCAAAGAGGTAGGGACTTTTATTGGTATGATAAATTATTTTGCGAAGTATATTAAGGATTACAGTAAAATTGCAGCTCCATTAAATGACTTGAGAAAAAAGAGAGTTAAGTTTGTATGGACGAAAGAATGCGAAGAAAGTTTTTGTAAACTGAAGGAAGCAATTACGAATCCTCCAGTACTTGCTATACCAGATTTTAATCGTCCCTTTTATCTATATACGGATGCCGCACAGAATGGTGCAGGTTCAACCCTATTACAGTGTAATGAAAAGGGCGACAAAGTACCTGTAGCATACTATAGTAAGAAATTTTCACCTTCAGAAGTCAATATGTCAGTGTATGAAAAAGAGGCGTATTCTGTATTTCTAGCAATTAAGAAATTTTACATGTACCTAGAAATACAGCCGTTTTATTTAATAACAGACAACTCAGCACTCAGTTGGGTACTTTCACATTTTAAGAAGTTAAATAAATTATCGAGATGGGTAGAGCAAATTATCGCCCTTCCTTTTAAAGTACTTCACGTTAAAAGTAAAGATAATCCAGTAGCAGATGCTTTGTCACGACTCAATATGTCCGATAGTGGAATTGAGGTCATTGAAGTAGATTCGGATCCTAGACAAATAAATGTAATAAGATATAAATGTAAGAGAAAGTTCAGTTCTGTGAGCAAAAAGCAAATTAAACATGTTGTGAATTTAGTATCAGATATTCCATTAGCGTACGTAGATATTTCCGAACACCAGAGATTAGATCCAGAATGTGCAGAAATAATTAAAAGTGTAAAGAATAAAACCAATAAGGATAACTTTTATATTAAGAACAACACACTAATGTATTGTAAGCCAGGTAACAAAGTAGGGAAAATTTATGTGCCTAGTAGTTTACTAGATATGTTGTTTAATTACCACACTTCAAACTTTGGAGGTCATCAAGGTCAAAATCGTACAGTTCATAAGGTTTTAGAATATTTTTACAGACCTAATTTAATTTCAGAAATGCGCAAAAGAGTAAAAAATTGTCAGATTTGTATAAAAGCAAAACCTCCTCAGAAACGATTTCATGGTGAATTAGTGTCAGCTTTAAGTAAGCAGCCTTTAGATTGTTTGTACATAGACACAGCTGGACCACTTGTAAGAAGTAAATTTGGAAATAAGCACATTTTAATCGTAGTGGATGCATTTACAAAATATGTTTGGTTAATCCCTGTCAGGGACATCACAGCGCAAACAATAGCAAATAAACTGGAAAATGTAATATTTAATAACTTCAGTTCTTGTAAGAAACTTGTGTCCGATAACGGATCTTGTTTCAGAAGTGTAACTTTTAAGAAACTTATGTTCAAATATTCCATAGAACACCACAAATTAATTCCATATAGACCCAATCCGAATATTTCGGAAAGATTTTTAAGAGATGTAAAACAACAAATAAGAGCGTATCACCATGACGCACAAAACAGCTGGTGTGTAGATTTAAAGTATATTCAAATTAGCTTAAATACGTCACTGTGTGAAACCACAAAATGTACGGCATTTGAACTCATGTTTAACCATAAGCCAAATCATAGTTTAAGTAATCTTTGGAAACTAAATGATTTGTTAGATGTAAAATTAAGTCAGGACGAGATTAAAGAAAAGTTTTCTCAAGCTATAAAAAATTGTAAACGTTCAATAGGCCACAACCGAAATAGGCAAAGATATAAAGATAATAGGATAAAGCATCCATTCAAAGTAGGGAGTATTGTGTATTTAGAGAATCAAACGCTTAGTAAAAAAGTGGATAATTACCAAGCGAAAATGGATTTCAAGTACACGGGTCCTTATAGAATAATCTACTTTATGTCTCCAGTAAGTGTGTTAATCCAGCTAGAGGTTAATCCGGAAATTGTAAAACGCGCTCATATTAGCCAGTTAAAAATTCAAAATAAGCCCTGAAGGTGTAGAGGTGAGAACTGACCAGGATTGTATATAGTTGTAATATAAGTAGATTTAAGCCGGCATGTAAATATATTAATTTTGATCGATCACAATTGTAATTAATGTAAGAATAAAATAAGTGATTTTCATTGTATATGATTCACGATTAAACAACTATTCTAGATTAATTTTATGTTAACTAGAAAACCAAGCAACGGACGTGTCAAGAAAATAAAAATAAGTGTGTAATTCTTAAGATGCTAGGAAACAAAAGGACAGTTTATAGCGTTTATATAAAAAAAGAATTTACAAAACCACAAAGTGAATTTTAAGTGTAGGGCATATGTTATGTCAATACATAAAATTTATGGAGTTAGGAGGACAAGTTATGTAAGAGTAATTTTGCTGAGCATGTAAAATGGATATTGAGCGAAGAAATATTAAAGTTCGAATTTTTCTAGAAATATAATAGTGGACGAAGGCAATTAGGTCAGGGGAGATAAGCCCGTTAGACCGCTTGGTGCCTGTTTGTGCAATAGATAAGGCGAGATAAGGCGATCGCAATAGAGGCGATTAGCTCAAGTTAAACGACTTAAAATATTCTGTAAAAGTTTACTTCCTGTGAGCTATAGAATAATCGAAAAAAAAAAATTCTCTTTGTAAGGTTACTTAAAAATGTTTTATTTGACAGAAAATATTAATAGCTATTATGTAACAAAAAAAATGTTATTTTGAATGTTATAGTAAAAGAAGGATTGTTTATTTATTTAAGGTTTAAGGCGAAGGTTAGAACCAAAAGATTATGTCGTTAAGGAATATTATAAAGGATCTTTGAGATTATTATATATATAAAAAAAAAAAATGTTTTTTGTTTTATTCGAGGTACGAAGCGACAGACAATCACTACCACTGAATGAATGTTTAAAATTTAAATTGTATGAAAGCGGCCAATGAAAGGACTTGCGTGTATGTTGTATGTATGATGTCACTAAACACTGTTCACGGTTCACACACTTGACAAGCTCATATTCACTGGACGATTAATTACACACACTTAACACTCACTACCCGTCGCTAAGGAAATTTTGAAAGAAATGTATAATAATATTTGTTTGAAGTAAATTTGATTTGTTTAAGGTACGGTAATCTTGTTTTCGTTGTTCTTGTAGGACACTTAGAAGTAAGAGAACACTGCTATGTAGTTAAGTTAGAACAAAGTTAAAAAAATATATATATTTAGCAAGATAATTATAAATAAATAAATAAATAAATAAAAATTATAATTTAGAGCGGGAGAGTAAAACCGCGTGTCACTTGTTCAAATGTACCGAACAAACTGAATTTTAAAGCGTAGACTGAGTAAAAAAAAGTAGAATTACTATAAAGAGGAACGGTCATAACATAACAAAAAAAGAAAGAATTCAAAATATCCCGTCCAGACCCATTCCTTTCCTTTCAATTGCAACGGAGAGGATCTTCCCAAGGTCATCGCTACTGTGACTGCGCGTGCGGGCGCTGTCTACTGCTCGTACCACGTTCAGTTTGTTCTTGTGAAACGAACATTTCTACGATTCAAGAAGTTTTAAGATAGAAGATGTTTTGAAAAGACTATTTACATGTGAATTGACTATTATGTACCTTGTATCTTGTAATTTAAGAGTATTATTTGAAAATTTGAAAATTTAGGAAATTGGTAAAAAGTAGGAACACACAAATGATTGTCAAATTTTGTGGGGAGGGAATAATGTACCATAGGTAGATTTTTTTATTAAATTTTCCAATCCTTTGTGGAAAGAGTTATATTAAAAATTATGTAATACCACGAATGGCCAGATAGTAATATCATGAGGAAACAAGATAGCTTAAAAACCAGTAGGGACAGGTTAGCAGATAAGCAAACCCTCGGACTGCTTTCTGTAACGAGACAATTTTCATTCGTGAGGCCGCCGTCGTTGAGTCCTGGTCATCTTCGAGACGCCCACGTTTCACTGGTCTACGAAGTCTTCCCTTCACCCGAAGGTACCAAACTCCACTTTTGTAGAATAATTGTAGAATTTCAGGCACAACAAAACGTCAGCATTTATATTTTAAAAATTATTTGTTTATTATAATTTACAAGGAAGTAGAGTAAAAAAATGTTAAATGGCATTCGTTGGTACTGAATTAATAAATCATTTTAACAGGGGAAAT
The DNA here is from genome assembly GCA_030545055.2 of Neoaliturus tenellus. Lineage (NCBI taxonomy): Eukaryota > Metazoa > Arthropoda > Insecta > Hemiptera > Cicadellidae > Neoaliturus > Neoaliturus tenellus. Next base: position 243,964,276 of record CM061533.1, on the reverse strand, counting down.
TGAGAGTTAGAAATGTTAATGTTAAAGCACTTTTAAAAATATAATTCTACAGCGAGGACTGTGCTATTTTGTTAATAGGGCTCACGATGGAGAGGGAACTTCAGGATAATTCTTCGACCCTCTAATCCTAACCTTCTAAATACAATAAAATTTTCAAAGGAAATTAGTAAAATAATTGTTATTAACAAAAGGGTAATTCATTAACTTCACACACGCCTCAGTCTATGCTAGGTAATTTAATTTTGCAGCTTTAGAAATGTTATATGTCAGGATGTATAGATTTTAAGTTTATTCAATAAACAAGAATTTGTATCACAATTTCCACAAATATTATTATTTTAACGTAAAATTCCTAACGCCCACTTTGTACCAGACAATCCAAGTAAAATTCTAATTAAGATGGTAAAAAGGTTTAACTATATTGGATTGGACTAGAAATATTGTTTACCTAATTTTTACAATAATAAAATAGGAGACAATGACGGTACATACTCTATTATACGGTTGTCCTTTTTGGCCTTTTGTATTTTATCAATGTATACAAAACCTAGTAAGAAGGGACATCCCATCATGTTAAAATTTTTAGTATTAGCCCTTCCTTTGACTACCGTAAGTATATATAGTGAAAGGTATTGCCCTCGAAAACCAGATAGGGAAGCGCTCTTTTTACCTCTTAAATGTAAATAACCCCCGTCGCAGCAAACCTGCGTACTCAGAAAATTTCAAACAAAATAAGGTATTTTTTTATTTCCCCCATAAAATCACCATGGGAGCGAGGATGTAAATTTGCTGCCACGAGGACCACTGAAACCTGAAACTAGGTATTTTTATTTAGCACACAAAAATTTATTTAGACCATATATCAAAATATACGAGGTTTCATCAAAATCTGTTAATGAATAAAGGAGTTTGCCTATTCCCATTTGATAAACATGCAAAACGATTATGGAAGTTTTCTGCCATGATAATTACAAAAACCAAGATTTGTTTACCATAAATTGATGGATCTCAAAAAAATTAAGCTAAATACCAAGTTTCATCCAAAAATATTGGAATAAGTGAAATATTAACACATTATCAATCTCCATAATTTTAGCATTGGAGCCCCAAAATACAATATACTATCTTTAGTTTTTTTAATATTTCGGTAACCAATGGAGATGGAGCAAAGCTTCAATATACTAAATTGTGTGTGTTTTTTTTAACCAATTCCAGTGGTAAAAATCAAGACTGACATTTAAAAAAATTACATATGGAAAACGCAAAAAGTCCAAAACCCTCCAAAATTACCCCTTCCGGTAGGTCGATATATCTGGTTTACAACCAACCGGATTACACATCTCAAATTTGGTCTCGTTCGGACCGTTTTTACGAGAGTTATTGTGTCTAGAGAAACACATAAATATATACATATATATAATTTGAATGGCTATTATTTTTGGCCTCTGGGTAGGCCTACCTCAAAACGAATAAGTAACATAAGGTCGCGGGCTTAGTTCTTACCATGAGGCCTACGGTAATAGCAGCTTCCCCCTTATAGGAAAAGTCGCTAAAATGAGTACATTTGTAAAAAAATACAGTCTGTTTCCATTCAAATAATCACCATAATCCTTAAATAAAAATTAAAACTTGGTGGTGCTATTTGTATTTCAAGGGCGGTGTTCTCACTTTCCCATAAAGAAGTCCCTACTTATTCGGTTCTGTATACATTGATTTTATGGAGAGTCAGTAAACAATAGTAAACCTACTTAGGCCTACAATTAGATTTAAAAATATACCTACTATAAATTCTGCTTTTTCCACAGTTTTCTTCAATGCAAATGTAAATCATGTTCAAATCGTAAAACAACAGAAAGGCCTTTGATTCAACGTTTAAATAAAACGGTACGAATTCGGCCGGTTTTTTCCGAATTTGTTAAGACTATTTTTTAAGTTACCTATGTTAGAAAAAAAGGGGGGATGAGTACAATAAAATAATGTACCACCATGTTTATATAAAAGTTTTCATTTTATTTTGTACAAAATATTTGTCCTATAATAAATAGTATTATTTAGACACTGTTATAAAGATTAACATATAATAGCAAAGACATAACATTAACAAATAAACAATACTGACTGTACAACAATAAATTTAATCCTAATGAATCATAAATATAACTCTTAATCAAAACACTTTATAAAAGTGTACTGCACCTTCCTTTGTAAAGATAAAATAAATAAATTAGACCTAAATGTATGATTATTGTGGTTTTTATAATATAGTTTTAAAAAAGCATGTAGAAGGTTGATTAATAATAATCAACGCATCATGCATCATCAATGCATCCATGATGGTAAAATACTATCTAAAAGAATTTCGTTAAGTTATATGTTATGAATGAATAATTTATGCAAAAATATAATAAACTGGCAAATAGCTGTAGAGTGCAATCAACTAACTGCATTTGGAGATATGTTTTATCACAGCTTAGGTTCAATCTCAACAGAGGGACTTAAATACATCTTAGGCTATACAACCATTGCCTGACACAAGATACATTCGAGGTCAAGGACAATCATTTTAGACATATTTAAAAAATATTTGATTGTTAAATTATAAATTCCAGTTGGCTAGTAAAAAAATATTCACTTATATAGCATTCAAATAAAGACGCGTACAGTACCTTTTATAATATACTCTTGATGTAAATAACTTAACATAAATAAATAATTTATTCGTTCATTTTTTACCCACTCTAAGGTCCTAAATTTGCACCTGTTGCCTAAACCTACAAGTAAAAAAGACATTGGTGTGGAGCAACTAGAACTGAGTCAAAAATACTCCTGATAAAATAATTTTGATAACTAAATTTAATAATTCCGAAATTAGAGAAAAATATAAAGACATTTTTTTATAATGTAAAATGCTACTTTGGTAAAATATACTGGCGGTGCCGGTACACCTTCAGCAAAACGACGCAATTCTTTTAAGTTTGTGAATACTAAAATTGGCTTTACAATTTAGAATAATTAATCAATAAATCAGATTCAAATCGATGAATAATTTTTTATGTTATTTTATTGTTGAATGCAAAACACAAGTAGCATAGAGAGCACTAAAGCATAAAAATTATCATAGAGAAGTGCATTCACAAGTATGTATAGTGCACTTGTTACGATTGCGTTTTATGTTTCCTCTATTAGATTATAAGATTTTGACATGTACACTAATGGAAAAATAAAAGGCGCATACACAAATATTTCTGAACTACAAGCAACTTACTCAGCCCGAGTTAAAGCTTTGTCTTCAGAAGCGAAGACCCTAATTCGGTCAGTAGGGCTGAGCGAACGTCAGGGTCGTCTTCTCCGCTTGATCGTGAGGCGATCCGATCTGCCTCTTGTGACTTTTATCCGGGGAGGAAGGGAATTTGAAGACGAGCGCCTTGGGGGAGCCGAGCCGCAGCAGGATCGCTACCAGGACCACTACGGCCACCAAGATGGCGGCGGCGGTGAGCGCTTCCCTGACCAGCCGGCGATCGTCGTCACCCATCGCCACGACGTGGACGTCCGGCTGGGGGTCGTCCTGCCACGGGACCCATGTGTTGTTCCACAGCGCCGGGTCCGCCAGGGGGTCGCTGGGCTTGTTGTTGGGCGGGACTATCCCCTGCCGGTACCTGCACAACCGAATTCTAAAGTGAATGTATGTTAAGCTAGGTTTACAAGTGAGAGTTTTTCACTTTCAGAGAGTTTCATACTCTCAGGAGGTACTCGCAGAGGTGTTTACACAACCAGCGAAATTTCCAAGATAGTTAATCCCAGACAGTTCTCTGCGAGTACTATCAACAACTGTCTGAGATTTCTATAATAGTTAACTAATTAACTCTCCGACGGTGAAAAACTTTCACGTGTAAACAAAACCTAGCTTTAGGTTCTGATAAAAAGTTCATTTTCATATTTTATTCTGCTGAAAAGATTGATGGAGGTAAAAGAATGTTTCCGCTTGAATAGTTGACTTTTAAGCTTTGATTAATAATTTCGTTTTAATCGATAATCGTTATGGCTGAGATTACTTGTTATTAGGTCAAATAGAGTGGCCTAAGTCCTCTAGATTATAAATATTTTCGACTAACATCTCACAGGTCTAATATTCGCAATATTGGGAGAAAATTTTCATAATTAATTTTGTTTGATGCATCTGAAGTTGCCACTTTTTGTCACTACGAGTCATATCAACTGAAACGAATGTCATAACATGCACAATGAAGGCTCATCAATGCCCTGAATTGTTGCCAAAATTGTATTTTAGACTTCAAGATATAAAAATATATAAAAATTTTAAGAGGGCGTTTTAGTAAAGCCACTTGAGTAAAAATACAATGAAGTAACTACAATGAAGAACTACTTTTTTTAGAAAAATCTCCTTCATGTGTTTAAGGATTTATAACAAATGCCCCAAGCGCATAAAAGAGGAACTTTCACCCAAAAAATTCAAGAAGTTGGTGGTTGATTACTTGATTGGTAACTGCTTCTACAGCCTTTCCGAGTACCTGGATCACGACATCCCAGTTTTTTAAGTTGTATTTTCTCTTTTTCATGAATACAAGCAGTTTGTTAATATTTTATTTAGAATTTGTATTACTTTTATTTAAGTGTTTGTCAGATGGTGAATCACATATGTACATAGATTAGGAATAGAAATAAGGAATTGTCATTGACAAGTCTACAGCCCAGGCAAACACTGCATGTAAGGGCGTGATTAGACACTGTACATAAATAAAATAAAAATAAGACATGGCGTTTCAACTGTTAACAAATTAAAGACTAACAAAAATAACAACAAATTACATACTTTTCACTTTTGGTAATGTAATGTAAAGAAAATATTAATCACTTACAATTATTTTTTTTAATTACTAGGCCTGCCCTTTTGTTCTAGTGAATCAGACTCAATAAAAACAGAAAAAACACTACAATGCATAATACAGAACAATATATAATAATGAGAGTCAAAGTTATCAACCTCAGCAGCAGGTCCTCCATGTCCGCCACGATGTCGGGTCTGGCGTTGGCGAGGTTGATCCTCTCGCAGGGGTCCTCCCTGATGTTGAAGAGGCAGGGACCGTCGCGGGGCCGACACTCCACCGCGGCCGCCGGGCAGGACACCCCCGCCTGCTGACGTAGGCTCAGCACCGTGGCCGGCGTCAGCAGCGACCACGCTGTCACACAACAGAGCCGTAAAAGTGTAGTACAACCATAGATATAGACAATTACATCTGGATCGGTAACTGAGATGGCGGAATAGTGCTAAAAACGAGCCGGTTTCCCCCACCACTAGATGCCGCCGCCGCCGCGCCGCACCATGTCAGCTGGCATCGTTATTATTGGCGTGTCTGGTTTGTTTACATTTTTTTATTTTAGCTGAAATCATTATTATAGGTTGATCGTCACAGATTAATCCTAACTATAGTAGGATTCACGAAAATAGTCCGATATGAGAGTCAATGCATTGTTGCCAGATTTATTCTAAAACACATTTTTAAACTGTATTACACATGGTAAACATAACCACAAATGACAACATTGCAGGGCGAGAGGGGGTGAGGGGGGAAACAGCTGTTAAAATTTCCATCGGACTATTTTCGAGCATCTTACTATAGTGGTGGGGGTAACGGCTCGTTTTTGCAACATTGTGTTACCGATCCAGATGTAATAATTTATATCTATGAGTGCACCTAAGCAAAAACCTGGCTGGAAAATAGAATAAAAATGTTGGAATGTGTTTTATCTCATCCCCTGATCTTAAAAAAAATCCCCAGTGAGAAACACCTAAAATGAGTAGATACTTCACTTGGAATCAGAAGTGCATCACAATCACACGTGGGTTAATGAGTTTATACATTAAAATTCAAGTTTCAATTTTAGAATACAATGTCACATAGCCCATTTATAAAGGTTGCATGAGTCAAAGATGGCAGTTTGTCAAAATTTTAATTAAAATCAAATTTTAGCCTAGACGATGTAAAATGCAATAACCCACTCTCTATACCTTATAAAGTCATAAAGGGGAAGGCTTAAAAAGTTTCCTGGTCAAACATTTTTGTGAGCAGAGTTACGTGGCCGCAAACCAGACCTCAAGAGATCAAATATTTCGGAAGTAGTTGCGTTTTAAAGTTTTAATACCTAACATCATTGACTATTGAACGCTACTCTAATATCTTGATCCAAACTTTTTAAGTATTCCATTTTCCTCCCTACTATTGTACCGTATTGAGATCGGGGTAGGACAAGCTGGAGTGTGACTGTGACTGACCATTGCGAGAGGAGTTGTCGGTGGCGTGCTTGTGTCGGATCTGCCGCCCGGTGGTGTAGCCGCCCAGAGCCACCGCCGCCCGCGACCGCAGCACCGCCTCCACGTCGTACCTCGGCGACTCCGGCTGGCCGCCGTTCTCCCCGTACCACCCGTCCGCCGCCCCCTTGTGGACGTTGCCTGCACACAACCATATCGAGCTTGTAGGAGAGTATTGTGTTTTAAAGAATGTTAAATAAAAAGAAACACCACCTCACCTCACTTTTCAACAACTTCACATGTACATATAAACTATTCCGCGATCGCCACGAAATTGAAATAAACTATTTTGGCGATAGCGGGATAGGTTTTTTTTAACTTCCTCGGGATGACCTTGACATAATTTTCATACCCCGACCATCAATGTCAAATTTAATTAAATCAACTTTTAATCTATGCGGAAAAAGCGGCGGCTGCCCCTGACCGGATGCACCTGGTCAGCTGTCGCCACTTCCGTCGCAGGAGTGCCCAAAACACACTACTTAGGAGTAGAAGAAGAATAGAGCAGAAAAACAACTTGAGTATTCTTGTTTTGTTATAGATTGTAGTCAAAGGGAGGCAGGTTAAATTCTTATTGACAACTTTTCTCCACGTTTACACTTAAAATTATCATATTCCGGTTAGGTTATTTTAGATAATTAGTTAACACAGAGAACAGTTACCTGCGAGAAAAAGTAACCTTCCAAAAGAAATCGCAAATCAAATAATATTAGTTTCCAAAACATTTCACTAGATTGTATCAAGAACCTTTTCTGAATATTTTCATATTCTTATGGGCTCCTATCTCAATATTATTAAGAAGTCCTTTCTAGGAGGAGCCAAACAATGTACTTACATAGAGGTGAGAGTAACAGCTCCAGGCTCTAGGGAAAAGAATAAAAGTCAATCCACCCAAGTGTGTCTAATGTGCCCAAAGTTGAATTTTGCACACTCATTTGGAACCGTTAAAGTGAGATGTAACCAAGTGATATTTGCTTTGTAACATTTAAAAAATCCAAGTTGCAGCAGATTTTGGAAGATTTTACATATGGTGATTTGCTTTTGAACTGGTAATACTCAAATGGTTTTGAATCACCTTTCGTCACTTTAGTGATTGGTTGTGCGTTGACTGCCAGACGTCAACACAATCAACCACGAAATGGAGGTTAAATGAGATTTAAAACCATTGTGGAAGAATTCAACCAAGTTTATAAATAATTATCTGTCATTAAACAGTTAGAAATTTTAACTAGGACCTGACATGCTGAAGACTACCATGAGACGCAACAAATTCCACAATTCTGTATATTTTTGTTTATATACATTCAGTATGGGAGAGCTGGTGTACCTTTGATGAACTTCCAGTCTCCCTTGCGCAGCGCGGCGTACACGTCGCCCACGTCGTCGATGTTGTGGACGAGCTCCGTGCGGGGGGACGCCGCGTCACTGACCAGCGCCTCCCACATGTCCACCCCGTCGATGTCTCCCAGGTCGGACACGTTGCGGCCTGCGGAGGAAACAGAGGATGTCAGTTATGTTGTAAAAAGGTAAAAAATAGTACTTTGATTTAAACAAAGCATTTTACTTGGCAAAGCTGAACCTAACATAAATAAATTGTTCTTGTTTATTATACTGATGCTATGTTTATGTAGGTTATTTATTTCTTAAACTTTTAAAAGAAACGCATAAATCGGGAAAAATTATTTTATGAATATTGTTAGAACATAACGCTTTTCTAAGTTGTGTAGTTTTTCAGTTGAGATTCCCAAAAGGCAGCCTTGTCCGCAAAGATCTCGGCAAATACAAACGGCCGAAGCACTGGTCCGTAGCATTCAAGTCTACAGTGTAATGCGGCAGTTAGTTTAGGTATGTTATTGCTAAATATGTAAAGAAAAAAAACAAAACTTCCAAAAGTTATTCACAGTGACGATAACACGGTCACTTAATCAATCGGCAAATCAACTGTGACTATATGGAGTGGCAGGAGGATGCGCCCGTCAACGACCTGACCTTAGCAATTTATAGCTATACCAACGGATGTATGTTTAATCGCTACTAGGCTACTCGTTTTTGTTTATGGGAAGTATTAAGGTAAAGGTACTGTGAGTGAGCGTGAAACAGACCAGCGGCGGAGTAGAGGGTGGGCAGCCAGTCGGTCATGTACATGAGCTGGGAGGAGACGCGCTGTCTGCGGCGGATCAGAGGACTCCAGACGGCCGCCACGGCGCGCACTCCACCCTCCCATGGTGTCTCCTTGATCTGGCAACACAACACACACTAGCGTGAAACACAGGGTATGTACATGAGCTGGGAGGAGACGCGCTGTCTGCGGCGGATCAGGGGACTCCAGACGGCCGCCACGGCGCGCACCCCGCCCTCCCATGGTGTCTCCTTGATCTGGCAACACAACACACACAAGGGTGAAACACAGGGCATGTACATGAGCTGGGAGGAGACGCGCTGTCTGCGGCGGATCAGGGGACTCTAGACGGCCGCCACGGCGCGCACCCCACCCTCCCATGGTGTCTCCTTGATCTGGCAATACAACACACTCTAGCGTGAAACACAGGTCATGTACATGAGCTCGGAGGAGACGCGCTGTCTGCGGCGGATCAGGGGACTCCAGACGGCCGCCACGGCGCGCACCCCGCCCTCCCATGGTGTCTCCTTGATCTGGCAACACAACACACTCTAGCGTGAAACACAGGTCATGTACATGAGCTCGGAGGAGACGCGCTTTCTGCGGCGGATCAGGGGACTCCAGGCGGCCGCCACGGCGCGCACCCCACCCTCCCACGGTGTCTCCTTGATCTGGCAACACAACACACTCTAGCGTGAAACAGGAATGTCCATCCTGAGTTTACTTGAGTTTTCTGGACTAATGGATTGCAATGGATATAGTTTTCAGTAACAAAAATTGCTAAATACGCGGTTGAATCGCTAAGTTATTTAACAGCTATATAACCAATCTTCATTGATTTATGTGTTAAATGAATAAGTAAACACTGCATAGATTTGCAGAAGTTTCTTCAAATTCACGAAAGCACTTTAGGGCTACTTCCATTTCAGTGGTTTGGACCAATGGAATAGGTGACCCAACCTTTTAATATCTTCATGCATGAGAAGATTGTTACTGTATGGATTTTAACCTCGCACTTTTGGTATACCGCATTGTTATTTTATAATCTTGAGTTTCTGTTTATTTTCATAGAATGTTATTTACATAGTACTATTAATTTTAAATATGGAAGGACAAAAAAAGTACAGAAGTTAACGATAAATAGGATATGTTACAAAGACAAAATTACAGTAAAGTTTTCATTTTCGTGGTGATGGTTATCTAGCCAGTGATTTGAAAAAATCGTATAAGAATTATGTAAATGTTTGTAATAATGTTACAAAAAAAAGATCATAAATGTGTGGTATGTAGTCTTAATACAATTATACGAGCTGCCCAAGCATTGCAGCAAAACTGGTAGTGAACTGTTAGATTAGTGTATATTGAATAAAGTTGAGTGATTCCGGAAGTATACATCACAACTTTGTGACTCAAGGTTTTTCCTTAGCAAAAAGAAATACTTAAACAATAAATTATTATAGAGCAAATCATCAACCATGAAAAATCAACGTTGATAAAAAGAAGATGGCACCATAAAGAGATGGATCAACATTAACATTCAAGATAGATTTCATTACAGCGGGAATGAGACTGATAATCTTCTTTTGATATAATTGTAGTGGGATAGTGTCTACACTAAATTCCGAGATTCAAGGTCGCACAACATGTAGAAGGCGAATGAACAACACAGTTCGGGAGTTCAATGATCAGTCATACAACAATCATATGTAACGGCTTGGTCCAGGGTCCAAGGTCACGTGCCATGGATGTACCACGGACGGCTCGGTCTATGATTCAAGGTCACGTGCCATGGATGTACCACGGACGGCTCGGTCTATGATTCAAGGTCACGTGCCATGGATGTACCACGGACGGCTCGGTCTGGAATCCAAGGTCACGTGCCATGGATGTACCTCGGACGGCTCGGTCTATGATTCAAGGTCACGTGCCATGGATGTACCTCGGACGGGTCGGTCTATGATTCAAGGTCACGTGCCATGGATGTACCACGGACGGCTCGGTCTGGAATCCAAGGTCACGTGCCATGGATGTACCTCGGACGGCTCGGTCTATGATTCAAGGTCACGTGCCATGGATGTACCTCGGACGGCTCGGTCTATGATTCAAGGTCACGTGCCATGGATGTACCACGGACGGCTCGGTCTATGATTCAAGGTCACGTGCCATGGATGTACCACGGAGGGCTCGGTCTATGATTCAAGGTCACGTGCCATTGATGTACCACGGCCGGCTCGGTCTATGATTCAAGGTCACGTGCCATGGATGTACCACGGACGGCTCGGTCTATGATTCAAGGTCACGTGCCATTGATGAACCACGGACGGCTTGGTCTATGATTCAAGGTCACGTGCCATTAATGTACCACGGACGGCTTGGTCTATGATTCAAGGTCACGTGCCATGGATGAACCACGGACGGCTCGGTCTGGGATCCAAGGTCACGTGCCATGGATTTACCACGGACGGCTAGGTCTATGATTAAAGGACACGTGCCATGGATGTACCACGGACGGCTCGGTCTATGATTCAAGGTCACGTGCCATGGATGTACCACGGACGGCTCGGTCTGGGATCCAAGGTCACGTGCCATGGATGTACCTCGGACGGCTCGGTCTATGATTCAATGTCACGTGCCATGGATGTACCACGGACGGCTCGGTCTGGGATCCAAGGTCACGTGCCATGGATGTACCTCGGACGGCTCGGTCTATGATTCAAGGTCACGTGCCATGGATGTACCTCGGACGGCTCGGTCTATGATTCAAGGTCACGTGCCATGGATGTACCTCGGACGGCTCGGTCTATGATCCAAGGTCACGTGCCATGGATGTACCTCGGACGGCTCGGTGTATGATTCAAGGTCACGTGCCATGGATGTACCACGGACGGCTCGGTCTGGGATCCAAGGTCACGTGCCATGGATGTACCTCGGACGGCTCGGTCTATGATTCAAGGTCACGTGCCATTGATGTACCACGGACGGCTCGGTCTATCATTCAAGGTCACGTGCCATGGATGTACCACGGACGGCTCGGTCTATGATTCAAGGTCACGTGCCATGGATGTACCATGGACGGCTCGGTCTATGATTCAAGGTCACGTTCCATGGATGTACCACGGACGGCTCGGTCTGGGATCCCAGGTCACGTGCCATGGATGTACCACGGACGGCTCGGTCTATGATTCAAGGTCACGTGCCATGGATGTACCACGGACGGCTCGGTCTATGATTCAAGTTCACGTGCCATGGATGTACCATGGACGCCTCGGGCTATGATTCAAGAACACGTGCCATGGACGGACGGCTCGGTCTGGGATCAATGGTCACGTGCCATGGATGTACCACGGACGGCTCGGTCTATGATTCAAGGTCACATGCCATGGATGTACCACGGACGGCTCGGTCTGGGATCCATGGTCACGTGCCATTGATGTACCATGGACGGCTCGGTCTGGGATTCAAGGTCACGTGCCATGGATGAACCACGGACGGCTCGGTCTATGATTCAAGGTCACGTGCCATGGATGTACCATGGACGGCTCGGTCTATGATTCAAGGTCACGTGCCATGGATGTACCACGGACGGCTCGGTCTGGGATCTAAGGTCACGTGCCATGGATGTACCACGGACGGCTCGATCTGGGATCCAAGGTCACGTGCCATGGATGTACCACGGACGGCTCGGTCTGGAATCCAAGGTCACGTGCCATGGATGTACCACGGACGGCTCAATCTGGGATCCAAGGTCACGTGCCATGGATGTACCACGGACGGCTCGGTCTAGGATCCAAGGTCACGTGCCATGGATGTACCACGGACGGCTCGGTCTATGATTCAAGGTCACGTGCCATGGATGTACCACGGACGGCTCGGTCTGGGATCCAAGGTCACTTTCCATGGATGTACCTCGGACGGCAGTAGTAAAGAACCGTCACTCCGGGGGCATGAGGGGGTGCGAGGGGTGCGAATTTCCTAACAGTCCTGCAGACCTACATTTAACCGGTTTTCAGTGATTTTTGCCTACTTTTTAGCAATTTCACAGGACTTTTCAGGAATACCGAGGCAAAAAAAATTGATAGAGGAGGGCGACTGCACCATGAGGGGGTGCGAGGGGTGCGAATTTCCCAACAGTCCTATGAGGGGGTGCGAGGGGTGCGAATTTCCTAACAGTCCTATGGACCTATTTTAACCGGTTTTCTGTGATTTTGGCCCACGTTTTGGCAATTTTACAGCACTTTACAGGAATCCCGAAGCATAAAACAATTATTGATAGAGGAGGGTGACTGCACCATGAGGGGGTGCGAATTTCCTAACAGTCCTACGCAAGGACTAGTCCCGCCTGCTATTGTATTCAAATGGTCCTTCACATGGACTAGTCCCGCGTACTATTGTATTTAAATGGTCCCGCGTAAGGACTATTGTATTTAGATAGTCCCGCGTAAGGACTATTGTATTTAGATAGTCCCGCGTAAGGACTATTGTATTCAGATAGTCCCGCGTAAGGACTATTGTATTTAGATAGTCCCACGTAAGGACTATTGTATTCAGATAGTCCCGCATGAGGACTAGTCCTGTGCAAGGACTATTGAATTTAAATAGTCCGGTGTGGGGACTATTGTATTTTAATGGTCCTGCGCAAGGACTATTATATTAAAATGGTCTGGCGTGCTATTGAATTTAGATAGTCCGACATAAGGACCATTATATTTATAGTCCGTTGTAGTGATTTTCAACTCACAAAATAAATTTACACTAATATACAACACTTGTTGTTTCAGCGAGTGATTCTGCATGAGAGGAAAGAGATAAGAGATAACAGACTGACGTCGACTGACCTCGTGGTTGCCGATAAAAAGTTTTAGTGAGAGTGTTTGGTAATTAGGTTGCTGATAACAGACCGGCGCGGCGCCAGACTCCGTCATTAGTGATAAGAATTTTAATGAGACTTTTTGTTAATTATATCGCCGACTTATCGGTGAATGGTTTTAACAGGGTGATGCAATTTGGACTTTGCCCAAATCAGCCATAGAACTTTAGATATAAAAGAGGCCAGTGTTCAAGCAATATTCAGTTTGCTTCGAGATCTGTCTTAATCGTGGTGAGTAATATTTTAGATAATATCTCTGTTAGTTATTAAATTAATAGTCAAAATTATCATAGAATATTTTCATACAATAATAAGATGAGCGTTTTGAGTTATCTTATCAAACCGCCTGACCCAGATGCCATGTTTGTATGATAACGTGTTTTCACTCAATCAAAATTGTTGTTGTTTAATCGGCTTGTATGATTTTCACTTAAAATCAAATTAGTTTAATATATATTTTAAATGTTTGGAGTTTAGCTGTTTTGCCAATTTTTTATTTATAGCTGTTTATTAAAAACAATAATATAATATTTTTCACTGGTGCCCATTAAAATTTTTATTCTGATCAGATTTTTGTTTTTCTCTTATAGATCGCATAAGAAGATGGCTGCGATTAAAATTAATTGCAAATTCTGCGGCAAGTTAATATCGAAATCACACATCTCACATCATGTTAAAGTGTGTCCTAAAAACCCAAATAAGGACTCGAGCTCCCGTTATACGAAAAAGTCTTGTGATAAATGTGGAAAATCTATTACAAGTAATCATCTTAGTAGACATTACAAAACATGTCAATCTACTACCAATCAACCTTCCACTTCAACACCTCAAAATAATGAACCACAACCAACACCCAGCACCAGTGGAGCTCAAAATTTGAAACCCTCAATCCAAAAGAAAGCAAGTTATGAATATAAAACCAAATGTCCGAAATGTGAAAACTTGTAAGAAAATCTAATATGAGTTACCATTTAAAAACACACGAAGAATCAGCTTTAGTTAGCCGTGGTGGAATTGTTGATGAACATGATGGACCCACTCCAGCGAAAAGACCTCGTCTGGATGAAAATAGTGCTAAAAATAAATCTGTTTTTGAAACTTTGCAGGGGGTTATATTTTTAACGATGGCGACAATTTGCAATCTGGTGAAAGGGCCTATCGGTGGTGGCAATACCTTTACACCGAAAGATTCTGAAGTCGAATTAGTGAGATCGGCTTTCGGGGGAGTCGTCAACTTTTATTGCATTGAAAACATTCACGCTATCAAAGACCCGATCATATTTTTGGACGCATATAAAAATATTATCATCAGGAAGATAAAAGAATGGTTGGGTGAATTTGAATTGAAGGTCCGATTTAACTTCCGAATCGATTTCAAGAGGAAAGAACAAGTGGAGGAATTCAACTTTAAAACGAAATATTCTGTGATCGATTTGAGTACCGATATTTCGGGTTTCTATGATTTTGCTAAGGAAAAGTTACTCAACGAAATGGAAGAATTTCAAGCGAAAGGATCCGGTTGGTCTTTATTCAGTATAAGCGATTTGGAAATTCAAGTATGCCGCTATAACCCCCTCAGAGTATCCAGCTATATTCCTCTGCCCAAAGATATTGCAAATAGACAAGCTATTATTAATGTAAAAACAATGACGAAAAATGTTTTCTCTGGTCTATTTTATCTGCATTACATCCGGTTGGCCACGGAGATAATCCCGATAGAGTCAGTAAATACAAACCGTACGAACACGAGTTTGATGAAGCTTTGAAAGACATATCGTTCCCCGTACAAGTTCAGAAAAATATTATAATGAAATTTGAAAAACGGTCTGGCGTGTCAGTAAATATATATGCTTGTGATTTAACTAAAGACTCTGAAAATTATGATAAGTTTGAGGACTATCCCGGTGCAGGAAAAAAAATCTAAAAATGCTAAGAAAAGTGACATCTACGTTTTGTATGTAACGAAAAATGAAATCCCCAACAGACATGTCAATCTGCTGTATTTGAAAAATGAAAACGGCAATTCACATTATTGTTGGATTAAAAGCATGAGTAGATTAATTGGTAGGCAACTGAAAAAGAGAGGTCATAAATCATTCCACTGCAATCGTTGTCTCCAATATTTTGGAACTGAAGCCTTGTTGAAAACCCACAAAGAAACCTGCAACGAGCCAGAACAACAAGATGTTCATGATTCGGATACAATATTTATATGCAACAGATGTCTAAACGGATTCGATGATGAATTGAAATTAGAAAAACACAGGGAATACTGCAATCAACACGATGCTGTTAGAATCGTCATGCCTAAGGCGATTAAAATTAAAGATGATTACATCAGCCCCACAATACAGTTCAAGTACAAATACAGAAAAATGAAAGTGCCCTACGTAGCGTATGCTGATTTCGAATGCATCTTGACACCAGTGGACGACCAGCGGGGGATCAACACCAAGAAATATCAAGCCCATCAAGCGGCCAGTTTTGCATTGTACGTTGTGAATGCGTCAGACGACTATGACATTCCCTTCGATTTATATTATGAATATTTGGGCGCCGATGCTGCTCAGGTCTTCATAGATGGACTCGTAGATGTTTCAAAGAAAATAGCTCAACTCTACAGTCGTGAAGCAGCGAAGCCCATGGCTTTGACTGCTGCCGAAAAGGCGGAAGCCAGGTTTACTTCGGTTTGCCACATTTGTGGAAAAGTGTTTGATGAAAAAACTGGAAAAGCCGTTCTGGATCACGATCATTTGACTGGGAAATTCAGAGGGGTAGCCCACAATTCTTGTAACTTGAATTTCAAAAAGCCTCATTTCCTACCGGTCTTCATCCATAACCTGAGCAATTATGACGCCCATTTATTTATAAAAATGCTTGGAGCTGATAAGAAAGATATCGTTGTCTTGGCCACCACCGAAGAGCGTTACATATCTTTCGAAGTCAAAATTGAAAATGGGGTGAACTTGAGATTCTTGGACTCGTTCAGATTCATGGCTTCCAGTTTAGACAGTCTGGCCAAAAATCTCACCAAACATCAATTCAAACACACTTCGAAATTCTTCTCGGATGACAAACTGGATCTGGTTATTCGCAAGGGGATTTACCCGTATGATTATATGGACGGTATGGAGAGATTTGGAGAGACGTCTTTGCCTTCAAAAGAATCGTTCTACAACAAATTGAACAATTCAAACGTCAGCGATGAAGATTACAAACACGCGTGTGATGTATGGGAAAAGTTTTCCATCCAAACGATGGGGGAGTACACTCTGCTGTACAATAAAACAGACACCCTACTGCTGGCGGACGTAATGGAAAATTTCCGTAAAGTGTGTTTGAAAACGTATAAACTGGATCCAGCGTGGTATTACACCTCACCCGGTCTGGCCTGGGACGCCATGTTGAAGAAAACTGAAGTAAGCCTCGATATGCTGACGGACACCGACATGGAACTGATGATCTCGAAAGGCATTCGCGGCGGTATCTCCCAGTGCTGCCACAGATACGCCAAAGCCAATAACCCGTACATGCACGATTATGACGCTGGAAAACCGAATGATTATCTTATCTATCTCGATGTAAACAACCTCTATGGTTGGGCGATGATGGAGTACCAACCCCAGAGACAATTCGAGTGGTGTACAGACTCTGAACTGGCCCAGATAATGTGTAAACTCACAAACGGTCAATTCATCAGTAACAAGTCCGACACCGGTTACATCCTCGAAGTAGACCTCGAATATCCTCAACATCTGCACGACCACCATAGAGACCTACCTCTAGCACCGGAGAACCAATGCCCGCCGGGATCCAATCAGAGGAAACTCTTAACAACGCTGTACAACAAAGAGAAATACATCGTACACTACAGGAACCTCCAACTCTATCTGTCCTTAGGAATGGTTCTGAAGAAAATATATAGGGCCATAAAATTTCAACAGTCGGCGTGGTTGAGTGAATATATTAAATTAAACACGGACATGAGAACCAAAGCGACGAACGACTTTGAAAAAGATTTCTACAAGTTGATGAACAACTCGGTGTTCGGCAAGACGATGGAGAATATCAGAAAACACGTCAATATCAAACTGGCCACTCACGAACAGCAGTTGCAAAAGCTAGTGGCGAAACCCAATTTTAAATCCTTGACAATATTCTCCGAGCACTTGACTGCTGTCCATATGGAAAAGACCTATTTGTATTTCAACAAACCCATTTATGTTGGTATGAGCATTTTGGACATCTCCAAAATAGCGATTTACGATTTCCATTATAACGTCATGAAACCAAAGTATGGGGACAACATCAGAGTCCACTACGGAGATACCGACTCACTGGTCTATGGCGTGAGGACCGAAGATGTATACGAGGACATGAAAAGCATGATTGACTATTTTGACACCAGTGATTACAAAGCGGATAACGTTTACGACATGCCGCGAGTCAACAAGAAAGTCATCGGCAAATGGAAAGACGAGCTGGCTGGAGATGTCATGAGGGAGTTCGTCGGGCTGCGATCGAAGATGTACGCATATGACTCGGAAGGAAATAAGTCTGGCAAAAAGGCGAAAGGCGTGACGAAATCCGTTGTCAAAAAGGAGTTGAAGCTTGAAGACTACAAATCGTGTTTGTTCAACGAAACGGAAGAATACAAGACGATGAACACCATCCGGAGCAAGGGGCACAACATTTATTCCATATCGCAATATAAAAAAGCGCTGTCCGCCAAGGATGACAAGAGGTACATCTGTGAAGACGGACTGACGACACTGCCCTGGGGACATTTTCGGATACCCGTCAGTATGGATGTTGATGAAGATTTCAATCTGGACTGATTACAATTGATTTTTTAAAGACCTGTTTCATTGATGAAAATAGTGTGTTTTAAAAGTGTCTTAAATAAGTGTGTTTAATTGTTTTTCTTAACTATAAAAAATAAAATTCAAAACTCATTTATTTTTGTAAATCAGCTGTGATGGAAATTGCATCACAACTGATGGTTACATCAAAATTTAATACATTTTTTTTAATCAGCTGTGATGTAAATTGCATCACAACTGATGATTACATCAAAATTTAATACTTTTTTAATCAGCTGTGATGGAAATTGCATCACAACTGATGATTACATCAAAATTTAATATTGATCAAAATTTTTAATCTCCTGGTTTTCGCCCATTGGAGTGATTGGTGTCTACCTCCAATTGGGACTTTTTATGCCTCAAAAAGTACTCTGTTGAAGGTGGGAATTTTGACGTAGTAATAGAGCTTTGTAACCAATATCCACCGACACCAATATGTTATCCGATCCCCCTCGGATTTTGATCGTACAAATTATACAAGCGTAAATCCCGTCAATATTTTTCATGTATTAGAATTGTAGAAATGTATTAGAAAAACTAAATCATCATCTGTACATATTCCTTTTTGACATCATAAGTGAACATGGTCTGTGATACCACGATGACGTAGGCCGTTGTGCCTTTATCAGCTACCGGACCGGTAACCGCGTTTGTAAAATCCAATTCGATTTGGATATCGTTTCTTTTTCTCTCAGTCGAAAACGGATGGAGATGTGTGTCAATCACCATTACTGGGTATTTGTTGATGAAATCGTTTATATTGAGATACACATCATCGTTTTTGAACATGACTTGTCTCATAGAACAGTAGCTGTCGTATAGCAGCCTGTACTTTTTATCCGTGATATTCAAATTTTGCTGCTCCTGCGGGTACCGTTGACCGTTTATTTTCACGTGGAAATTCTTTATGTTTACACTGTCGAACTGACCGGGGTCTTTGGTCTGATCGTTCTTACGACTCGTCTGTAAACCGATTATCACAAAGACCGGATTGAGTATGTTCCGGTAGAGATTCGTTATGTCGAACGTGTAATTGGAGCCTATCACACCGAATTTTTCAATACAATCCCAGCGGAAATATTCATATACCAATTCGCCTTTCTCGCTCAATTTCTTAAGCCCATCGATGAGCACGGCCTTCTTGTAGGGGTCGTAATCCACGAGGGGGACTTTCAACACGAAACTGCTAATTTTTATTTTTCCCTCCGCTGCGTCAACAGCATTGGCACCGGAACCTTCAGTCCAGTGGTAGATGGCATCATCGTCTTCCGCGCGGGTGAACGTTATTTCAAATCCACCCTTGTACATGGGATACTTTAGACTGTCAAAGAAGCCCAGACCAAGGTGGGCCAGCGTTCCCAGTGCTTCGAACTTGCCGCCGCCCTTGTTGTAAACCGATTTGAATCCGCTGCTGTAGTACGTGTTTTCCTCCGATCTGCTGTACGTGGTCAACCCTTTGATGGTGCTCGTGATTCCGACTTTATCCACTGAATCGATGACTTGGTTGTGTTTTTTCAATTCGATACTCTTGAACAAATAGGCCGCAAAATTGTCCACAAGTTTGATGGGGTCCGTGCTGGCTTAACTAGCACCATTGGATTTCTTGACAACATCACCTTGGATGTGAAACAATATCCTGTTGTTGTAAAACGAATCCCCGTGGTCCAGTTTGAATGTGGTGAAATTATTTGGTGAATTAAAGTGCAAGTCCGATACCGGTAGGACCGTGACGTATTCGCATCTCGCTATCTTATCCGATGCCTCTTCGTAATATTTCTCCATTCCTAATATAGGTTTTAGGTTTTCCGAATTCCAATGAAAAATAAGAAAACTGTTGTGGAAAGCAATAAAAAATAAAAAACGCCGAATTCCTGATCACTTAATAAAATCGACTACTTGAACAGTTTTACGTTTTTATACATGTTCAAACGTCTCAACCCGAGATTTCGAAAAACCCTTTTATCTACACCTTCAACATGTTTTATTACATCCAAACATCGCTCTACGTAGTCGAGACCCTTCGGCTGAGAAACCAGTTTTTCCATCTTATCGTGTATGAACTTTACGATGGCGAGTTTTTCATTGTGAAAAGCGTTATTGCCGGCTTCCTCTTCGGCGCGGATAAACTTTAATCTTTCAATCAATTTATCATCATCATCGATGTATTTGTACTCGACGGGGGCGTGTGAATCTATCAACAATCCGCTGCCCGATGACTGTTTAAATTCTTTCCAGATCTCACTGATCAAATTCACCCATTTCCAAGACTGACTGGACCTGGGGCGTTTCAACTTTGGATCGTTGTTCTGAAAAATCGCATCGGATTTTATCAGTATATCCTTGTAATTATTAAAGTCCTGAGCTGTGAAAGCACCTGCACTTATGAGTTTTTCTCGCGTCGTACCATCGCCCGGAGACGAGCCACTGATTTCCGCTTTCGTTAACAGACTCCACAATCCCGGTGTGCCGGTATATCTATCACCGGTGCTGTCTAATATGATATCATCATTTTCAATCGTAATAGTCTTCGATCCGATGGCCAGTTTGTTCAAGTTGAAATCGTAGCGAATACCGAAAGATCTATCGTTGCTGGTAGCGAGATGTTGTTTGGCGATATCACCAATATCTTGTCTTTCAGTGAATTCGCGGATCGAACGGTTTATCCTGCCTTCGTCTGGCGATTCTATTTCCGACGGTAAAGGATCAATGTGTGGTGATTCTCCGGGTGGAGGTGATTCTCCGGGCGGAGGTTCGAGCACATCTTCATCTTCACGAGGTAAAGGCACCTTACGCGCCACCATCAATTCTCGACCCGGTGTACTGAAAGCGCGGGGTCTAAAAATGTCTTTTTTTCTTTGTATAGTTTTAGACATGGACAGACGTTGCGGTGGTGATGGGGTCTTTTTATCTGAACCTTGCTCCTTGATCGCCTTGACGACCGGTTCCTGTCGCTTTTCAATCTCACGTTTTTCTTCAACTTCACGAATCTTTACTGCTTGGGATTCACTGAACAATTGGTTTTGCAATTTATCCAATTTTTTAGCCTCCTGTACAGTTAAAGGCTTATGTGCAGATATCGTATGAAAGGAATTTTGGGTGCATATTGCTCACGTATCGGGGGATGTTTGCGAAACAATTCCGCTCGCTCTTTCACTTGTTCTTTTCGGATTTCCTCATTTTCCAAGGCCCATTTATCTTGTAGTTTTTCAATTTTTTTACCCTCCTCCGCAGTCATCTCGTCGAGCCACATTTTGTCGGCCAACTTGTGTTTTTTAACTAACGTCTTGACAATCTCTTTATCGCTTTTCCTCTTCATCGTACTAATATAGGTGGTTGGGTTTTTAGTAGTACATTTTAAATTGGATAATCGAAATACAAAAGTGACGAATATTTTCACAAAAATTTTGAATCGAATAAAAAAACGTACGACAACGTTTTTATTTAAAAAATAACGTTTACACATCAATTTTCGAAAAACGTTCGGGGACGTTATTTATTAAAAACAGCGTCTAGAAATCGATTTTGAAAAACGTTCGCGGACGTTATTTATTAAAAACAGCGTCTAGAAATCGATTTTCGAAAAAAGTTCGCAGACGTTAGTTATTAAAAACAGCGTCTAGAAATCGATTTTGAAAAACGTTCGCGGACGTTATTTATTAAAAACAGCGTCTAGAAATCGATTTTTGAAAAAAAAAACGTTCGCGGACGTTATTTATTAAAAACATTTTTCATATTGCACATGTATTTTCCACACCGTGCTTTTTTCATCATATTTACCGTAAGAAACCCATAAGGCTCATTCCAACATTTGTTGCATATATTTTCAAATTCACCGAAAGTCATGTCCGATCCCACGAAATCGTCGTAAATTCGTTTGGTGTAATGTTTATTCTGTTTGAAGACACAAAGGAAATTTATATTATTCCGTATGACTTGCATGTCCACTTTGCCGTAACTCTGGCTCAGGTAGACGCACGAAATCTTTTTATGCCTGCCTCTGATAAAATAGTCTTTAATACCTTTTTGCTCTTCCATCAGACAATCGTCGAATATCACAAGTGAGTTATTCTTGCACTCGTCCACCGCCGGCAGTTCATCGCAATTGTTGAAGAAATACGCGATTCTCTTTTTATACTTTTTCTCCGCGTCCGCATAGGTTTTTCTCAGCTCAACATAAGCCGGCTGTTCTATGGATTTACTGAATACGTACAAGTTTTTAAATATAATACCGTTTTTATTGTAAATGAAATTGAGCAGTAAATTGGTTTTGCCGCTGCCTGAAGAACCTACTATGAGACATCGCAACGGGCTGGGCAACAGGTTGTCTTCGAATGCCTCTTTGTAATATGAAACTATATCCATCACTATGTGGGTGGAATGACCTCTTGACATTCAGTAAAAAATGAAAGCGGAGAAATGATTTCAAAATATAATTCTTTTTTAAATTGACGTCATTGGAATTATTCACAAAACACACATGTCTTTCATCGCATTTTTTACAGCTCTGATAAAATCGAAATCACCATAAACCGATATGCAATTCGTTTTTCGGTCGTGAACATATCGGACGCATAAAATGCAATTCAATAGTCCCCACTCCGGACTATCTCAATTCAATAGTCCTCATGCCGGACTATCTAAATACAATAGTCCCCACGTAGGACTATCTGAAATACAATAGTCCCCATGCCGGACTATCTAAATACAATAGTCCCCACGTAGGACTATCCGAAATTCAATAGTCCCAATTCAGGACTATCTGAAATACAATAGTCCCCATGCCGGACTATCTGAAATTCAATAGTCCCCGCGCAGGACTATCTGAAATTCAATAGTCCCCATGCCGGACTATCTGAAATTCAATAGTCCTAATTCAGGACTATCTGAAATTAAATAGTCCCCACTCAGGACTATCTGAAATACAATAGTCCCCATGCCGGACTATCTGAAAAATAAAAACAATAGTCCCAGCACAGGACTATCTGAATAATACCTAAAACATTGTACGTTGTAATTCTTTCTCGTAGAACCCCCCAATTATATCTTCACCAGTTTCATCGGCAATCTTATAAGTCGTGGGTCTCGTGTTTAAAACTTGCTTGATTACAAAAATCTCGGACGTCCAGTTCTGTTTGTATTTATTCGTGAAAACATCTTTTTTCGCCGTAATGCGGACTCTGTCTCCCACATCGAATTTCGCCTTTTTACGGGGTATTCTATTTTCCAATTCGTTGTACATTTTCAATAATGCCTGCTCGTTGCCTTTATTCACATCCGCGGGCCTCATTTTTATAGTATGGTGGAAATCGTGTTTATTGTATTCGTCGGTCAATTCTTGCAATATGTCGTGCCACTTGTGCGAATTTCTAACTTGGAATTTTACTTTCAACTTCTCATTTAATGTTCTATGATATCTTTCGATTATGGCGGATTTCTCCTCACTCTCGGTGTGGTACAATTTAATGTTGTGTTTTTTCAACAACTTGTTAAAATGTGTATTTTTGAACTCTGTCCCTTTATCGGTGTGTAAGAGTTTAGGCGGTGAATGACCGTCATTTTTGGCCCGCGCAATTATTTTCTCAAAAGCTGATGACACATCCGGACCATCTTTTTTCTTCAAGGGCTCTGACCAAACGAACTTACTGAACGTGTCGATCACATTTAAAATATATCTATACCACTTGTTTTCCCTAGCATATTCTTTCAAAATCAACAGATCGGCCGCCCACAAATCATCGATACCTTTCGTGACGATTCGGCGTTTTATAAACTTTTTCACGACGGGTCTGTGCAGCTCTTTAGCTTCCAAAACTTCCGGCGGGTCTTTGATAAACGAATTTCTCTTACTGCCGCATATCGCACAATTTGATGTCGCAAGCCACCTTTTATTTCTCGTTTTGACAGTTTTGACATCCGTGGATGGTGTGTTTGTTTTACACTTTCTGCAATGCAATTCCATGTCTAATAATGCGCAGCTACTTTTGAAGTCAAATAAAATATTTGCAAATGCAAAGTCGCTTAAATAAATTGTTCATTTGCTTAGATTGTGTGTTATATGTATAGGATAAGAAACGAGATGCAGCACAGACATAAAATCCAGTTGACCAAGGGTCAAAAGAACAAGTTGCGTATCGCTTATAAAAAGCAGAAACTCGCTATTTTAACTTTGAACAGTTGACGAACGGGAATGTCGAGGTGATGTTGTCGGACGAACAACATAAACAAGTGTTGAGAGCCATAAAACATAATAAAGGCTTGAGATTGATATTGAGCCATTCGCAGTTGAAGAACAACATTGAAGGGGGTCTACTGAAAGAGATTCTGGAGTTGGCGGAAACGAGTATCCCCTATTTCAAGATATTCGCTTCACCCCTGATTAAAGACAAAGTCGCACCAGCTATAAAAGATAAATTCGTTCCGTGGCTGAAAAAGATGATCGACGACGAGTTGGATACAATTATAGAAAAAGATCCGTCAGGTGCCGGATTAAGACAAATGATAAACAACCGACTCAATGCGGCTTTGAACGATGTACGGGTAAAAAAAAATTAATTCCGTTGACGTTGAGCGATCTGGAAGTGTGGGCCAATAAATTGAAATTGAAGAATTTTCGCGGTGTTTTCAGACGAGAGCTTTTACCTGACGTATGTTGGAAAAACGAGTGCGGTATAATCAATCTCGGTGATCTGGACACACCCGGAACACATTGGACGTGTTATTATAAAAATGGTAAAAATGTAATTTATTTCGATTCTTATGGAAATGCACCACCACCTTTGGAGTTGGATAAATACATGAGAAGTTTTGACATTCGCTATAATTCGGACCGATTTCAAGATTATGGCGATCCGCCAATCTGCGGGCATCTTTGTTTAGAAGTTTTAAGGCAGTTTTCAAATGGAAAAACATATGATGAAGTCAAAGACATTTTAAATAAAAATAAATACGCCTGGCTCGGGTGGTTCAATTGAGTCACTTTTTTACGATGCCCCCGTCAATAAATTGTTTATACCATTTTAATTTTTTTAATAATTTATTACCACCCGAAAATCTGTTTTCCTAATATAGAAATGTCGACGTTAAGATCATCAAGTCAAACTAACCAGTCAGAAGCATGGAACCTGCTTTCCATGGAGCCCAGAGAACCCAAAGGGGTTTTGACTGACAAATTCATCATGAGGTTCGATCGGTATTTAAACTGGGATCTGCTCTCTTCCCATTATGATTTTCCAATCGAGATGTTGCGGATGTACCCGCACAGAGTGAATTGGTCCAAGCTGTTGAGGCGTATTAAATTTTCGGAGGAATTCCTAAGAGAGATGGTCCCCCATTTCGATGAATGTTGGGGTATCCTGTGCAAATATCAAACGCTGTCAGAAAAGTTTATTCACGATTTCGCAGGTAAAATTGATTGGAATTATGTGTTGTTGTATCAAAATGTAACTAGCAGATTTTTGGACGAACACAAAATGTATTTTGATGAATCCTAGTTGAGTGGCTCAGAGATATTCAAAATAAAAACCTGAATTCGCGTGGATCGACCGGTTTGAATATTTTGTGTTTAATATTTGCAGGATGAATAAAAACTAGTTGCTGTTTATTTTTTTATATAAAACCATTAAGATGTGAAACATTTTTCCTAACATAGAAATGACGACTTTTAGACTATCAGGTACGACTTCACAACTGACCTTGAACTTGGAACATCCCATTCACTTGGATGCTGAGTACAAGTTGGCACTCACCGGACTTTTCTGCGAATACAACTTTTATAATCTATTTGAGGGTTGTAGTGTTTTGTTTGACGGTGGAACGAAAATCGGTTTCGGTAAAGGTTTTTGGACATTTGATGCCATACAGAAACACATACAAAAAGGCGTGGATCCGCTGTTACGCGGTAAAACAGACGATAAAAAGAATAAAGTCACGGTCGTTTCAATACTTAAAACTACGGGGTACCGGGTGAAAATCACTTCACCTATAAAATTTCACATGGAAAATCCACTGCGGCGTTTGCTGGGTTTCGATGAAATTGATGCCCCCGAATACTTGGACACGTACAATGCGAAAAAACCTCACAACATAAGACCATGGGACTTGATTGAAGTCCACTGTGATATCGTGGAAAATTGTTTTGTCAATCATGATGAACATTGGCACAAACATAAAGAGTCTTCGGTGTTGTATAGTTTCTTTCCATATGGTGAATTTGGTAATAAAATTGCTGTGATGCCACGGCCGCCGCTTTACGTGTCGTTGAAAAAAGGATTGAATAAAATCCAACAAATCAACATTTACATTACAGACCAAAATAATAATTTATTGCAGATGTTCGATTCGAATGTGCATATTTATTTGGAGTTGATTCGGGTGTAGTATTTTTTAATTTATTGAAAATCGGCTGTTTCTATTTTTTATTTGACGCCGCAAAACGATATTACTTGTATAGGTAAAAATGAACGGTCCTAACTTTAATGATTTACTGAAAGAAATCAATGGAAAGTCTTACATCAGGGTGGGTGACCTGGAAGTCGGTAAAAAATATTTTGTGGAAAATATGGATAAAATCTCTTCATCATACGGTATGAGAATATTAGTCACATGCGATGATGTGAAATTCTATCTTCCCGAAAGCTGGAATGACAGGTTGACGAATAACTATATCAAACAACTGTTGAATTATAAGGGGAAACTCTATGTGCTGTACAACGGTAAAATAACACTTTCAGATAATAAATTCAAGCACAGTATCGAGTTTAAAGTTGACGAATAAAAATAGTTTTTAAAAAACATAATTTAAATACATTTTTGAAAATGCCCCGTTAAATTTATATGATGTGGAAATCCGTTATGCATGCATTAGGAATCAATAATGGCTGAAAGCTACGGTTATTATTGCTTGACTGAAAACGCATTTGAACCGTACAACGGGTCACCGGATGCAGCCGGATTGGATCTCAGAAGCGCGTATGATTATGTTGTACCAAAACGCGGTCAACAGTTGATAAAAACTGACTTGACTTTCAAATTCCCAGATGGGTGCTACGGGAGGATAGCGCCAAGATCTGGCTTGGCTTTAAAACATTGTATAAGTGTAAACGCGGGTGTCATAGACCGGGACTATACGGGGAATGTCGGTGTTATCTTGATGAACAATTCTGATACCGATTTTCTTGTGCGTCGTGGAGATAGGATTGCGCAGATCATCTGCGAGATGTACAAAAAGCCGCCGTGTATCAGGTTGGACAAAGTCGAACAGACTGAACGTAAAGACGGTGGATTCGGAAGCACTGGGATTAATTAACAAATATCATGTTGTACGTTATCTTCTCTATTTAAATGTTAATCATTAATATCTTGGAAATGTGTTTGAAATTTATTT
Organism: Neoaliturus tenellus; assembly: GCA_030545055.2. Taxonomy (NCBI): domain Eukaryota; kingdom Metazoa; phylum Arthropoda; class Insecta; order Hemiptera; family Cicadellidae; genus Neoaliturus; species Neoaliturus tenellus. The sequence goes on along the minus strand of CM061533.1, from coordinate 243,936,715 downwards.
TTTTCTGACCCCCTAATAATTTGTTGAAATCACAAGTTGATTAAACATATAGTAGTTGTAAACATCATGGATTTGAAAAATAGAGATTGGTTCACTGATGAAGATAAATACGTGATATCCGTTTTAAAAAATTGCAAACCTGGGAAACTGGAACGCTGGATGAGGGGTCTACCTAAAGCGGTGAAATGGAAAATAATACATAGCAAATTGGGTTACGTTCCAAAAGCTATCGTTTACAAGCCCAAAGAATTCAGATCACTAACAGCTAAAGAAAAGTTTGCGGTTCGAGAAATGGAGGATGCTAAGATAATATACTGCTATGATTGCGGGTTTGATCGCATAGTTTAACTAGAAGCGAATGATGAAGCTGTTGAGTTACCTGATAAGTGTTTTAAATCGCTTTGTTTCCTATGTCACAAGTCAGCATTTAAAGTCACAAGATGCGGACGTGATCTGTTGGCGGATCCCGATTATGAAGATGAAATGTCGGATGGTGACGAAAATGTTTGTATATTGTCTAAGATACCCTTTCAAGACTATCCAGGTCATGTGGGAATTTTAGATCAGCTGGGGTACTTGCAGTATTCTGATGAAGAAGACGATGGTTGAAAACTTATTTGTTCCAATCTCTATTATTTTTTTTGAATTTTTTTATTGCTTTTGTACGGTGAAAACCCACACACTGCACTATAAATATAATAGTCCTTAATAGTCCATACGCCGGGATATCTAAATACAATAGTCCCTGCGCAGGACCATTAAAATACAATAGTCCCCACCCCGGACTATTTAAATTCAATAGTCCTTGCATAGGACTAGTCCTCATGCGGGACTATCTAAATACAATAGTCCTTACGCGGGACTATCTAAATACAATAGTCCTTACGCGGGACTATCTGAATACAATAGTCCTTACGCGGGACTATCTAAATACAATAGTCCTTACGCGGGACCATTTAAATACAATAGTACGCGGGACTAGTCCATGTGAAGGACCATTTGAATACAATAGCAAGCGGGACTAGTCCTTGCGTAGGACTGTTAGGAAATTCGCACCCCCTCATGGTGCAGTCACCCTCCTCTATCAATAATTGTTTTATGCTTCGGGATTCCTGTAAAGTGCTGTAAAATTGCCAAAACGTGGGCCAAAATCACAGAAAACCGGTTAAAATAGGTCCATAGGACTGTTAGGAAATTCGCACCCCTCGCACCCCCTCATAGGACTGTTGGGAAATTCGCACCCCTCGCACCCCCTCATGGTGCAGTCGCCCTCCTCTATCAATTTTTTTTGCCTCGGTATTCCTGAAAAGTCCTGTAAAATTGCTAAAAAGTAGGCAAAAATCACTGAAAACCGGTTAAATGTAGGTCTGCAGGACTGTTAGGAAATTCGCAACCCTCGCACCCCCTCATGCCCCCGGAGTGACGGTTCTTTACTACTGACGGCTCGGTCTATGATTCAAGGTCACGTGCCATGGATGTACCTCGGACGGCTCGGTCTGGGATCCAAGGTCACGTGCCATGGATGTACCTCGGACGGCTCGGTCTATGATTCAAGGTCACGTGCCATGGATGTACCTCGGACGGCTCGGTCTATGATTCAAGGTCACGTGCCATGGATGTACCTCGGACGGCTCGGTGTATGATTCAAGGTCACGTGCCATGGATGTACCACGGACGGCTCGGTCTGGGATCCAAGGTCACGTGCCATGGATGTACCTCGGACGGCTCGGTCTATGATTCAAGGTCACGTGCCATGGATGTACCACGGACGGCTCGGTCTATCATTCAAGGTCACGTGCCATGGATGTACCACGGACGGCTCTGTCTATGATTCAAGGTCACGTGCCATGGATGTACCACGGACGGCTCGGTCTGGGATCCAAGGTCACGTGCCATGGATGTACCATGGACGGCTCGATCTGGGATCCAAGGTCACGTGCCATGGATATACCACGGACGGCTCGGTCTGGCACCCAAGGTCACGTGCCATGGATGTACCATGGACGGCTCGGTCTGGGATCCAAGGTCACGTGCCATGGATGTACCATGGACGGCTCGGTCTATGATTCAAGGTCACGTGCCATGGATGTACCACGGACGGCTCGGTCTGGGATCCAAGGTCACGTGCCATGGATGTACCATGGACGGCTCGGTCTGGGATCCAAGGTCACGTGCCATGGATGTACCACGGACGGCTCGGTCTGGGATCCAAGGTCACGTACCATGGATGTACCACGGACGGCTCGGTCTGGGATCCAAGGTCATGTGCCATGGATGTACCACGGACGGCTCGGTCTGGGATCCAAGGTCACGTGCCATAGATGTACCATGGACGGCTCGATCTGGGATCAAAGGTCACGTGACAAAGATGTACCATGGACGGCTCAGTCTGGGATCAAAGGTCACGTGACAAAGATGTACCATGGACGGCTCAGTCTGGGATCAAAGGTCACGTGACAAAGATGTACCACGGACGGCTCGATCTGGGATCAAAGGTCACGTGACAAAGATGTACCATGGACGGCTCAGTCTGTCATTCAAGGTCACGTGCAACGGACGGCACGTGGACGGCTTAGTCTAGGGTCCAAGATCACGTGCCGCGGGTGTACCATGGAAGTCACGTCCATCGCCGCTGGACCATTGCAACCTTGATGCTCTGTATGTAGGTTACTGTTACTAGCATGTTCTCTGACCTTACTCATAAATCATTTTGGATTCAATTACTAGTTTAAAGTGGGTCTTGTGTTTTTTCATATTTATGAAGCTGAATGATTAATATAATATGCTATATAGATTTTGCAATCGATACAGTTTCTTTTTTCCCAATGTCTTAATGATATTCATTGGTATATATTTTAATTAAGAAAACCTATGCCTGATATCGTTAATTTATTTAAAGTCAACATTTTATGAAATGTTCCATTTCTCTACCTTATATTTGCACATAGTCCTAAAATAGTCCCTATTTAATACATTTCCATTCAATTAATGGTTTTCCAATAACTCACAGTGATTTTGATTCCCGAGAGAAAATTTTTTAAATTGTTGCAATAACCAACTCATATTTCAAATTACTATTGTAGCCTACTTCAATATTAGTAGGCTATAAAGCATATTGAGTACCGTTTTCACTTGTCTGTAAAACGGTAGGTAAGGCTAATCATGGGGTGATTATTCATAAAGCAATATAAACCTTTTCAAGGTCACCCACATCAGTTATAACAAACATAATATATTACATGTAATAGGGTGCATTATGGACTTGGGCGTTGAGGAGTTTGTAAGCTTATTTCTAGTATAAGGAAGGCCGAACTAATGAAGAAATAATAACCATGCTTGTGACTTGATAATCTACATTCTAGCATCGGGCGTGGCCATTCGTCATTGAGAGATGGAGTAATCGTGTAAAAAGTTGTTTGCATAATTTGATTGTATTTTCTCTTAACACAGAACAAATGGGCTATTGCATGTTCACAGGTGGAATCAATTAACCACCGGCTGCTGTTGTAAGTGTTGATTTGTTGCAGGATTAGTGGGATGGGATAGATTAGTAGGCTGGACAATGTACATAACAAGACTCAACCTGATTTCCCTTGGTGAAACAAAACTTATTTGGATGCTATTGGTTACGTAACAAGTTCATGTCCATATAACTAAGCACGACATGATTATGACGTAACATTTTATCAATAATTTTGGGACGGTGTCACGAATTTTTTGAAGGTCACGAATTGAGGATAGTTGTAAGCGATGGCTTGTGGATGTGCTACTCTGTGGTGGGGATTAACGTCCGCACTAGTAAATACTAGTTCATCTGTTCATCAATATAAAGACCATCCTCAAAATTAGACCAATTCATATGTATGAGGTAGAAGTTGTGGTTCGGATTCCACGTTAAACTGTAAATCCCTAGATACCTTTAGCTGTCGGGCTGTTAATTAACAGTCCTGTCTAAGGAGAATCCTTGTCTGAACAATGTCGGCCTTAGTCAGTAACAAGACTATAAGATCGCACCACGATCATCCTACACACTCATCTCTCATTCATACTTGGCTTAAAATACCTATTTAGTCAGGTCGTCATTTCAATAAAGGTAGCCTACTAAAGGAATTAGACCCAAAGGGAGGGCCCATGAGGGGCCATGAGTTATCAAGACAATATTAAATGTAGGCTAGGCTAAGCTTAGGTTAATATGTGCTTTAAATTAAAAGTCTCGCTCAGCAGAGAATAATGCGTCAAACCAGACATAAGATGAATGACAAAGCTAGAAATAGCGCGCAATCAAAATCGAACACTGAACTAAAATTATAGGCCTACAATTTTACAAAAAGTTAAAAATGCAATAACGATGAAGCATTTGCTTTTTTTCGGATTGTAATATTGCGGTACTTCTATACATACATTCAAAGACCTATAAAATGTTGCTACGACATGAATCAATGAAGTTTCCTCTACTGGGGACCCCGCAACCTCTAGAGGAATCCACCAGAGTTATTTTTCCGAAAATTATATATTCTGTACTTAACTATGCCCAATGAGTTACACAGTAATTTGTCTGTACTCACCCCTCTGAGAGGGTAGTTGGAGCCGCGGTTGGAGTGGATGCCGTGGGTCGGGGCTCCATTGTCAGACATGAACACTATGATGCTGTTATCCAACATGCCCTTGGCCCTCAGCGCCGTCACCACCTCGCCCACCGACTGGTCCAGACGGGACACCATCGCTGCAAAACATTAAACTTAGGATATAAACATTCTCAAGGCTCAAATAATTCATTAACAACTCAACAACAGTATTAAAAGTTTTAGCAGGATTTCAGTTCAAGTCTAAAGTAGATCAACTTTCAACCACTATTTAGTTTTACATGGATTTAAAATGCTTAAAAATCCCCAAAGCTACTCAAAGATCCCAAGTCTTTGTCTTTTATTCAAAATCTTTCTTACTTTTATCGAACTTTTAGTAAAGGAACAAAATGGGTGTGGGCGAAGCACTCCATGATGTTCTGATGGGGACCCTTACATTCCCTTTTAAGCAGACTTGAGATTTGAGTTGATAAGTTAAACTTGAGTTCGATCATAGTTAGTCTTGTCATAGATAAACTTAAGTTAAAACTAAAGCTAAAACCATACACTGAAAATAATATAAATAAGTATGTCTCGTATAAAGAATCGTTATGAATCCAACAAAGACGAAACAGTATTGTTATGACGGTCGACCTAGTAGTTCCCACGGCGCGAACTTGAGCGTCGCCCTTGGCCCACAGCCACGGCTACGTTGCTCCACTCACCCGCATAGACGCGGCGCTCCGGGTCGGCGATGTGGGCGAACTTGGCCACCTCCTCGTCTGGCGCCTGGAACGGCTCGTGACCCGTGCCGGCGTGCGGCGCCAGGTGCGACAGGTACAGGAACAGCGGGCGGCGCGGGTCGTGGTCGCCGATGCGTCGGACAGCCTCCTCCGTGAAGAGGTCGGTGGAGTAGCGGCCTCGCGCCGACCAGTCCACTGTCAGGTTGCGTCGCATGTCGTACCCATCGTACGGCAGGAACTGTGGACGGAACGATGAAAGAGGCATCACTATAGGCTGAGTAGCTGAGTATTTATAGAGCTTGACTTATCCAGGAAGGTTTGAGGGTTGGTTCTAGAGAAAATGAGACATTTTTTAGGTTCGAAACTGGACCTCCTAGAGCTGCGTTTGTTCATTGGGCTATTAATTTATGATCCTGACAAATAGATCAGCTGGTTTTTGCTATTAACAAAGCTATACCTCATCTGATCCATCACACTCACTTTTGAAAACACACCACAGAGTGCGTCGGTGTCTATACAAATGCATCAAATGTATTTAACCACACGGGCATAACATTGTCATACATACATAACTGGGGACGGTTCGTGTGCATTATGTCGAAGTAGGCCCTATAACTAAAGATGCTTTCTTTAGTGAAAATTTATTACAGCCCTCTGCAGATAAACCCAAAGCATCCTAACTAAATTTGCCTGATTTTACTTCAATGTATAACGTGTACCTAATGCTAAATATGCTTGACTAACCTGAGTTGTAAGAAATTAGTTGTCCTACGTTTGTGAAAACTCCATGAAAAATTCAGTATTTTTGGAAAGGTTGCATAAACTAAACCCATGGCTCTCTATGATCATTGAAAGAATAAATTATGATCCTGACAACTGAATCGGTTGGACTTGTTGTTTGACCATAAACAAGCTTCCCACTGCACACCATAGTTATACTCTAATCAAACAGAATCAATTTATTCATATTCGGATAAAACCGAAGACACTGGTTCGCTGACCTTGAACGCATTTGGTCTTAAAAAAGAAGAAGAAAAAAGAGACAAATCCAATCATACAGCAAAAATGGTTTGTGTACCGTTGCTTTGACGTGGTGGTCGTAGTAGTCCTGGAAGCCCTGGTAGTAGCCGTAGTGGGAGTCGAAGCCGCGGAAGGTGGGCGTGTACTCCTGGCGGAAGAAGCCGAGGTGCCACTTGCCGATGGCGTGGGTGCGGTAGCCCAGGTCGCGGAGGTACTCGGGCAGCAAGCGCTCCCTCAGCGGCAGACCCCACGGCTCGGCCTCCAGGATCACCAGGTGCTGCATGCCTACAGGACAACAACCACTCTACCAATCTACTACTTCAGTGTTCGATGTAATGCTATCAAGAGTCGTCATTGTAGTCTTGATAATACAGTCAACTCTCGAATCTTAAAACTTAAAAACGTGTTTTCGATTTTTTTTTAAATTCTCTTAGATGAGTTAGTCTCTGTGTATTGGGCATGATACATTTTAGTACAAATAACATTCATAATTCGAGTTAATTTTATGGTTATATTTTACTTCTAAAATTGGAGAAGATGTGGAAATTACCTCATGCATGGGTATGGTACATTTTAGATTTGAACCTGTAGAGTGTATCTACCTGTGTGTATGGAGTTTTTGAAACTGTAGAGTGCACCTTCCTGTATGTATGGGGTATTTGAAACTGTATAGTGGACCTACCTGTCTGTATGGGGTATTTGAAACTGTAGAGTGCACCTACCTGTGTGTATGGGGTATTTGGAACTGTGGAGTACACCTACCTGTGTGTATAGGGTATTTGAAACTGTAGAGTGCACTTAACTTTGTGTATGAGACATTTGAAACCGTAGAGTGCACCTACCTGTGTGTATGGGGTATTTGAAACTGTAGAGTGCACCTACCTGTGTGTATGGGGTATTTGACACTGTAGAGTGCACCTACCTGTGTGTATGGGGTATTTGACACTGTAGAGTGCACCTACCTGTGTGTATGGGGTATTTGACACTGTAGAGTGCACCTACCTGTGTGTATGGGGTATTTGACACTGTAGAGTGCACCTACCTGTGTGTATGGGGTATTTGACACTGTAGAGTGCACCTACCTGTGTGTATGGGGTATTTGACACTGTAGAGTGCACCTACCTGTGTGTATGGGGTATTTGACACTGTAGAGTGCACCTACCTGTGTGTATGGGGTATTTGACACTGTAGAGTGCACCTACCTGTGTGTATGGGGTATTTGACACTGTAGAGTGCACCTACCTGTGTGTATGGGGTATTTGACACTGTAGAGTGCACCTACCTGTGTGTATGGGGTATTTGACACTGTAGAGTGCACCTACCTGTGTGTATGGGGTATTTGACACTGTAGAGTGCACCTACCTGTGTGTATGGGGTATTTGACACTGTAGAGTGCACCTACCTGTGTGTATGGGGTATTTGACACTGTAGAGTGCACCTACCTGTGTGTATGGGGTATTTGACACTGTAGAGTGCACCTACCTGTGTGTATGGGGTATTTGACACTGTAGAGTGCACCTACCTGTGTGTATGGGGTATTTGACACTGTAGAGTGCACCTACCTGTGTGTATGGGGTATTTGACACTGTAGAGTGCACCTACCTGTGTGTATGGGGTATTTGACACTGTAGAGTGCACCTACCTGTGTGTATGGGGTATTTGACACTGTAGAGTGCACCTACCTGTGTGTATGGGGTATTTGACACTGTAGAGTGCACCTACCTGTGTGTATGGGGTATTTAAAACTGTAGAATGCACCTACCGGTGTGTATGGAGTTTTTGAAACTTTAGAGTGCATTTACCTGTGAGTATGGGGTATTTGACACTGGCTAGAGTCCACGCCAGTGGCTAGAGTCCACGTACCTGTGTGTATGGGGTATTTGCCGGTCATGAAGGCGGACCGGCTGGGGGTGCAGAGGGCTGGCGTGTAGTGACTGTTGAGGATCACCCCGTTGTAGGCGAGGGCGTCGATGTTGGGGGTGGGGATCTGGTCAGACCCGTGGAAACTGACGTCGTTCCAACCCTGCACAACAAAGTAGAATTTTACAAATTTTATACTATAAAACCAGTACTGTTGGTACGGAATATTGTTTTTCAAAATTTTGAACTGTTTAATTTTTTTTAGAATTGTTTGACTAACAAATGAAAAATACCTCGAAGTAACAAAAATCTGTTAAAGATGTCCATTTTTTTGTAAAAGATCGACGGCAAATAAATTATTTGAATTTAATTTGACACCTCAAACGTTAAAATCCGTCCAAAAATAAACAACGTATTTAGCACGAAAGAAAACCCCTCGCTTATTTTGAAATAGATAACTTGTTACTGTTCCATAATTAAATTAAATTTAAAATATTTCTTTTATTAAAAAAAACCAAAACAAAAAACAATCGAACCAATAATCTCATACCGCAAACCTACTACCATACCTTTTAAGAATATCGTAATACTTTCAACTATTAACGAAATCGAAGACAGTATAATCCCCACACGGCACGCAAATCAGTGATTACCCCAGTCAATAACTTCATAATGTGTAATATTCAAATTAAATTGTAATTGAACTTTAACTCAAGTTAATGTAATTAACTGGTTTGTTTGATTGATTTATGTGATGGGGGTTTAAAGTTCAAGCTAAAATTGAAAGATGATTAGAAGTGCTCGGCGGTGACGAGACTGCCGCGGAAGCGCCTGCAACATGAGCGAGGCAACCGACGCGCATCATACGGGTTTTGACTCAGACTGTACACCTGGTACTTGTGAGACCTGGTAGAAGTGAGGGGCTCGCTTTTATATCAAAGACATGGTAGTTATGATCCCTGGAAGTTTTGATCCCTCGAAGTTATGATTTCTTTTAATTTTGTATTGAAATAATCAGACCTGGGAGAAGTGATACCTGGTAGTAGTGAGGTTGTTAATATTTATTAAATTTTAGCGACCTGGAAGTTATGAAACCTGGAAGTAATGAAACGCTCCCTTACATTTTATCCCTGTAGGCCATTAAATTTAAACCAAAGCGCCTGACACGTAAGCGAACAAGTTTGTACTACAAGCAAAAAGTTAACAAAAAAAAAGCTCCGTCTCCCCGGGACGATATTTAAATTTAAAAGCCATTAATTTTAGCATAAACGATATAATATAGTGATGAGTTGCAGGCATATTTCCACCATAAAAGAGAACCGGAAACAATCACCTTATTAGAATTACATCATATTGTTGCTAATTTTTTTAACACCTTAAACGCTTAATCTCGAAAAGTAATTTCTTTAAAACTAAGCAATACTTAAAGAAAGAAGAATGGAGACAGGATAATAAAAATATACTATAGAAAAACAAGGATGAGTAAAAGATGGAGAATGCCTAACAATAGATGAAAACCTCCTATTGACGAAGAACTTAGAGGCGAATGTTTATCAGCCGTAGAGTTACATAATGAGGACAATGACATCACTGGGGGCTCTGGCACTGCAGCATAGGACTCTCCTCCCCGGCCCTGCACTTGACCCTGCCACCGCTGACCGTTGTGCTGTCCCCGACCTTGTGTCTACCACCTCAATACATGACTATACAGGTGATAGCCACGACAATGACAGCACTGGGTGCTCTGGCACTGCAGCATAGGACTCTCCTCCCGGGCCCTGCACTTGACCCTGCCACCGCTGACCGTTGTGCTGTCCCCGACCTTGTGTCTACCACCTCAATACATGACTATACATGTGATAGCCACGACAATGACAGCTCTGGGGGCTCTGGCACTGCAGCATAGGACTCTCCTCCCCGGCCCTGCACTTGACCCTGCCACCGCTGACCGTTGTGCTGTCCTCGACCTTGTGTCTACCACCTCAATACATGACTATACAGGTGATAGCCACGACAATGACAGCACTGGGTGCTCTGGCACTGCAGCATAGGACTCTCCTCCCCGGCCCTGCACTTGACCCTGCCACCGCTGACCGTTGTGCTGTCCTCGACCTTGTGTCTACCACCTCAATACATGACTATACAGGTGATTGCCACGACAATGACAGCACTGGGTGCTCTGGCACTGCAGCATAGGACTCTCCTCCCCGGCCCTGCACTTGACCCTGCCACCGCTGACCGTTGTGCTGTCCCCGACCTTGTGTCTACCACCTCAATACATGACTATACAGGTGATAGCCACGACAATGACAGCACTGGGTGCTCTGGCACGTCAGCATAGGACTCTCCTCCCCGACCCTGCACTTGACCCTGCCACCGCTGACCGTTGTGCTGTCCCCGACCTTGTGTCTACCACCTCAATACATGACTATACAGGTGATTGCCAAGACAATGACAGCACTGGGGGATCTGACTGCAGCATGGGACTCTCCTCCCCGGCCCTGCACTTGACCCTGCCACCGCTGACCGTTGTGCTGTCCCCGACCTTGTGTCTACCACCTCAATACATGACTATACAGGTGATAGCCACGACAATGACAGCACTGGGGGATCTGGCACTGCAGCATGGGGCTCTCCTCCCCGGCCCTGCACTTGACCCTGCCACCGCTGACCGTTGTGCTGTCCCCGACCTTGTGTCTACCACCTCAATACATGACTATACAGGTGATTGCCAAGACAATGACATCACTGGGGGCTCTGGCACTGCAGCATGGGACTCTCCTCCCCGGCCCTGCACTTGACCCTGCCACCGCTGACCGTTGTGCTGTCCCCGACCTTGTGTCTACCACCTCAATACATGACTATACAGGTGATAGCCACGACAATGACATCACTGGGGGCTCTGGCACTGCAGCATGGGACTCTCCTCCCCGGCCCTGCACTTGACCCTGCCACCGCTGACCGTTGTGCTGTCCTCGACCTTGTGTCTACCACCTCAATACATGACTATACAGGTGATAGTCACGACAATGACATCACTGGGGGCTCTGGCACTGCAGCATGGGACTCTCCTCCCCGGCCCTGCACTTGACCCTGCCACCGCTGACCGTTGTGCTGTCCTCGACCTTGTGTCTACCACCTCAATACATGACTATACAGGTGATAGTCACGACAATGACAGCACTGGGAGCTCTGGCACTGCAGCATGGGACTCTCCTCCTCGGCCCTGCACTTGACCCTGCCACTGGTGACCGTTGTGCTGTCCCCGACCTTGTGTCTGTGTCTAGCACCTCAATACATGACTATAGAGGTGATTGCGATTGCGGTGACAGCGTTGAGTGACCCTATTGAATTGAAAGTGGTTAAATAAATCCAGGTAGTTTATTTTAGATAATTATTGTAAATTTTCCGGTAAGATAATGAGTGACCCAAATAATCAAAATGTAAATATATACTTAACTTTCACCAGCAGGTTTTAAAAAACAATAAGGCTGAGTTTGGAACCGTTAGTTTTTATGACTTTTCTCTGATGATTTATAACCATAGGCAGTAAACGTATTCATTTGCAAAATAAATTTCATTTTAAAACCTTACATTTTACCGAGAGTTATGAACTTGACAAAATGACTAACTCAGGGACGAAGTTTATAAGCAATGAATAACTTAAAACTCGAGAAGTCATAGAATTATGTTGCTCAGCCATATACTTATTTATTCATGTTAGCTGAAATATTTTGAATAAATTGTATAATAATGAAGTCAACATGGTAGGTCATATTTGTTCATGTCAAAATGTAGGTCAGCGGTAACCAGAAATGAAAAAAAACTATGCTATACCGAATATGTACCGCAGTTACAGAAACTATTTAATAGTTAAAGCGGCTTTTTTAGGTAAAAAAATAAGATGTTTCACTGAAAGATTTCTCACCAATTCTAATTTTGAGTTTCAAACACTAATTCAGTTTTAAATTTATAAATAAGTGTTGGCATGTGTATTTTAAATGTTTAAAATGTAAGCAAAGTTTTTTTACGCCTATACAGTATAAATAGATAATACATTTATATGAGTGGAGAAAAATCTATGGAACGGATCATGGTAGTTTTTGTTCTAATAGATTTGTTTTCCTTTGAATGATGGGGTCAATAGAGAACCACGAAGAAAATAAATATTTTTCGATAAATACATGTTAGTAAATTTATGGATAAGATGTTGTTCAGGAAGGTTGAACTGTATAAATAATGAATATTGTTTACAATTTATTACTTTTTAACGAATTTGTCTTATAACTTCAAGCAGTAAAAACTAATAGCTACTATATCCTCTATAAATTAAATAGCTTTTAGTGTTTACCGTATTCATTTATCGGTTGCGCAAAGACTCATAGCTTTATTACTGCGTAAACATTTTTTTAAAGTTATTAAAATTTTTTGTCTATGAAATTGTAAGTTATTTTATCATACTTTTGCGTAAAAAAGAATTGAAATCATTTTTTCTTATTTTAAAATGTGATGAAAACAATCTGTTAATTGTTGAAAAAATTAAACAATACAAAAAATGTTCTCTCCAGGTATATGATCATAGTTTTGAAGTATTACACTATTTGGTATTTCATAAAAAATATTTGATGATATGTATATACATTTACATATTTATATCGTTATAGAACTATATGATAGTGTAATAATGGCTATAAATTTAATACTAACAGTACTCCTAATCGTAAAAAAGCAGACAGTTAGACAGAAAAACCCGAAATCTAATGTGGAAAAAATGTAGAGCTTTATATTAAAAATTTTACTGGGAAATATGTTATTTGAAAAGTGTACACTAAAACGGGGCTTTTTTATGAATGTCGTGTTTGACTTCTATATTTTAACTTTAGTTTAATATGTTGGCACTATGGCAACGGAAGAACAACAAGAAGTAATCAAAAGACGATTATAAGAATATCGTGACGCTGCAAAACCGCTCGGTGAAGTAACATTTAGATTGTTAATAGTGGACAATATAGCACAATGTACAATGAAAATGTAAAAATGTGATTGTTAACAGTGTACAAAGTGAATTTTATTCTTATTTGTTTATGAACAAGCAAAAAATGTCCTTTTTCAATCGGAACTCTGCAAATCATTGGCGTTTCAAGCTTTGTAGCTGTAGATTTGTCGTTTTTAATAGTGGCAGCGTGCACGTCATCGGTTTGCGACTCGAAGTCCAACCTCCGATCCCGGGAAAAAGTTCGGGGACGGACGGTAAACGCGCCTTGACACTAAATATAATTAGAAAGCTCGACCAAAGCAATTATTTTATGCAAAAGTTGTACTACATTTTTAGTGCAAGGCAAATTCCAAAATGAGTATCCCCCACGCTTAGTAGATAGTAGGTAAAAACACCGGTGCTGGCTCAGTTCAAGGTCACTCAGATATAACTGAATTGGGGCGAGTTACAAGGGTGTTGTAACTGAGTGAACTTGAACTGAGCCAGCACCGGTGTTTTTATTCCATTGATAATCCATAGTATTTCATTATACGTTCTTTTAAAGGATAGCGAAAATGAAATGGAGAGCGACAATAAAACTTACATAGCCTTTCATTCTAATGGCATAACCAACTTCTAAATTGTTTTATGGCAATGTGTGTTATATGAATAAAAACATTCACATTACAACATTAGAATGTAAAAAAGTTTTTTTTTGTGTATGGGTAATATTTTTATTTATTGCATGTAAATATACTACAATCGGCTTTAAGCGGCTGTAGCTAACGATGCGATACAATTTAATATTACTTGAGAGTTAAAACCCTATATTGTTTAATACACCTGTTGGTTATCTCATAACATCACAGTGATGCGTTTCAGCGTTTCGTTGCAAGCGATGCGTTTCAGATTTGCAAGCGATGCGTTTCAGCGTTTCGTTGCAAGCGATGCGTTTCAGATTTGCAAGCGATGCGTTTCAGCGTTTCGTTGCAAGCGATGCGTTTCAGATTTGCAAACGATGCGTTTCAGCGTTTCGTTGCAAGCGATGCGTTTCAGATTTGCAAGCGATGCGTTTCAGATTTGCAAGTGATGCGTTTCAGCGTTTAGTTGCAAGCGATGCGTTTCAGATTTGCAAGCGATGCGTTTCAGCGTTTCGTTGCAAGCGATGCGTTTCAGATTTGCAAGCGATGCGTTTCAGCGTTTCGTTGCAAGCGATGCGTTTCAGATTTGCAAGCGATGCGTTTCAGCGTTTCGTTGCAAGCGATGCGTTTCAGATTTGCAAGCGATGCGTTTCAGATTTGCAAGCGATGCGTTTCAGATTTGCAAGTGATGCGTTTCAGCGTTTCGTTGCAAGCGATGCGTTTCAGATTTGCAAGCGATGCGTTTCAGATTTGCACCCGATTGCCTACCAATGTGCACCGGAACTGCTCCCGAGTCGCATCGGCTTAAAAGCCTATAATTGATTAAGGCAATCGCCAGACAATAAAAATAAGGAATAAATCTTGTTAAATTGTCAACCCCATCCAATTAGGTACGTAAAAATTAATTATGTTATATCATGTCTAATATATTTTTATGCATAGTTATGCATAAATAATTTTAGGGGTCAATATAAATATTTTATTACAAGTAGATTTATTTTTACTAAAAAAATTATGAAAAGCACAAAATATATACATTAAATATTTTAAATCTTACACAATTTTGAGCAACATTATTATCTACTCTATTGTTATTTCACGTTGCGGTGATAATAAAAATGACATTTTTTATATTGCGTGCATGCTAATAGTTCATAAAATAATGGGATGGGAGAGGCCTTCACCTATTGTTGTGATTCCACTACTGTTGCATTTTGTAAAATAATAATCTTTTTTAAGTAGTACAAAATAAGAAGACAAGTTTAGTAAGATAAGTCCTCATAAAAATCCCGTCGTGTTGAAATGCGAGAAATGTGGGATTGGCTCCTTATACTATCTATGTAGTTATATTGAATGTTTATTAAAAAATTCCCTAAAAAATTGTTACGTAGACTACATAAAAATAGGTGCAATTTAAATAATTACCTATATGTTAGGTTATAAGTATCATACAAGGCATAAAAACTCTGTTTTATTAAAAATTGTATTTTAACATTTCCTAATCTAATGTAAATTAACTATGCTCTGGGCTATTATGTAAAATACTAGTTTTTATCCCGTAATTGAGTGACTAAACCGATATAGTTTATTGGATCATCAAGGTTCAGATAAGCCAATGTTGTGGCTCCCTCGTATGAAGAAATAGAAACTTACGTAGTTTCAATGGGCAGGGTATAAATACATCTTCAAGACAAATTCTTATTCAATGTGTTATAAAATTGTTTTCTGTTCAGATTATAAAATCTCTTGCACATTTTTATAGAAACAATCGCTAATTTTATTTCTTGCTACAACCATCCCTTCATAGATGTGAGGGTGCGTAGAAAAATGTTTCTTACCAACCAATTATACAAATTAATGTTATTGAGGGAATTGCTCTATATCACTTTTTTAACATTTTCACATAACAATTTCTACATCCTTGCAATTTTTTATTGGACGTTTTGTTAGTTCTCAATTTCTATAAAATCGTTACTATATGAAATTAAAGTTGTAAATCAGAAATCTAAAATTAAGTTTTCAAATTTTATGTGTTATAAAAAAATCAAGGAGTAGCAGGTAAATGTTTTTATAGAACTATATACATCCCTACCATGATTGGAAAAAAAAACTAAATGTAGCCTATGTACAAAACAATAATTATTCACCAGGTCGTCGGCGAGGATGACAACAATGTGCGGGGGTGAGGCGGCGGGGGTGGCTGCAACTGTGAGGGGGTTGGCGGGGAGGAGCGCCGTCGCTACGGCTACCAGTAGAGCTGCTGATAATCCGTCCATGGCGCTGCTGCTGCTGCTGCTGCTGCTGCTGCTGCTGCCCGCACCTCCGCGCACTGCACTGGGACTGCTGACACTGACACTGACGCTCTACAGCTACAGCTCCACGCCGTCCCTCCCCCACGGCCTTGGGGGGAGAGAAGTGGGGTGCAGTGCACACTGCACACATATATTGGCATTTCCATCTATTTTAAAGGAAAAACTAATAGAGTAACACGAGGAGTACCTGAAAACCGCAGTGGGCCGATTTAATTAGATTGGGCAGAAATTTTGGTAATGCTATTTTATTCTACTTCTTATCAGCTTTTAAAATTAATGCGCGGTCGAAAGGGAGAATTTCATATCCCACTCAGGGGAAAATTCATCCTCTTCCATTCAGAACTCTCCCATTTTCTTAATAATCGACTGCTATTAAATTTTTTTCTGTAAGTTCAGACTAGATGATAGCATTGATCAAGGCATCTTGAATACAACTGATGATATCGTTACTTCTCCTGCCCGTACAAGTTATTGTCTACAAATATCGTCAAAATAATAATTACATTTGCTAACGAAAAGCAAAACCATTGCAGAAAGTGACATGGGGCATTAAGAGTCATCTTCACCTATGATCCACTAGCCGACTAGCCCATTGTTGCGCTGTCAGCAATGTTAACCATACGGCTTTTAATGCAAAACATGGTATTGCATTCCCCTGTTTCGGACGCCGTTTTTCAACCGATTTTCTTTAAACTCGGTGAGTGTTTAGTTATATTATGTCCGCCATACCTCGGAAATTTTGAAAATTTAACAAATATTACTAAGGAAAATCGAGTTACTTTGCGACGTCTCAAAGAGTAATATTTGTTAAATTTTCAAAATTTCGAGGTATGAGAGACATAATATAACTATTCAACCAAACACTTACCTAGTTTAAAGAAAATCGGTTAAAAAACGGGGGTCCGAAACAGGGGAATGCATTACATGTTTTGCATTAAAAGCCGTATGGTTAACATTGCCGACTGCGCAACAATGGGCTAGTGGATCATGGGTGAAGATGACTCTTAAACAGGCGGAACAATTAATTCTCAGTCAGGTGAAAGGTAAAAGTATTCTGATGCTCTTTGTGTCATCTGCTAGTGGATTAGTTTTAGACGTAGACCATGATACCCCGTCTGATAGAATTGCCGGATGGACTCAGAAATGATTTTATAAATATTTTAAGTACATTAAAATTATTATAAAGGTTTATATAACTAAGAATTTCAGCAAGTATATAACTTAATTCTGAACTTATACACTAACACAATGTACAACTTTGGTATTAAAGTTCCGCAATGGTTTAATAACTTTTTACCATCTTGGACTGAATATTAAAGCTTATCGTAAACGATTTTTCCAATCGTGTGTATCTCTCCGGAACAAATTACGGTACTTACAAGGAGTGAGATACTAACCTAAGACATTAAGTGCATCCATAGGTTGGTATGTATATAAAAAGCATTTTAAATTAGTAACAAGGCCATTAAAGGCATCCACAAAATTACGACTTAATAAAGAGTCTCTGAAGAAAATTTGGTAGGTCTATAGCGCTTTAAACTTTTGTGTTGCAAGAAATTTACCTCAACCCTTAACTTTACGGTTGTATAAAATGTCGATAAGTTTATATTTTTAAGCTTTGCTGATGTATTTTAGGCCAAGGTTTGATTGACTACCATTTGCAACTCCGTCATCTTTTAAACATCTTTTAAAGGTTGTTCTTTACTAATTATTGAGACCTTTAACGTTTAACATCCTAAGCTTTTGGCGTATATATCAACCTATCTATATATTAATACGCAAGCATGTTTCTTTTCCTCCTTTTTTTCTCAGCTCGTGTGCATCGTAGGAGAAATCCGCGCACACCGTTAGAAAGGTATAGTCCTGTAGATGAGCAGAATCCCATTCTAATTCTCATCCGAGTCCAGGCTACGCCCCACAGGCTTTCAAAGTTCCAATGTTAATCTTATGGAGGATGGATAATTGATTGACTGATAGACAAGTGTTGTAAAAACAACTTCTAGAAAAACAGGGATATAAGATGTTTCAATTATAAAATGTTTCTAAAGTTATTGGGTCCAGATCAACTGAAATTTCGATAGAATTTCGATCAGGAGGCGATCTCTAGTATTATTAAATTCTTCAAATTTTATTGCTCCATGTGGGCTATTTCCTAAGGAGGTATAACCTTATATATACATAAGTTAGATGGTTGTTTCCAAATACCATTCCAAAAGTAAAATTTACGTACACTATTTTGTAATTTAAGAAAGTAAAGTAATATAACGTTAAAGTAAATAAAACCTGCTAATATATAAAAGTTCTGCTTTTGTTTGGTACAACCTACATGTAAATCGGTCCAGTGGAAGTCTCAGACGAACTGTCCAAAGTATTAAAAAAGTTGACTTCTTTCTTATGTTAAATCTCCATAAGAAAATTTAATTTAAAATTTTGACAAATTTAACATAAATATTTTTAAAATACAAATAATACCTTCTAATATATAGGACCGAAAAGGTTTGTTTTTATACAATCCCCATGTAAATCGGCCCAGTAGAAGTCTCAGACGAAGGCCCAAGGTGTTTTTTTACGTTATTGTGTTGAATATACAGATGGCCGATCTATAAGGCAAATCAAGTAGACAACAAATCTGAAAATTATGGAATCTACAATCTTCAAACTTAGCATGGGTGTTCCTCTTTGCTCATAGTTGCTCACTAAGAAACGGCTTTGAAAAATTACATCAGGGCTCCACTAAAAAGGACTTCAAAATTTCTGTCTAATGTTATTCTTATAGTCAATGTTTAAAACGAATCTAGGAAACAACTAACTTAATCTGAAAAACTATAGGACCTCTACGATGTTTAAAATTGGGCATAGACGTTACTCTTTTCTCGTACGTGCTCACTAAGAAATTGTTTTGAAAAAATTCTTACAAGTCTCCGTCCCACAGTATTTAAATTTTGATAAAATTTTATTCTCATGGCCAATTTTTAATATGAATGTAGGAAAAAACGATTTAAAAAAAAAAACAGATGACCTAAGGAGTTGATATTTTAAAAGGAAGATCCACTTTGTCCATAGATGATCACTAATAATCGCTTTTGGAAAGATATAGGACCCCATCGGACTTAAAAATTACTTTGGGGCCTACGGTGTTGAAATTTAGCATGGACGTTCCTTTTTGCTTATTGGTGCTCACCAAGAAATTTTTTTGCAGAATCTTTCAGGGCTCCCGCTCCAATGGTCTTCAAAATTTTAATATAATGTTATGCATATGGACAATTTAAATACGAATTAAGGAAACCATGGACTCACTAAAACCATGGACCTGTTGGGTTGAAGAGCCTACGGGGTTGAAATCTGGCATGGTCGTTTCTGTTTGCTAATAGGAGCTCGCTCAATAAGAAAAGGTTTTGAAAATTAGCCAAACGTTTTTGAAGTTCTTAGTCCTCCCTCCCCACAGGTCTTAAAATTATCCTAGGGCCTACTGGCTTACAATTTGACAAGGACGGTCTTCTTTACTTATAGATGCTTATTAAGAAACAGTCTTGCAAATGTAGTTGTTAAAGTCTATCAGGGCTCCGCCCAACAGGGCTTCAAAATGACAATATAGGTAGGGCCTGGGGATAGGTCGTTCCTGACATGGTCGTTCCTCTTCAGGGCTCGACTCACACTTCTTCAATGTTTCAATATTCTTAAAAAAGAAGATGTCGTTATCTTTCAAAAACATTGGAGATGTATTGTCCGTCAGGCTGCACCTGGGGGTTTTAGAGCTGCAAGAGCGCTTTCCGCATTTCGCCAGTGTTAACTGCTGCTAAACTGCTACTGAGCTTGAGTATCAGTTGGCAATGGCAAAAACGCCGAAAGCTCTTCTGAAACTCTAAAGCCCTGACGGACAACAAATCTCCAATGTTGTTTATCAGCTAACGGACCTCTGCCCTACCTTCATTGCACTTTAAAGAGATTTCGTTACCTATAAAATAAATTCAATCAATGACGAAGCTGTGACGGGCAACCGGGCAACAGCTAGTCATTATTATGAGCCAAAATGTATAAATTGAAGTGAAAAAGTGATTAAAGATTTGGTTAAGGCCGTTTCACGCCACCGCAGCGTCGTCGCTTGAGCGACGTCTTTTGAAAGACGTCGCGGGACTTATCTCTTAAAGTTAATTAATGGTCTATTTCAGACCGGCGTAGCATCGCGTACCGTCGCTGAAGCTGCATAATACGCGTCCGCAACGCTACGATTTCATTCGTAGAGTCGCACCGTATTTTGGGAATAGTTTTTTTATTTATTTTTTTTATTTTATGTCCATACGCCAGTGGCATTTTTTCGTTTTGACGGGGAACGGTCCAAACCCCAGTCTTGTTACTATCTAACATCGACCAGTTGTTATAGTCTGTTCACCGAGAGTGTGAAGTGAAGCTTACGAAAAAGTGAAGGTTGGAAGGAAAAAATGAGAAGAGTAAGTTGCTTTTAGGAAACAACTGTGAATCATCCCTCTAGCCTCACAACTTAAGGGGATTTTTTTCTTTCCTTCATTAATTGATAGCCTAATGACAAATGACAACTGGGTCCGGAAAACGATCCTTTAAAAAGCTACTAGTTTTCCTCAGGATTGAACCGGCAACCTTTGGATTCGAAGACGAGCACTATAACCACTCAGCTATCCAGCCAGTTAAATTATAAATATTATATTAAATAAATAATTATATTAAATTATAAAAAAAATCATTTTGGAAATTATTATAAATTAAATCCTATAGGAGGATTATTCTGATGAGGGTTTATTTTACAATCTATCAAAAAGCTGTTAATACGTTAATAAGTCAGTATAATCGTCAGCAAAAATACAGTAACACGATTCTAAAATAAATTTGTCAGTGTTAATCTCTTTTTCATTTATACTCATAACTCTCTACACATTCGGAAAGCGAGAAATTCTTGATCAATTAAGATCAATTTTAAAAGCTCTCACTCCTGGCGGGGTTTTCTGGTACGGTCTCCTGGCGGGGTGCACTGTCAATAAAGTTCTGCCAGTTTTCCAAATAGTACAATTAAAGATTTAAACCAAAATCGTACTCTCTTAGTGAGCAATTTTTATATAAATAAACGTGAGAATTACAAACTCCAAGAAATAAATCCCCTGGTACAACAGCAAATGGTGTTACCTTGTGGAGGCAGGATTTCCCAGTTGCTGAGGACTGGTATGCTATGACATCGCCAAGTTAGAAGGCACTGACTGCTCTGTCCTCCTGCGACACAGGAATGTTGCCTCGGACGAGTCAATCAGTCCTCAAACGATTCTGTTAATTAGTTAAAATGTGACTGGTGTCTTCGGTTGTTCCTTTTCTTGAAGCTTTTGTGTAAGTTTGTAAATTTTTGTATTAATTTTCTTGAAACAAGAAGCTATACTTGTGAATCCTAGACATATACAATAAAGCATTTGGTATGTAAATATTATTTTTATCTATCATAAATTATTAATAGTCACAAGTTTCGTCACTAATATGTTGAAAATATGTTTTTTTAACAGGAATAGAAGGTGGCCAATGTCCGTAACTAATTTATTGTTTTAAAACAAAATACACAACTTATATTGCAACACTGTTGATTTTAACCGAGTTACTTGGAAAAGCTGTCGTTCAAACATCCATCCATAGTAAAATCCTACACTCTTCATAAAATGTACTGTAATAATTGTATTTTATAGTAATTTTGCATACACATAAGAATTTGCTATGAATAAACTAATAACATTCTAAATTTTTATGAATTTTTGTGCAATCAAAAAGTTCAAAATTTGTATACACATAGATATAAAAAGAGAACATTTTAGTTCTCAGATCTTTGACTCAAAATAGTATGGCTACTTTTTCAGAGTTTTGGAGCACGAAAATCATTAATAGAAAATTAATACACAGTATGTTTAACGCTGATTTATTTCATTTGCTTGTCCGGTTAGAATCATAAAGAGAGAGGTATGATGTAAATCCCTCCATGCAACTTTCTATTTGCCCAAGGAGATTTCAAGGGCAATCGATGTTGAAGCAGGTGTATTGGCAAAAGAAGCCACTAAATGCCTTCTTAGTGATTTAATTGCAACCACTGAACAATTCATTAAAAATACCTATAATACCCTTCAACCTATTATCCACAAGAAACCAATTTGTTTACAAAATATTTGCCAACTTTTTGTGCATTTCGTAAAGTTGTAAAATCTTGGGCGCTTTTCAAACCTTTTCTAACTGTCCTATAATCTAAACCTTTTCTAATATTGTCCTCTCTTTAGTTTAGAAAGTCTCAATTGGTTATGTGGGATGGGGCTTATGCAGCTTTACATGTAGCCTCTCTCACATTAAAACATCTTGTTGGTGATTGTATGGCCATTGGGTTAATTATCCAATGAGAAAGAGTATGTACTCAATTAAACACTGCAGATTAGTTTGCTACCGGAAATTGAGACATGGCTGTCATGGAAGCGAACTGAAGACTGAAGAGGGGGATCAGCTAAGACCCTACGACAATGGACTTCTTGGTTCACACTTGGTGACGTAATGGTTGTAGGAACCGTAGGGAAATGATGTAAAGTGATGTCAGTGACCTATAGGATTTTTGAAATCGTATGTGATGTATCGGACGATGTCTCATTCCAGCCTCTATTATAACGATGTCGTTGATGACTCACGGTTCCAAACAAAGACAAACTACATCACATTAATAATTTTTTCATTAAAAAACAATATGCAACATATTTGAAATTAAAAACTATAATTAAATTACCTTCTTTGGAAATGTGCCTTTTGTTTAATTAATTTTAATGATATTTATTATAAGAATTTATGGTATGCTATTCTATGAAAAATTATAAAGGTTTTCAGGAGGTGTAGGTTACGTAAGTTGTCTTTGACTGATTACAATACTATAGGAAAACATTACTGTCTTCTAATACTGCAATAATCGATTAGCCAAAATACAATAATCATAACTTATTTTATTTTAATTTAGTATCCTAAAAAACACTCCATACAATCTGGTTTTCAAGTGACTTTAACGATGGATGGGACCGAATCAATCCTTCAAATGTTAGTTTTACCGTGAAGCATGAGCGCCGTACTACATCCGCAGACCTTGAGTTAATCTCTAACCCAGCATGTCGTGGTTCTCTACTATCTGAGCAGTAAACTAGCTAGGCGTTGTCTATGAAACTGTCTCACACGCGCTCTCCAGCCATCTGAGTCTCTAGAAATAGCATTATGAACTTAGCAGAGAATATAGAATCGGTTGTGATCAGCATGAAGATGAAGCACGTTGGACTCTGCCTGATGAGGACACGGTAAAAAAAAAATTTTTACTGGCTTTATAGGTATGACTGAAGTTGTGTAAATTGCGATAATTAGCCTAGTTATTTGAATTATCTTTATATTCATCTTCACCTTTATATTTTTCACTAAGTTATTTAAATAGATTATAAGCTAAGTGTATGGCGCAGTAATCACTATAGAAATAATTATTGAAGTAAACGTTGATATGAGTTAATTTTTAATGTTTTATGTTATACATTGATCTGTTACATGTTTTATTTATTTTTTTATTTTGAGGGTGTCTACGTCAGTGGCATTTTTTAACGTTTTGAGGGGGAACGGTCCAAACCCCAGTCTTGTTACTATCTAACATCGACCAGTTGTTAGAAAGCATCATTAATTAATAGCACAATGACAAATGGCAACTGGGTCCGGAATCGAACCTTTAAAAAGCTACTAACTTTTCTTAGGATCGAACCGGCAACCTTTGGATTCAAAGGCGAGCACTACAACCACTCAGCTACTCAGCCATGTGTCATTATGATAATTTAATTGGCAAGAAAGTATATGACTTAAATCTTATTATCTTACCAAGTAAAGTAATATTAATTATAATTTTTCCCCTTAAGATATTTTATGACTACATTTTTTATACAAAACTTTCCATGCTCGAAAAATTTTGTTTTATTTCTTTATTTATTTTAAAATTTAAAACATTACCGGCCTCATGTTAACTACTTACCATCGATGTCCAAATCTACATAATTCATACATAATTAAATACATGCATAGGCCTAATTGATCAAACCAACGTGGTGTGGCATAAGGTTGGCCACTGTTAAATAATCTTATTATTTAATTTTGAAATAATTTATAAAATAAAAAATCCCCAAGCTGCTAACTTTTAAAAATGCGGTCAACAATTATTTGCAAAATTCACTTAACTTTCGCCCTGGAGAGAAAGTGAGTTTTAAATCTGAGCGAAAATTTATAGGTTGTTAAATTATGAAATAAAGAAACCTGTTTTACTATAAAATTTCTGCAGCTGTTCGTTGTAAAATCCGCTAAATAACTAAGAAAACATTTGCATATAATAAATAAATAAAATCCTTCGCTTTACATGAATGTGAGAGACAAAATTAATAAATTCTTTCAAGCAGGTTGGTATTTACCATCGATGTCCAAATTTACAATTCTCAAAGATACAAAGTTTTCGGTACCGCTATATACAATATAATTTATTAGTTTGAACAAGTTTCTGCTTCTATTTTTCTCAGTTTCCAAACGAAAATTTTTACTCAGACCTTATTGTAGTATTATATGGGGGGGGGGGTCTGGGGTTCTCCTCCGAGAGATTCAAGACGGTCTAAGGATTACCTTGATTTTTTCATGAAAGATGTTTGCAGTCTCTTTTTGCATTACTTTGTCCCATACACAAAAAATATGGTATGCGTGGATTGTATTAGACGAAGTTTGGTGGTGAGTCACTACAGTACAGACAAAAGGCATGGACTAAAAAAAATCATGAAAAAAAGTGGATTCGTGGATTTGAACCAACAACATCACTGCCTGCCATGGTCTTCATAGCATTTAGCTAGATGAAGGCTATGCAAACGACTTACCCACCTAGTCACTTTTAGAAGAGGGCCTCCACTGTTAAAATTTTTCATGCACGACCCAATTAATTGTTTACGAGGTGGTTTCTAGTAAAAAGTAGGTTATAAATTAATTGAAAACATCCACATTGCGCATATGGAATATCAGACTCAGTGGTTGGGCCTTATCTTATTTGCAGTTATCTTATCTTTCGTCTCCACCTTACCCGTTATGTCCGGCCCTGCGTGGAATGAGTTTTTTTTCAGAAGGTGTCTACTACTACCGTTCTAAAAGTTAACCTAATTAAACCAGTGCTTTGGTTAACCATCTACCACGATCGTGCGTTAAGGTAACGGTTGATAATATAAGGCTTTAACATGTTAAATGTGAATTTTGATGGTCACAAGGTACATGTTTTCCGTCTACCTATAGCCATCTTAATCCACCCAAACGTATTTGGTAAAATCTATTTTGGTACAGTATCACGTGATTTTTGTAGTATCAAAAAGCAACCCCCGACCTCTTGAAAGAACCTATTTAAATATCGGCACGTGTCTGTATTTAACTATCGGCACGTGTGTAGAAACGTTGCATAGTTGTCACCGGACCTGTAGCGGTCTGACCCTGACCTGGCCGCGGACTGGGGCGGCGACCCACGACGGCCACGACCACGACCGGAGACCATGTCCCGGCTCACGGTATCGCGGCTTAGTCCACTTTTACCCGCGACTGGTTGATGTTGATGGCCCGCGCCGCTCGTATACCAGCCTGTCACCGCCGCACCGGTTGCCAAACAGCAAGTATATGAGGGGAGGATTGACAAATTATAATGATAAAAGAGTCGTTCGCTTAACAACTACGCTTTATTAAATCAGAACAGATTTAAATTTGATGTGCAACGGTACAGAACCCATCACTGTATGAAGGCTAATGCATGAGCTATTAACACTAAAAATGTGTTGTAATAGTACTTTTGCAACTATTGTATTGCAAGAGTCGCTTATTCGTTGCATACACTACTTTATCAACGACCAACTTTTATTTTGTATATCTATTTAAAAATAAAGTTAAAATATCTAGAAAATTTATACTTTACAGGAGGCACCCACCCAAACCATGCACCACCCTATGTCACTTGATCTATAGTGGTTCTCACTCACGTCAGATCACACTCTTTAGAGACACTCATAAGAAACTGAAACATGGATCGCAAATGGAACAATAAGCTTATGCGTGGGAATGTTAGTATTTACACTACTTTTTGTCAAATGTCGAGCTCTCATATGTCTCATTGGTATCATAAAGTGACTCATGTATCATAATGAACGTTATGTTTAATTTATTATGCAACTGGTTTGTATCTGGAGTTATAATGAACTTCTTGATTATGTCACTTATAACATTAATGGTGCTTATTGTAAAACGTGTCTGGTTTTAAGGTGCTTTATGCAACTGTTGTAGATAAAATTTATAACCATACTAAAAATTGCATATATTGTAATGCCGGATGCATTCAATAGCTCCTTTTAGAGTTTGTCTTCAGCAAATGCAATAAGAAGGACAAGACCAGCCACAGATCAAAACTCCACCTTATCCATCGCGCGACTGTAGCCTAACTACTTGCTCAACGCGATTCACTAGCGTCTGACTGAACAGACGATCGTGGAGAATAGACAATATTTTATCATGTCTTTCTCTCGCTTCTCGAGAGAGTTAGGCTGTGTGTAGGGAGGCTGCAGAGATGGTTTGTTGCATCTTTGTATCGATGACAAGTCATAATCACCGGCGTTTAATAACCGATCAACTATTTATACAGGATGTTCGGAACTCTCTTCCGAAACTCCAAGTGGTGATTCCTTGGACCAAAAATTATAATAGGAACATATGTTCTAAATGCTTAGTTAACCCCCTAGCAGCCATTTTGTTTTTTTTTACAATTAATAATTTTTTATTTTTGTAACGGATGGGTGTATTAAGTTTAAATTAGGCATAAACATTTATAATCGATGTTCATGAACAGAAAAATAATTATTTTTTCCGATGTGTATTTTAAAAATGTCGGCAATTTAAAGTTTTTAAACTCAAATATATAGTACTGGAAAAAAATTAGGAAAAATTGTACATGTTACAAAAAAGTTGACAAATTATATTATCTAATAATCTATACCAAGTTTGTAATTATCTGACAACAAATAACTGAGTTATCGTCATTTTACTGCAGAAAAAACATTGATTTTTCATGATAAATCATGCAAATTAAGGTTATTTTAATAGAAAAAATCCCAATAACTCTATTATTGGTTGTTAGATCCTTACAAACGTGGCATTGTTGGTTAGACAATTTAATTTGTCAACTTTTTTGTTGCTTGTACAAATATAATAAAATTTACCATTTTTACTACATTTAAGGATAAAAACTTAAAATGGCCACCATTTTAAAAATACACATAAGAAAAAACATTTTTTCCTGGAAATGAACAACGGTGTGATAAAGGTTCATGCCACATTTAAACTTAATACACTCATCTGTAACAGAAATAAAAAGTATTAAGTGTAAAAAACAAAATGGCGGCTAGCGGCTTAGCGAAGCATTTAAGACATATATTATCATGAACTTTTTGGTTCATTTTGATCCTAGGAACCACTACACAGATTTTCGGAAGAGAGATTCGGAACACTCTGTATACAGTATATTGAGAGCCGCTTTCCGCGAGAAGTTTACAATAGACATAGTGTAACATTATAATATGGTACACGGTATTATCAAAACGTAAGCTATTTTCAAAGTTATCAGAAGAAAAACCATTTGTGCCGTTTTGGGAATCAATTTGCCAAAAACATAAGTAGTGGGGAATGGCTACAGTTGGCCCAGGTCAAGGTCAGGCGGTTGTAACTGTTGTAGGGGTTGTAGTGGCTGGGGTTTTTTGACAGTGATGGGTGGGTTTTGGAAGTGGGTCAAGGTCATCCGGAGGGGGTTTTTAAAAATATATTTATTTAATAAAAACTAATCAGTAATTGGAGAATTGCTTTGTCATTATTTGCAGCAGTAATAGTTATTTTATTACTCTGTATGGGATGGGAGTCAGTGCTTGTTGTAATTATGGGTGAATCCCGCTGTGTGTCCATAATTGCAAAAAAGGAGAGGTCCTAGGTGGTTACAGTGCAAGTTGATAGAGCAGAACAAGACATGTGTCTGAGGAAGAATGATCATATAAACCTGGTAATATAGTGAATAAGAATAATTGGATAGGATCGTCAATAGGTGTAACAAGATTGAAATTTTGATATTTCAGCATTTCAGTTAAGACAGAATGTAAAATAGGATCAGTAGAACAAGTATTGCAAAGGTTAGATTTTACAAAGTACAACGGGTGAAAACTGAAGTATTTTTTAAGCTTACTCAATGTAGTACGCGGTTTTGAAATTGTGAAGTTAGATTGTTTCTGTAAAATGTGTTTTGTACGTAAAAGTATTAAATGTAAAGTGTGCGAATCCATAATAATATTCAAAGGGGAGATGTGTACTCTCCAAAATTCAGCGAGTACATGATTGGTGCCCGCGAGTGTGTCTGAATATATAGAGACTAATTAGCATAATAAGCGCAAACATATGTTAGAGTAACAAGAGTAAGTTAAATAGTATATTTCGTCACAAGGGCCGAAAGTGGCGTTTTGCCGGCCCCGAGATCGTGTTTCAAGTTCGAGACGAAGTCGAGAACTTGAAATGATCGAGGGTTGGCAAAACGCTTTCGGCCCGAGTTATGAACGATATTTTTCATCACACTACACAATTCAATAAATCCTAAACAAGTGAAAATATTACTTTTTCGTTCATAACAAACAAAACATATAACCTCAACTTCAACTAACTTATAGCGAGATGTACTGCTTGAGTTTCTGGTTGCCAGGCAACCACTTTACATCAGGTAAGGCCACCAAAACTAATATTGTAACGGTAAGTGACTACAGCTGATTCCAAGGGAAAAGCATTATTTTCCATCTACGTCATACATATTTAACAGTTGCTATCAGCTATGTACTAACTACGTCACTGATTTGTTATTTGTTGTTGTTGTTGTTGATAAATACCTACTAATATTCTAGATTTCTCTGCTACCGTTTCCATTACCGCCCTAGGCCGGAAAATTTTGCCGGCCTAGGCCGGCAAAACAGGTGTTTCGTTGGTAGAAGTGAGGGTCGAAAACAGGTGATATCGATGTAGTGTGATGAAAAAAATGTTTGATAGTCTTAGAGACTTACGGATAGATGTTTACTGTCGCCCTATCGCTATTATAATGGCGCACGCGTGAGGTACCGATGCCGCTTAAATAGGGTTGTGTGAACCCCCCTAACCCCCTCCCCTAAGAGAATGAGATAAAAGGGAAGAACTTCGGAGATTTCAGTTCTTTGTCGGGGCGGCAGCGTTGCGAAAGGTTCTAGTAGGGGGAAAGAAATAGTTAATAAATTTTTGTAAAATTTTTAAAGATTACCGCTAGTGGTAGAAGTTAGTTAATTATTTTATAAGGGTTTAAGAACTGTGTCGTAGACGATTGATCGCAGTTACATCTAGCATTTGTACAGGTAAAACTTGCAGTGTAATAATTATATATTAATATATGGGTGTTAACTGTTTATAGTCTAAGTAGTTTAGTCTAGCAGCAGAAGTTAGTTAATTATTCTGTAGGGGTTAACTTGTATAATAAGTATAAACTAAAATAAAAATAGTAATGCGAGATTATTTGATATATTATATATAAAATAAAAGTGTATTTTTAAATGTTAAGAAATAGTTGAAAAATAAATTACATAAAAAAATAGCAAGCTTAACAGGTGTAAGTTAAAACAAAGCATATGTAACATTACTAGGTGGTAGAGACTTACAGATTAGTTGTTTCAGCTGTGGTACCTGAGGAGTGAATGGCAGACGCGCGACCGCGTTGCGGCTTATATAAGCACAGATAGTAATTATGTTGAACTTGACCCCCCCCAAGAAAAAAAGTGTTGACCCCCCCCCGTCACTTTCACTCATCAAGATGAATTAGGTTGATAGTGGTTACATTTATGTAACACCAATTTAGCTTTGATGTTGCCAATAGTTTAATAACTATAGTTAAGCGGCAAAAGAGGACAGATAATATTCTGCAATTACTCAGATAATAACAGGCAACAATTATGGTGTTACGCGATGGGGAAAGCCTCAGTGAAGCTCAACGGCGGATTAAACCAGGTGTTGCCTAACGTTAATTGCAAAGTACAACGCTCCACCTGCATTAGCGGCGACCTACATGTGACGAATAGATCATTGGAAATTTCCACTGACGTTGGACGTTCTATCCCCCTTAAACCCCTATGGCTCCCCACCACTTTGTGAGCCGAGAACCTTTTTGGCGACTATCGCTGAGTTAGTTCGGAACAATTCGTCGGACGCGAATTCCGAACTCAGAACTCAGATTGTTCCGAACTCAGAGGGTACCTCAAATATATAAGCGGCCGATATATATTTGAGTTACTCTTGCTGTTAGGGTTTTAATATTAATACTTGTTGTGTGTGTGTGTGTGTGTGTGTGTGTGTGTGTGTGTGTGTGTGTGTGTGTGTGTGTGTGTGCAAAAGGTTATTTTTAGTTTTAAGTTTTGTTAGTTTTAATTTGCGCATTGCGATGTTAGCATTAAGGTGTGTTATGGTATTGTTGATGTTTGGAAAATGTGTTTTTAATGTTGAGTGTTGGTACAATTATTGTGTATGTGTGTATGTACTAATAACCTTTCACAGCTAGCTGTTAGGTGGGTAGATTAAATTTAATTTTAAATTATGGAAGTTCTGTTGAACTTCATTAAATATGGGTGAGACATGCGCGTTGTGCCGTAGGTAGCGCATATTTTTTATTGCTTTAAAATGTTTAATTTTTGTTAGGAAATAATCATATTTGGGTGGGTCTAGATTAAGGGTGGGAGGTTAGAGTTGCGTCTTGCATTAGCTGTTCCAGAGTCCCCATTGTAAAATTGGAATGGTCAGGTCCAGTACCAGTGCCCAAGCCCGAGGCCGGCCGCCCGTATCACAGCCCACCAAACTGGATCGCCACGTGCGTGCGGGCCAAAAATTGGGATCCCTTGTAAGACGTAACTATGGCGGGTTGGGATTTGGGGAAGTGTTAGGCAAACAGAGTGGTGGGGATGGCTACGGCCGTCCCCATCACTTTGGTAAATTATCATTTTTTGGTGACCTTGACCTCAATTAAGTTAATGACCCCCCCCCGAAAAATTTGGAGAGCCCCCCCCCCGACAGTGAACTTGACCTTGGTGACCTTGACCTTGAACTTGAACTTGGCGAACCTCCCCCCCCCCCGACAGTGAACTTGACCTTGGTGACCTTGACCTTGAACTTGGCGAACCCCCCCCCTCCCCCCCTCCCCCCCGACAGTGAACTTGACCTTGGTGACCTTGACCTTGAACTTGGCGAACCCCCCCCCCTCCCCCCCCTCCCCCCCGACAGCAATCCCGTTTAGAAAATGACTAATAATTTAACAATGGTTTGCCGGAATGGGGCAAGTGATACATCAATGAAAAGCTCTAATCAAGAGTAATATTGTTAAGACAGAATTAAATTAATTTACTTCACTAAAACTTTATTATAGACGGAAAACCCCCTCCCCCTTATTTACATGTCAATATAAAAGTGTTATGGTTTGTGTTGGGAACATTCTTCGCCTATAATAGCTAGAGTGAACATGTCTCCCCGAGATGCTTCAATATTTTATAACAAATGTACAAAAGTTGAAAAAGTATTGGGGCTGGACGAAAAAAACAATGAAGAAATTGAAGTGCCTTTGTTAAGTGAAAATGTTGTAACAAGAATATTAGTAGATCCGAATTCTCCAATGGATGTTATAGGAAGGTTTTTAATTGAAGTTATGACATGGATAGAAAATGGAAGATTAGTAAACATAGGATCTCCAATTTTAATTAATGGTAGACATACCTTTGGTGTATATTGGAGAAACAGCGATCTGTTATGGCTATGGGCGGAGGCGTATGCAGAGTATTTGCAATCGGAAGAAAATATGGGGTATTATCATTACTTTTCAGCTTTAGTCTTAAACTACTAATTCTAACATTTTACTAAAAAAACCTTACAAATGTAGTGGGGGAAGCATTATATAAAGGGAGCGGGAGAGAGAAGCATTTCATTTCCCAGCTAAATTTCAAAGAGTAAACATCAACATGATGCATCAATGTGATATTTGCTCAGAAACTTTTCATGATAATATTCTACTAGAAATACATAAAAAATTATTCCATAATAATAATGAAAATGTAACAGAAACTGAATATGAAGATTTAAAACTATTTGAAGAAGAAGAACCACAAGAAGAACAGCAAGAAGAACAACAAGAAGAAGAACCATTAGCAGGACCATCTAATGAAATACCGCGTTTAAAAAGTATTTTTCTTTAGAAGGTAGAGTAGTAGTGCATTACAAAATTCAAAATGAAAAATTCGAATTGGATCAGTTTTTTAAAGAAGTAAGAAAAATTGTAAGTAAAATACTCACAGAAGAATTAAAAAGACTAAACTTTATTAAATTTGGCATTTTATTAAATGCTATGTTTACTAATGTAGAAGGAGAAATGTCACCAAGAGGATTCATAACAAAAAAACAGACCATCATGGCAAGTTCAGATATTAATTCAATAGTTGAAGATTGTTTGGAAGAAATATTAACAAAAATTCAAGAACATGAAGGAAGAGGATCTGGTTGGAGTTTGGTTAATATTGAGGGTATGGATTGTAATGCTCGTTTTCTGGTCCACCTGACAGTGTTTAGACTGATCACCTAAACATAAAAATAATTGTATGTATGGGTCGCGCCCGTACTACCTGTCTACCACCAGAGGGCTGGAGTGTACGCATATTGCCTACCGAAGTTGGAAGGAGTAAATTAAATCCCAAATCGGCAGTAGTTAGCCGTTGACCTGGGCAAAACCCACCGGCCGGCCTGTCAATTCTGGAGCGCTGATAAGAGGATGAGTCATTGTGTCTGGACGACGGCGTGGCCGCATATTGGAGCTCTGTTGGAGGCGAACCGTGGATTGTGCTAGACCTCGTCGACATCGAAGAACCCTCTTCAGCTCCGTGGGAGGATTTTATATTGTGTATTTGATACGAAGAGGTAAGGCAGACATAATAAATTATTTCTGTATTTCTCTAAAGATGATGGAAAAATTTCAGTTTAAATAAATCAATAAATTGTAAATTCAGCACAAACTCAAGTACAGGCTCCAGACCATTCCTGCATGGAAATGAGGCTAGTTGATTAAATTTAAAATACGTAAAATATTTTAGAGTTAAATAAATAAATAATTTTACATACAAAATATTCTCTTGTCAAATGTAAACAGTGTATCAGTGAGAATTTGATGTAAAATGTACGAACTTTGATTTTTATAATTTCGTAATTCCTGTTCAACCTGGTGTGGACAATTGTTCTAGCAATTTCTGAGCTTTAAAAAATCAATTCAAGTATTTTCGTATTTATTGTAATTTACCAACTGTCTCACGTTTATCATTATTTTTGTGCATTCATAAATGAAATATAGTGACTCAAATAATTGGATTAATTAATTAATGGTCTATTAATAGTTAATCAGAAGGCCTTGTGAATATTTAAAACAATTTAGGGAAGTGTTAATCATGCAGCCTCACATTTATAATTTTATTAATGCCAATTTATATGCTGTAATCAATCATGTCACTTCAGAATTAATTTTTGAATATAATTTATCAATCAGTTGTTGCTAAGTTGTTTAATGCTTTTGAACTCAACGGAATCTTTAATGAAAGTACACAATTTTATAACGACTGTTTATTACTTGATATTGTTTGGTGATAAAAAAAAAGCCACTGTGTATATTTATAGTAATCTCTCATAACTAAGTGTGGTAGTATTTAGACAAATTTTATTACTGTTGCTTTTATCTGGTATTAAGGTTAATTTAAAGTCAGGAAAATGTCCAGGGGGAAATTAAAGTAATTTTATGATGGATATTAAAATTTAATGATAGATTTGTGTGGACATTTACTTTGGAATTAACTGGGAAATATATTCTTGAAAGATTAAATATGTGTTTACCATTGTAAATAGTTAACTCAATACACGGGACAGTTTTAATGATTTAGAATTAATTTTGCCAGTTCCAGATTTATTTAAATAATTCAAATAGACTTTCAAATATCAGTCTTTATCGCTCAGATTCAATGCATACCCATTGTATTGTTGCCTGAGGAAATATGATGCCTATAAATAAATGCATTCTTCTGTGCTTTAAGCATAACAGTGATGGTTAATTCTGTGTGTAATGTCAATTGAATATTTTGAGCGGACTAAAGCTAGAATTCTTGTAGAAAATTTAAAGGACCTTGATTTCTTGATTTTGGGGAAATTAATTTATGTATTAAATCATCTAGTTATATACAAGGTACTAGTGATTAAGGTCTTTGTAGGGTTTATTTCCGACCACGGACTTGGCTATCTACGAGGCACGCCCTTGTACCCTGTGGACGGACCCGCACGCTGACGGCCCCCCTAGGACGCCGTGCCGCTGCTGACCGGCCGTACCACCTGCCCTGGACACGCGCACCGGACGCTACCGGGAGTGGCGCGGAGACGATACTGCACCGGATACGATAAGTCCCAAAATAATTTTTTTTAGTTGTATGGCCATACTTTAACTTTTACTACCGACATAGCCGACTCCTGTGAACAATACCGGTACTACTGTGGACAACACCGGTACACTTGTGGACAATTTCGGTACTCGGTACAGTGAAGAGACTCAACCGCTTTCTCTTCAACTGAACTTCATCAACGGTGTCAACTGGACTTTGCCCCAACAATTTTCTCTTGATAATATATTTAGCTTTAAATTGATATTTGTCCTATATATTTAGCTATAAGTTGTTTGATCTTTGTCCCATATGCTGTGTAAAATGTTTAATGGTTCTTACAGGATGGTGGCCACCCATTTCAAAGTTTGTGTTTAGGTTAAGGGTCATATAAGTTAATTTTGCCGAATTTATATCTGAAGGGTATTTACTTATTTGTTGGAAGAATTGATCATTGAGATAAGTAATTCAGATATCTGATTTAGAAAGTAGGGTTGTCTTTGAATATTAGTTATCTTACTACTTGTTCTGTTCATTTTGAGACAAAAGAATTTATTAAACGAACTAGATATTTGCAAATGATTCTCTCTTTCTTTGCTAGCCCAGATTAATTCACTTTTTAGATCATAAGTAATTTAGATCAGGTAATTAATTTTATACTGGATTCGAAGGTATTTTTTTGTTAATATATCAAAGCATTTCATACTCTGGTAATCTTAGACTTGGATTTCACAAGTACTGGGGGAACTATTTTATGAATCTGATGGTATTTAAGCTAAGCAGGTCACAAAATAGAATTTACTGTAGTCCATGCAAGAAAGGTCACTTTTCTTTATTCTGTCATTGTCTGCCTTACTGGTGGGGTGTGAGATCCCATTGGGAGGGACAATTTCCCCGTTTGTGTCCCTGCTGACGAATTACCCGCAACGGGGTGGCGCCCTTAAAAATAAAGACGTTCTGCCGAGGCCAAACCCCGCAGTAAGGAGCATTAGTAGTGGGTAAATGTCACTTCTGGTCACTACAGTCACCTTGCCGACCCCCCTTCTCCACTGAGTGTGAGCCGGGACATTACAAATGGCGCCCAACGTGATTGGTTTATAGGTGTTTAACCCAGTTATTTTGCTTGTCAAAGAAATTTTCTTATTTTGTGACTTTGGATTTTTCAAGGATTATGAATGTTTGAAGGTGGTAAATTATTGAACATTGGTTGGTCACATACTGATTTAAAGTTGCTATTGATTTTAGTAATATATTTTCCTCAGAGGAATTGGTATTAATTTTGGGTATTATAATATTTTTGTATCAATCATGGCAAGTATCAACGCGTATCACTTGAGGAAAGCGGAAGTCGCATATGAGTGCAAGATTAGGGGACTTTCGGTGGATGGCACTGCAGGAGAGTTGCGCAAGCGTCTTTCTCAAGCGTTATCAGGCAACACGGACATTGATGATGAGGTAGTCAATGAGTTGGATGTTGAAGATGAATTAGAAAGCAGCGAGGAAAAATATTCGGATTTGTTGGCATTAGTAGAGGATTTTGATGGAGATTCAAAAGATAGAGAATATCAGCGTTTAGAATCAAGACTCGCTCATCTAATTCAACGGGTTGAGAGGATACCAACCTCAACTTCAACTGACGAAGATGAAGAACGCAGGAAGACAGAGCTGTTGTCAAAAGTTAAGCAGCTTTTGGATACACTGGTCTCATGTGGAAGCCAGCAGAAGAAAATTCTAAGCAAACCAGAGACGAGTGAGAAGGATAAGAAAGCATCTGAAGATTCATTACCTAGAGCAGACTTCAACGAAGTGGGATCTACGCCTCTTCAACAAGGACCATCCCAGGAAATGGCAAGCGGTTCCCATGCTGCTGAAGCGAATACTGGTCAAACGCTTAATTTAGCTGTTCAAAGAAATGGTGTCACTGAGCAGAGCCATCAAGATGGACCCCAACTAAATCAACATAGCATCCTGGTTTACAAAGCGGCCACAACTGAAGTGCTTCGAAACCAGTATCCGAGGACAAAATCAATCCCCGTATACAAGTGGGGCATCAAATTTGCTCATGAATCTAGACAAAGTGTAGGCAGCTTTCTCGAACGAGTCGAAGAACTTAGAAGAGCTCGAGGGGTTAGCGAGCAGGAACTTTTTGAGTCAGCCGTGGATCTTTTCGATGGAGCTGCACTAGTATGGTACCGTTCTACTCTGGGAAGGATTCACTCTTGGAAGGCCCTATGTCAGGAAATGCGAACTGTATTCCAAACACCTGATTATGACTTTAGACTGCAGCAGGAAATATTTAGTCGTATGCAAGGCGATCATGAGCCGATTGACCTATTTATAGCGGCGATGGAAGGCCTTTACTCAAGACTGTCTGAACAAGTCCCAGAAGCTATTAAACTGAAACAAACGTATAACAACCTACATCCACAACTTCAAGACAGATTGGCAATGTTCGAAATGAAAAGTGTTGAAGAACTGCGAATGATGGGTAGGAAAGCAGAAGCTGGAAGACTTCGTGTACTGCAGGGATCAACTCAACACAAGAATGGAGGGATACTTGAACCAGATTTAGCGTATTCAGAGCCATCAAAACGTAAATTTGTCTCAACTGTGCAAGCAAAAACTTTTCGAAGATACTCGAATGACAAATGCTGGAATTGTGGGAATTCGGGGCATCGATTTGCAACTTGTAGGCAACCTAGGAAAAAGTTTTGCTACGGATGCGGTCATCCTGATACAGTCCGAGCAGAATGTAACAGATGCCTTTCAAAAAACGTGCAACGTGGGGGGTCGGCTCCAAACACCACGTTGACTCCCCAGAAAGAAGATTAAGTCAGTCTAGCGCACAAGTAGACCACCTGATTCGGTCTGAAGAAAATGATTCAAGGCCATATCTGGATGTAAGGGTTTTCGGAAAGAAAATTAGGGCATTGCTTGATTCTGGAGCAACACATACAGTCATCGGACAAGAAGGATTATGGCTTGTGGATAAGGTTCCTGCTAAACTAAATAAAATTGATAATGACTGGGTGAAAACAGCAGATTCAGGAAAACATAAAGTTGAAGGTCATATGATAGTTCCTGTAACTTTGGAGGGAAGAACACGTTCTCTTTCAGTCCTCATTGTACCTACATTTAAGGTTGGTCTTATTCTCGGCATCGACTTCTGGAATACCATGCAACTTATTACAGACATGAGCCATAAGACTTGGGAATTTGCACCTTCAGTGGGAATGAATATAGCGACAATTGAACTTAAGAAGGGTTTAAACTCAGAAGATCATCTAACAGAAGACCAAAAGAAGAGACTTGAAGATTTAATACAGAGCCATTCCAGAGAAATAGGTAGTGGGTTAGGCAGGACGAACCTTGTTGAGCATATAATAGATACAGGAGAGGCAGTACCGATTAAACAACGCTACTACCAGGTATCACCTGCACGGTTAAAAGTGATGAATGAGGAGTTAGACAAGATGCTGGAATTAGGAGTTGTTCAACCATCCAAAAGTAGCTGGTCTTCGCCTGTCGTGCTCCTTGATAAGCCTGATGGAAGTAAACGCTTTTGTGTAGACTACAGGAAGTTGAATGCGTGCACAAAACGTGATGCTTATCCCCTTCCTCAAGTCACTATGATCCTTGACAGATTAAGGGATGCTAAGTATCTGTCGTCTTTGGATGTAAAATCGGCGTACTGGCAGATACCTTTGTCTTTAGAAAGTCGAGAAAAAACAGCGTTCACCGTGCCAGGTCGTGGCCTGTTTGAATTCATAACCATGCCATTTGGACTGCACAACGCACCCGCAACGTGGCAACGACTAATTGATTCAGTGCTAGGAGCAGACCTTGAACCCAATGTATTCGTGTATCTGGACGATATTGTAGTTGTAACATCCACCTTCGACCGTCACTTGGAAATATTAGAAGAAATTTTTAAACGCCTAAAAGCAGCAAATTTAACTTTGAATCAAGAAAAGAATCGTTTATGTCGCTCCGAGCTGAAATATTTAGGGTATATAGTCGACCACCAAGGACTTAGAGTAGACCCAGGCAAAGTTGAAGCAATTCTGAACCTACCCGTGCCTAAGAGCCAGAGATCAGTCCGCCAGTTTCTAGGTACAGCATCCTGGTACCGTAGATTTATACCTGATTTTGCCAGTAGGATTCATCCATTATCGAGACTCCTTAAGAAGAAACACAAATTTCAGTGGGATGAAGATGCCCAAAAAGCATTTGAAGATATTCGGTCCTGTTTGGTTAAAGCACCTATCTTGGCTTGTCCAGATTTTTTCTAAGCCGTTTACTCTGTCTTGCGATGCCTCCTCTGTTGGTCTTGGTGCTGTATTAAGTCAACATCTACAAGACGAAGATAAAAGTTTGGACCAGCCTTCAGGTGAAAACGTCATCGCTTATGCAAGCCGCACGCTTTCGAGAGCAGAACAAAAATACTCAACGACGGAGAGGGAATGCCTGGCGGTCATATGGGCCATAGAAAGATTCCGACCATACCTCGAGGGCACCCATTTCACAGTGGTAACTGACCATTATAGCTTGCTTTGGCTTCATAGTCTCAAGGATCCGCAAGGAAGACTTGCTCGGTGGGCTCTAAGGCTGCAACCTTATAGCTTTAACCTGGTGCATAGAAAAGGAAAGGAACACTATGTACCAGACATGCTTTCTCGATCTACAGAACAGGAAGAAGACATTCAGGTTCACGCCATTAATGTTGAGAAAGAGGACAAGTGGTATCTGAAAATGATGGAGGATGTGAACAAGAAGGGCCAGAACTACCCTAACTGGAAAGTTGAAGATGGAGTACTGTGGAAGTTTGTTCCGGGAAAGAAATTAGCTATAGACGATGAAGACAGTGACTGGAAAAGAGTATTGCCAAAACACGCCCGCTCGGAAATCTTAGCCCAATATCACGATGCACCCACCGCAGGTCATATGGGAGTGCATAAGACCTTTGCAAGAATTCAGATGAAATATTACTGGCCAAAAATGAAACAGGATATATCTAGGTACATACAACGATGCCGCTCTTGTCAGCAGAATAAGTACGACCAACACAAGCCAGCAGGACAGATGGGAGCACTAAGGATAATCAACAGACCTTGGGCAATGATAAGCGCCGATATTTTAGGACCACTTCCGAGATCGTCAGCCGGTTACAAATATCTTTTAGTCGTGATGGATCAGTTTACAAAATTCCCCCTCTTGTTCCCTTTGAGGGAAGCCACAGCTTCAGCCGTTGCAAGGAAACTAGAGGAAGATGTTTTGCTTATGTTCGGTATCCCATCTCACATAATATGTGACAACGGATCAGAGTTTGTGGGAAAACCTATGAAGACTTTGGCTCAGAATTACCGGATAAAGATATTGTATAATCCCAAAAGACACGCACAGTCCAACCCAACAGAAAGGGTTAACAGAACACTTGGACCAATGCTCAGATCCTACGTTGGAGAAAACCATAGACACTGGGATCGCAACATCGCTCAACTAGGGTTTGCATTAAGGTCGGCAAAACATGAATCGACAGGGTACAGCCCAGCGTTCCTCACATTTGGTCGAGAGCTGATCGCTATCAACGAAAAGGCGGATTCTTCAGACTGCTCGAACCAATGCCCTGAGGTAGAAGATGCAGATAAATACGGAAAGAAGATGAAAGAGTTGAAGACACTTTATGAGGAGGTGACAAAGAAATTGAACACAGCCCATGATCGGAATGCCCATAGATACAACCTGAGAAGAAGGGATATTGAATTTGAAGAAGGTGATCAGGTGTGGAAAAGGAATTATCCTCTGTCAAATGCTGCAAACCACTTTTCAGCAAAGTTGGCCCCAAGATACGAAGGACCGTATACAATAGGGACCAAGATTTCAAGACTAGTATACCAGCTGAAGGATTCCGATGGGAAGTCAATCGGAAATTGGCACATCAGCGACCTCAAACCTTACTTCTAATTGAAGGAAATTTGGGAAATTCCCTTTTTGGTGGGGGAGTATGTGTTATGCTCGTTTTCTGGTCCACCTGACAGTGTTTAGACTGATCACCTAAACATAAAAATAATTGTATGTATGGGTCGCGCCCGTACTACCTGTCTACCACCAGAGGGCTGGAGTGTACGCATATTGCCTACCGAAGTTGGAAGGAGTAAATTAAATCCCAAATCGGCAGTAGTTAGCCGTTGACCTGGGCAAAACCCACCGGCCGGCCTGTCAATTCTGGAGCGCTGATAAGAGGATGAGTCATTGTGTCTGGACGACGGCGTGGCCGCATATTGGAGCTCTGTTGGAGGCGAACCGTGGATTGTGCTAGACCTC
Source organism: Neoaliturus tenellus (assembly GCA_030545055.2). NCBI lineage: Eukaryota > Metazoa > Arthropoda > Insecta > Hemiptera > Cicadellidae > Neoaliturus > Neoaliturus tenellus. The sequence continues at coordinate 243,895,736 of CM061533.1, read as the reverse complement.
GTCGACATCGAAGAACCCTCTTCAGCTCCATGGGAGGATTTTATATTGTGTATTTGATACGAAGAGGTAAGGCAGACATAATAAATTATTTCTGTATTTCTCTAAAGATGATGGAAAAATTTCAGTTTAAATAAATCAATAAATTGTAAATTCAGCACAAACTCAAGTACAGGCTCCAGACCATTCCTGCATGGAAATGAGGCTAGTTGATTAAATTTAAAATACGTAAAATATTTTAGAGTTAAATAAATAAATAATTTTACATACAAAATATTCTCTTGTCAAATGTAAACAGTGTATCAGTGAGAATTTGATGTAAAATGTACGAACTTTGATTTTTATAATTTCATAATTCCTGTTCAACCTGGTGTGGACAATTGTTCTAGCAATTTCTGAGCTTTAAAAAATCAATTCAAGTATTTTCGTATTTATTGTAATTTACCAACTGTCTCACGTTTATCATTATTTTTGTGCATTCATAAATGAAATATAGTGACTCAAATAATTGGATTAATTAATTAATGGTCTATTAATAGTTAATCAGAAGGCCTTGTGAATATTTAAAACAATTTAGGGAAGTGTTAATCATGCAGCCTCACATTTATAATTTTATTAATGCCAATTTATATGCTGTAATCAATCATGTCACTTCAGAATTAATTTTTGAATATAATTTATCAATCAGTTGTTGCTAAGTTGTTTAATGCTTTTGAACTCAACGGAATCTTTAATGAAAGTACACAATTTTATAACGACTGTTTATTACTTGATATTGTTTGGTGATAAAAAAAAAGCCACTGTGTATATTTATAGTAATCTCTCATAACTAAGTGTGGTAGTATTTAGACAAATTTTATTACTGTTGCTTTTATCTGGTATTAAGGTTAATTTAAAGTCAGGAAAATGTCCAGGGGGAAATTAAAGTAATTTTATGATGGATATTAAAATTTAATGATAGATTTGTGTGGACATTTACTTTGGAATTAACTGGGAAATATATTCTTGAAAGATTAAATATGTGTTTACCATTGTAAATAGTTAACTCAATACACGGGACAGTTTTAATGATTTAGAATTAATTTTGCCAGTTCCAGATTTATTTAAATAATTCAAATAGACTTTCAAATATCAGTCTTTATCGCTCAGATTCAATGCATACCCATTGTATTGTTGCCTGAGGAAATATGATGCCTATAAATAAATGCATTCTTCTGTGCTTTAAGCATAACAGTGATGGTTAATTCTGTGTGTAATGTCAATTGAATATTTTGAGCGGACTAAAGCTAGAATTCTTGTAGAAAATTTAAAGGACCTTGATTTCTTGATTTTGGGGAAATTAATTTATGTATTAAATCATCTAGTTATATACAAGGTACTAGTGATTAAGGTCTTTGTAGGGTTTATTTCCGACCACGGACTTGGCTATCTACGAGGCACGCCCCTTGTACCCTGTGGACGGACCCGCACGCTGACGGCCCCCCTAGGACGCCGTGCCGCTGCTGACCGGCCGTACCACCTGCCCTGGACACGCGCGCACCGGACGCTACCGGGAGTGGCGCGGAGACGATACTGCACCGGATACGATAAGTCCCAAAATAATTTTTTTTAGTTGTATGGCCATACTTTAACTTTTACTACCGACATAGCCGACTCCTGTGAACAATACCGGTACTACTGTGGACAACACCGGTACACTTGTGGACAATTTCGGTACTCGGTACAGTGAAGAGACTCAACCGCTTTCTCTTCAACTGAACTTCATCAACGGTGTCAACTGGACTTTGCCCCAACAATTTTCTCTTGATAATATATTTAGCTTTAAATTGATATTTGTCCTATATATTTAGCTATAAGTTGTTTGATCTTTGTCCCATATGCTGTGTAAAATGTTTAATGGTTCTTACAGGATGGTGGCCACCCATTTCAAAGTTTGTGTTTAGGTTAAGGGTCATATAAGTTAATTTTGCCGAATTTATATCTGAAGGGTATTTACTTATTTGTTGGAAGAATTGATCATTGAGATAAGTAATTCAGATATCTGATTTAGAAAGTAGGGTTGTCTTTGAATATTAGTTATCTTACTACTTGTTCTGTTCATTTTGAGACAAAAGAATTTATTAAACGAACTAGATATTTGCAAATGATTCTCTCTTTCTTTGCTAGCCCAGATTAATTCACTTTTTAGATCATAAGTAATTTAGATCAGGTAATTAATTTTATACTGGATTCGAAGGTATTTTTTTGTTAATATATCAAAGCATTTCATACTCTGGTAATCTTAGACTTGGATTTCACAAGTACTGGGGGAACTATTTTATGAATCTGATGGTATTTAAGCTAAGCAGGTCACAAAATAGAATTTACTGTAGTCCATGCAAGAAAGGTCACTTTTCTTTATTCTGTCATTGTCTGCCTTACTGGTGGGGTGTGAGATCCCATTGGGAGGGACAATTTCCCCGTTTGTGTCCCTGCTGACGAATTACCCGCAACGGGGTGGCGCCCTTAAAAATAAAGACGTTCTGCCGAGGCCAAACCCCGCAGTAAGGAGCATTAGTAGTGGGTAAATGTCACTTCTGGTCACTACAGTCACCTTGCCGACCCCCCTTCTCCACTGAGTGTGAGCCGGGACATTACAGGATATTAGAGTTCATAAACATGGCTACGGATTAAGGGGTAGCAGTTATATTCCGCTTCCAAAGAAAATTTCAGACACCAAATCATGTATAAATGTTCAAAATGAAGATATGGAATGTTTTAGATATGCAATGACGGCAAAATTTGTACCACCTCACCATGCGGATAGACCCAGTGAAGAATATGAAACACACAGAAATAAATATAATTTCCAAGGCTTGACTTACCCAGTGGCTTTGAAGGACATCCCAAAGTTCGAAAAACAAAACCCTGGAACATCTGTTAATGTTTTTGGTTTGGACAGTTCGAATAAAGTGTACCCATTGCGTGTGGTGAAGAATGAACTCCCAGATCATACAGATTTATTCCTACTTACAAAAGGTGATGTTTCCCACTATGTATGGATTAAAAAATTTGAAACTCTTGTTAGTAATCAATTATCTAAAAATAGAAATAAGAAGATAATTTGCAAAAGATGCTTCAATTTTCGTGAAGAAAGAAGAGAAGGAAACAAATGGTTACTAGAGCATAAAAAACTATGTAACAACAACTATGAAGCAAAAATTATCTTACCATGTTTAAGTAAGGCAGAGTTAAAATTTGAGAAAATCTCCCATCAATACCGGATTCCCATTGTTGTCTATGCTGATTTTGAATCTACACTAGTGCCTATTGAAGATAATGATGGCGATGTAGCAAGGAAAAGTGTTAAGTATCAGATACATGATCCAAACAGTTTTTGTTTAATGGTTAAATCTACTCTTTCTGAAGAACATCTAAATAAATTTAATTTAACTTCAAAACCTATTGTCTATCGTGGTGTTAATGCTTCTAAAATATTCCTTGATCAGTTGTATATAATAGCGGAAAGTGTTGAAAGATTGTACAGTGATATTATACCGATGATACCTTTGGATGAAGAAGAAGAGATTCAACATGAAAATGCAACTCATTGTTATTTACGTAGAAATGAATTTACTGTGGAAAATCACAAAGTTCATGATCATGACCATCTGACAGGGTATTATAGAGGTGCTGCATGTAACAGCTGTAATGTCAACTACAAGATCCCTACAGATATACCTGTAATATTACATAACCTTAGTGGTTATGATGCGCATTTTATCATTCCGGAATTAGGAAGAGATAATGGAGAAATTGATGTCATAGCTGAAACCACGGAGAAGTTTATAAGTTTTACTAAAAAAGTTGGAAATATAAAGCTTCGGTTTTTAGACTCTTACCGTTTTATGCCATCTAGTTTAATGAAGCTTTATGAAAACCTGAGAACAGAAGATTTAATAGAAACCAAGAAGATTGTAAGTAATGACAAGGTTAATTTAGTTCTTCGCAAAGGTGTTTTCCCGTATGATTATATAGATAGCTTAGAAAGATTTAATGAAACATCCCTTCCACCAAAAGAAGAATTCAAAAGTAAACTATATGACACAGATATATCCCATGAAGATTATGAACATGCGTGTAGAGTATGGAATGAATTAGGATTTAAAACACTTGGAGAATATTCGGACTTTTATGTAAAACTAGATGTAACTTTACTTTGTGATATAATGGAAGAGTTTAGAAATACATGTTTTAAGGCATATGGATTAGACCCTCTGCATTCTTGTACATCACCTGGACTAGCTTGGCAAGCAATGTTAAAGGAAACAAAATGTAAACTCCAACTTCTTACAGATATAGACATGGTGCTGATGTTGGAATCAGGTGTTCGAGGGGGACTAACTCAAAGCGTAACACGACATGTAAAGGAAAATAACAAATATTTGCCCAATTTCGATGCAACAAAACCAACTACATATTTAGGTTATTTTGATGCAAATAACCTTTATGGATGGGCCATGTCGAATCCTCTCCCATTTGGCGACTTCAAATGGGTAGACCCTGATTCTATTGGAAACATTATGGATATAGCAAAACATGGAGATACTGGTTATATTTTGGATGTAGATATTGAGTACCCTGAACATTTGCATGACCACCATTATGATTTACCTCTACTGGCCAAGACAGAAATATCACTAACCGGTAGATGGCCTAAATTAATGATGACTTTAACCAACAAATCAAGATATGTTGCTCATTATTGGGTAATACAACAAGCCCTAGAATTAGGATTGAGAATAACAAAAATTAATAGAGCTTTACAATTTTCTAAATCCTGTTGGTTAAAGTCATACATTGACAATAACACAAAAAGAAGAACTGCAGCTACATCTAATTTTCAAAAGGACTTTTTTAAATTGATGAATAATGCGATGTTTGGCAAGACACTGGAAAACAAAAGAAAGCATAAGAATGTGAAATTAGTTAGTGATCCGGTGAAACTACAAAAGCTGGTACAAAAACCTAACTTCGGATCATCCATAATAATCAACAAAAATCTTGTAGCTGTTTCCATGAACAAAATTTCAATTACAATGGATCGTCCTTTATACGTGGGGATGTCTATTCTAGATATTTCAAAGACCCACATGTATGACTTCCATTACAACAGGATGGTTAAATTTTATGGAAGAGAAAACATCGGCATTGTATACATGGATACGGACGCTTTTATTTATTGGATAAGAACTGAAGATATGTATGAAGACCTACGCTGTTTTATCTACAATAACGACTTTGACTTTTCTGATTATCCACAAGACCATCCCAACTACGACAACGGTAGAAATAAAAAGGTATTGGGAAAGTTCAAAGACGAAACAAATAGCGTGCCAATGGAAGAGGTTGTTGCTTTAATGTCTAAATTGTATTCATTTAAATTCTACAAAAATGAAAAAAGAGAACATGTAATCGTGAAGAAGGCCAAAGGTATAAAAACCTCATACCTGAAGAAGAATGTACAGTTTGAAGAATACAAGAGATGCTTATTTGAAAATGTTGAGACAACAGCAACATTTAACACCATAAGAAGCTTCAACCATCGTCTCTTCAGTGTAAAGCAAACCAAATGGGCTTTGAGTTGTAAGGATGATAAGAGGTACATCCTGGAAGATAATATAAAAACTCTACCATTTGGACATTACTCCTTATACCCTATCGACCAGTAAACCTATTCTTCGTCCTTTACCTTCTTCCTTTTTCCTTTCCGTAAAGAAGAGGGGACATGACAAGCCCAATGTCATGTTCCCTCTTTTTTACAACAATGTAATTTGGCCTTGACCTATAATCTAACCATATAAAAGAGGATAAACCATTTTAGAGATCAGTACTTTTACAAGCGGTGTGGAAGACACAACTGAAGATGGAAGATTTAAGGAACAAGATTGTAAATGAACTTCATAAGCCGGCAAGAAGAAAATTTCCTAGAAGAAATACAATTATAAAAGGAATGAATGATCTTTTCCAAGCCGATCTTATTGAAATGATACCGCATAGTAAATTAAATAAAGGATTTAAATACATTTTAGCGATTATAGACTGTTTTACTAAAGTGGCTGATGCTTTACCGCTAAAGGACAAGACTGGTAAAAGTGTTACAAAAGCTATGGAAATGGCTATACAAAGAAATAATTTCAACATCAAACATCTACAAACTGATGATGGAAAAGAATATTTTAACAAAGACTTTGCAGCTTTAATGAAGAAGTATAAAATAAATCATTATTCCACAAATTCTGAAGTTAAAGCTTCAATAATAGAAAGATTTAACAGAACGTTAAAAGGAGCAATGTATAAAACATTTTCCAAACGAGGATCATATATTTGGTATGATATATTACCACAACTTATAAAAGAATATAACAATAAGTATCATCGAACCATTGGTATGAAGCCTAACGAAGTAAATAGTGCCAATGCTAAAATGGTATTAAAACGTATTAGAAATAATACAACTCCTAAACGTGAAAAAATGCAGCCCAAAACATTTAAAGTTGATGATAAAGTTCGTATAAGTAAGTACAAAGGAGTATTTAGCAAAAGGTATCTGCCAAACTGGACTAATGAAGTATTTACAATCTATAAAGTGCAACCGACAATACCTGCAACCTACATCTTAAAGGACTACAAGGGTGAATTACTTGAAGGTGGATTCTACGGACATGAATTGCTAAAATCATCAGTTGGCGATGTATATCTTGTTGAAAAAATTTTACAGAGAAAAAAGGATAAGGTGAAAGTACGTTGGTTGGGATTTGATAAAAGTGAAGACTCTTGGATCCCTACAAAAGACTTAGTGTAGCAATTTATGAAGTCATTACATGTTTAACCTTTACACAAGATGGAGATTGTGCAACAAAAGGATCGATTTTTTATTAATAATATTGATGAATTAACAGTTGACAACGACAAGTTAAATCATGGAAAACATGGTGAATTACTGCCAAACACAATAAGATGTTTAATATATTTACCATCAAATGGACCATCAAATTGTGGAAAGACAAATGTGGTTTTTAATTTAATAACAAATCCTAAGGGATTTCGTTTCAACAACATTTATATCTTTTCCAAATCTTTGCAACAACCCAAATACCAATTATTGGATAAGGTACTCGCAAGTGTGCCTGAAGTTAATTTCTACAAGTTTAATGCTAGTGAAACTATAAAGGAGCCAAACGAGGCTAAACCATTTTCTATATTTATATTTGATGATGTATCTTGTGAAAATCATGACACTATTAGAAGTTATTTTGCCATGAGAAGACATTACAATATTGATAGCATTTATATTGGTCAAAATTACAGTAAAATTCCAAAACAACTAATAAGAGATAATGCAAATCTGCTAATTATCTTTAAGCAAGATGAAACAAATTTAAAGCATATATATAATGATCATGTAAATGCAGACATGTCATTTGATAAATTTAAAGAAATGTGTGGCAAAGCATGGGCTGAAAAATATGGATTTCTTGTTATTATGAAAGAAGAAGCTATAAAAAATGGAAGATATCGTATAGGATTGGATAAATTTGTATTAATCCATTGAATGATTGATGATACATTTAGTAATAGATTGGACTTCGCAACGTAAACATGGTGAACCAAGAAAACCTATTAAAAGAAATAAAGTCACCGAGTGACTCAATTAGACTAAAAAATCGAGCATTAAGAATGGGTTTGAATGAAAGAGAGGAATTCCTAGAGACTACATTTAAACCTATTACAGAACCTTTAAAACGATTGGTAAACCTCATTATGAAGGAGATGTTTTACTACCTGTTTCTAAATTTGAAGTAAAGACTTTAAAAAAGGAAGAAGATGATGATTTTTACACAAGTGATAGCGAAACGTCACAAAAAGAAGAAGAAGAAACAAAAAAAGAAGAACCGGAAATAAATATTCAAAAAGAAGAAGAAGTAGAAGAACATATACCTGAAGCAGAACAATCAATTCCAAATTTTACAAAATTAAGTAGTGATATATTGCAACAAGGACCTCTTGGAAGAAAATATATCATGAAGATGTTACATGAAATAAAAGCTAACCCAAAACTACATAAGTCACATGTATATGGAGCGAGAATTGATGGAAATGAATTAAAAATAGGAGATTCAAAAGTACATTTGACTGAAGATGATTATATTGTTATTGGTGAGCATAAATATAAAGGAACAAAGGGGTTATTTGAACTGATTTTTAAAAATATACCTATAAGATATACGGTTCAAGATTTAAATACTTTTAAAGAAATTTTGCAAAATACTAATGCCCATAAGAAGAATTACTCTAAAGATGCAATGATAAATAGAACACGTGCAACTAAATATACAGTTGTAATAAAAAGATTGTTTCCCTTGAAAAAACTACCAACATTACGAACTGCACCTGCTGTGAAGAAATCATTAAAGAGGAAGTCTTTATCACTTATAGACTTATCACTTATGGATGAATATGGTAAAAAGAAAAAAGGAGAATCTTCAACGTCTGGTATAGGTTTAACGAAAAACCTATATAACACAAATGTGATTTACTATAATGATATAAACAAATTGGTCGATAGAATGAGACTATTACATGAAGCCATGGAAGCTGGTCATACAGGTTTAAATAATGAATGGGTGGCTTTAGTTGACGAACTTCGAAATCGTGGAATAGTTGTATAAATCATCACGGATATATAAGAAAGCTGTAAGCATACAGTGGATCAGTTCAATCATGAGTGTCGACAAGTTCGGACGGTACTCCGGGCTAGGAGTACAAGGAGGAGAAAACAGAAAAAGAAGTGGATTGCCGCAAACACCTGAAGGTGACTATGATATAAGTAACAAATGTTTAAAATTTGTTAAAGACCCAGAAGAAGATACTGATGGAGCAAATTTAAAAACAGTAAAAGAAGCAACTTCAACATCATTGAAATTAAACAAGAGTACTTACGATGTTAAATCACATAGAATAATTAATGTTGGTAAACCAACTGACAGTTTTGATGCAATTAATAAAGAGTATTTATCATCTGAACTTTTAAATACTTTAAAATTGCAGTGGGGTAATAATTTAAAAGATGGACAGACATATGATGCTGGGAATCATAGAATAACCAACGTGGCAAATCCAAAAAATGATAAAGATTCAGTTAATAAAGAATATTTACATTCTATAATACCAGAAAAGACTCAACGTGGATTTTCTTTTTATAAATTTATTATAAATGATATTGGATACCCAAAGGAAGACGGCGATGCTGTAAACTTGAAATACATCAAAGACAACTGTATTTTACAAGATGCTGATGAAATTGATTGTCATGGAAAAGCATTGTCAAATGTAAAGTTTGGTTCTCAACCAAAAGACGCTGTTACTATGGAACAATTATCTAAAGAATTAAAAAGGGGAATATCGAATTTTGTAAAACATGAAGACGCCGTGCTAAAGCGAGGAGATACATTCATACATGGAAATGAAAAGTTTGATTTAATGCAAGGAAGTAATGATGAATGGGATGCGGGAGGTAAAAGAATAACAAATGGAAGATTTGGTCAAAAAAGTTCGGATGTACCTGTAATGGCACAAACATTAATTGCGAGCGGTCCTTTATTAGGTACATTCGAAGGTCATAATAGAAGAATAAAAAATATTTTTCCTGGTTATGAAGAGAATGATTGTGTTACAGTGAAACAAACAATAACTTGGGATGAACGCAATGGAACCAAATTTGATGCTAAGATGAAGAAAATAATTAATGTTTCACCAGGTGAAGATTTCAATGATGCTGCTACTATTGGACAAGTCATAACAACATCAAAAAGTGATTCAACCGCTTACACGTGTAATGATAAACGTATTATGCAGTTACACGATCCTCAACATCCAAAAGATGCTGTAACTTTAGATTGTTTAATAAGAATAGTGGGCAATTTACTTATTGATACCCACAATCATATAGCTAGTACAACAAGTCATGTGATGATTCAACCCGATGAACGAGAAGCTTGGATTAAAAATAGAATCATAAATCAGTATGTAATTAATTTGAATAATTAAATATTTAAATATAAAAATTGTGCATGAGGTATTCATTTATGTAAAGCAACTCGTGGAGTAAACACGCTGGTTATATAAGACAACATAATGAAGACCGCACCGCTCAGTCTTCATCAAGACAGCGGCAAGAAAGGACGTGGTATTACATCAGCTGCGTTATCCCTGCTCAGACATATTCCTGTTGGTGCTGTTCTAAATCGAGCAATAGACGCTCTACCATACGAATTTCATCTGCCCGGAGGTTATCAATATTGTGGACCTGGAACTAAGTTGGCAAAACGTTTAGCAAGAGGAGATCCTGGAATTAATAAATTGGATCAAGCCTGCAAAGAACACGATATAGCGTATTCCAAGTTTGCAGATTCAACAAATAGATCGATAGCGGATAGAGTGCTAGCGGAAAAAGCTTGGCAAAGGGTTAAGTCAAGTGACGCCAGTATTGCGGAAAAAGCAGCAGCTTGGGCAGTGACAACAGCCATGAAGACGAAAGCTAAGTTTGGTAGTGGAAGACGACGCGTGAGAAAACCTAACAAAAAAGAAGCTGCAAAAACAGGCGGGAACATCAAAAGAAGACGTCGCACTAACCCTAAAAGAAAAGTCAAGAAAACATCCATATGGTCAATGGTAAAAAACGGATCGGGTCTTTACTTAAGGCTGTACCGTGTGTATTAAATAAAAAGAATAAATTGATAATTCCAAATGAAGCATTAACAAACTATCAATTGTCAAAATATGTGAAATGTTTAAAAATACCATTCTTCAGAGGAGTTTTTATGAAAGATACATTACCAAATAGAGTGTGGAAAAATGAAACTGGAATAGTAAATTTAGACTCTAATTATGGACCAGGTACTCATTGGGTATGTTATAAAAAACTTGGAGAAAATGTTTACTACTTTGATAGTTTTGGAAATTTACCGCCACCGAAAGAACTTCAACATTATTTTCGGGACTCCAAGAATAAATTCTACAACTACAAAAGAGAGCAACCTAGCAATACGGAAATATGCGGACATTTATGTTTAGAGTTCCTAGCGAAGAGCGTCAGTCAGCTTTAAGATGTCATCGTATACAGTGTCGCTGAGTGGAAATTCGTCAACATTGAAAAGTACACTTTGCCCAGCATTACGTTTATCTACGGACAAACTATGGGAAGCAGCATTATTGGATTTGACTACATACAATTCAATTCCCAATGTTACAGAAGGAAAAAATAATTTACTACATTATTATGAGAGTAAAGATGAAAAAGGAAATTATTCACAATTAAAAATAATTTCATTATCTACAGGAGCATATGAAATAGACGAATGATGGAACCAAATTTGATGCTAAGATGAAGAAAATAATTAATGTTTCACCAGGTGAAGTTTTCAATGATGCTGCTACTATTGGACAAGTCATAACAACATCAAAAAGTGATTCAACCAAGTATTACAAAAGAAACTTGGAGAAGAAAAGATTTCTATAAAAGGTAATAATAATACATTAAAAGCAGAAATAACTTCAAAGTATTATATAGATTTTAGCTTAGACCACTCAATCGGCAATTTGCTCGGATTTTCAAAGAAGAAAGGAATTTTAGCCCCTGGAAATGATTATACTGGCGATACAACAGTAACAAATTAAAGGTGAACAGTATTGATGTAACATGTAATATTATACACGGATCATATAGAGATGGAGTAAATCAACACATATTACATACATTTTACCCCACAGTAGCTCCTGGTTTTAAAATAGTTGAGAAGCCACAAAACCTGATATACCTACCATTAAACACCAGTTTCATTTCAGACATCGTGCTGAACATATTGGATCAAGACGGCATTAGTGTTGACTTTAGAGGAGAAACAATAACTATACGGTTACATATCAGAGCGGCAACATAAAGTCAACATGGGATTATCATTTAAACCACAACGGAAAAGTTGGGAGCTCAGTACCTCCTCAACATTCGACGAGTTAACACCGGACAACATACGCTTCCTACAGAAGATCGGACTAAAACTTGCCAACCATGGATATACTGGATATAGCGCAAGGACCGACATTCGACGAAACCCTATGGGAGAAGGAATATCACACTCACAACCCTTACACTTCATCAAAATTAAATAATAATGATGAAATAAGGATTCCTATTCAACAACAAGATATCTACACATTACCATGTGAAAGTTATTTATATATCGAAGGAAGAGTAACAACATTGGATGGAAAATCTGGTTCAACTGTTCCTTTTATAAATAACCCTATGGCATATCTGTTTGATGAAATTAGATATGAGATATCTGGAGTAACAGTTGATTCAACAAAAAAAGTTGGTATATCAACAACTTTAAAAGGATTGACTTCAATAACACCCCATGAAAAGAATTCTTTAATCTCAGCTGGATGGGTGACTCCTGATAAAGACACTATTACTCCTAATTTAAAAGGTTACTTTGATTTTAATGTACCTTTACGATTGCTTTTGGGATTTGCAGAAGATTACAAGAGAATAATAATAAACGTAAAGCAAGAACTGGTACTGCTCAGATCTTCAACAAATAAGGATGTAATACAAGCGCCAAGTGGAACTAAAGATGCCGATTTGGAATGGCAACTTCAATTGGATAAAGTTGTATGGAGAGTACCTCATGTCAGATTGGCGGATGAACATCGAGTATTATTATTGAAAAAATTAAAATCTGACCGTGATATTGTAATACCATTTAGGAGTTGGGAATTTCATGAATACCCCATATTGCCTCAAACAGAAAGACAAACATGGACTGTTAAAACCTCTACTTATTTAGAACGGGCAAGGTACATAATAGTCGGTTTTCAGACTAAACGAAAAGATGTTATAACTGCGCACGCTGGTCAATTTGACCATTGCAAGATAAAGAATTGCAAAGTTTTTTTAAACTCTCAGTTCTTTCCATATGACAGTTTAAATGTTTCATTTGACAAGAAACGTTATTCCATTCTATATGACATGTATGCAAGATTTCAATCGTCATATTATGGTAAGACGAATACACCACTTTTATCACCAGAACAATTTTATTCAAAAGCTCCAATTTTTGTAATCGATTGTTCAAAACAAAATGAATCTGTAAAATCTTCAAGTGTAGATATAAAAGTTGAAATGGAATTTGAAGATAAAATACCAGATGGAACTTCAGCATACTGTTTAATTCTACATGACAAAATAGTTACTTACACACCGCTAACAGGAATCGTGAAGAATGTACTTTAAGAAGGATTAATACAACATCTGCACGATTTGTAAGGTTTTTACAAAAAATCAACAATATCTAGGTCATCTGCGAGTATAAAAGTGAGAAAAAAGAGCTGGAAATTCATTTCATCTTTGATTGTCGTATGGGTAACATCGTCCGCAAGATGAGTTCTACTACATCAAGTGCTAATGAAGAAAATACACCTTTTATGGCTGACAATAGTTTGGATATAGAAAGACAAGTTGAACAGGAAATGGATGAGTTCCTCAAGTTTAAACATAAGAAGACAGAAGAAGAGGAAGTTGAAAAAGAAACAAAGAAAAGAAAAATTGAAGATAACATTTCCACCAACATCTTAACGGAAGTATTTCTTCGAATATTTTATCCTATTTCTTCTTGTATGACAAAGACTGTATCTGCTGGAGTGATAAAATCATTGGATTACTCTCCTACTGTTATTTTAAATCATGGATCTAAAATGGTAACCTTCACTGAAACTTCTTGGGAATCTTTTATGAAACATATACATCTTTTGGAATGTTATCTGAGTAACAATACATTTGGAAGAAAAACAAAACTAGGTTTGTTGGAATCAAATATTGAAATCGATATTGTTAAACAACGTGGTCAACAACTAGTTCGATTTAGAGATTTAACTAAATATAATATAAAAATACATTTGACTAAAAAAGAGTTTTACACTTTAACTTGTGCTAATGGTCCTATAACAAGATATTTAAAACAGCTAATATTCTCAAGTGCAATTATCAAAGACTATTTAATTGATGCATTGGATAAACAACCATATGTTCCAATCCTATATGGTCCAGTAGATACTTCAATCTTCAATAGGATACCACATGAAGTAGATATGTGGAGACAGTTACACCACTATCAAACCAACTTTAATTTAGATGAAGAAAAGCAAGAAACCAAGGAAAACAAATCAAGTTTCAACAATCAACAATCGGCAACAACTTGATCAAATATAGAATATTGTAAGTAAAAAGAAGAATATTGGGGGTATAAAAGGTTGTCAATCTGGATTAACATACCAGTTGCCTACTGAACGTCATCATGGATAAACAAGTTTCATTCTCTAAGAAGATAGAATTAATGGAAGTAAAGCAAGGTATCATAGAGTTTCAAGCATTCCGTGGTAATGATGGAAATTTTATAATTAAAGAGTTAGTGGTACTAGATATGATAACATCTGTTGTTTATCACTTTTTATTTATGCCTCCTTTACCATTCAACAGATTAACAACCAAAGCTAAAGTAACAAACAAATGGTTGATGAAACATTTTCATAATCTAAGATGGGATGAAGGTTTTATAACCTACAATATGATGCCACACATTATGAATCATTTCTGCAAAAAGTTCAAAACTATTTTTACAAGAGGATTGGAAAAAGCAAATTGGATACAAGCATATACAAACCATGAAGTAATAAAATGTGCAAATGGAGAAAGATTTTTATTGCTACTTTGATAACATCTGTATTTCATCTAAGAACTTTAAACATCAACAGTCTCAATGTGCTTTAAAAAACGCATATCGTTTAAATGTCTATCTCCAGCAGAGTGGTGGGGGAAACGAAGGGTATAAAAGTGAGAGCGGCACTATGACAATGCATCAGTATTACTCGAACCTCCGGGGAGTCAACACCTCTGACGCGCAAACACAAGAAGAAGAAGACGAACAATAGCAAGAAGAAGATAATGGCGTCATTATATTATTCACACTATTAAGAAAATGGAAACATCAATTGGAGACGCTATCAATTGCACACTAAGTGAAGCACCCTACACACCTGGTGATGAACCAAAATTTCAAGTATTTCTTCCCAAACGCTTCGTTCAACTGCTGCAGAATGAAGATTTACGACTGATTCACCCCGGCGCACTCTACTTAGCATCTCACGGTCCTAGCGGAAGCAACTCTACTGAACTTACACTTCATGTTATGCCTACTAGCAACTAATCTGTAGTTTATATATACTGTTGTACATGTGTGTAACTGATTATAAATAAATAAAAAATAAAAATAAAAAAATAAGAAAAGGCAACATATTGATAGTGTTTCTGCACTATCGATATGTTGCTTTTTTAAAAACACGTTTGGGTGACCTTGACCTAGTATCGAGGGTATATAAAGGCCGTAATTTTCTTGAGGATCTCATCAGTCTACGACTACCTTTCGTGCTGTACGCATCTCTGTTGGCTCTTCAGTTATTACGAATAACAACATGTCTCTTAAGGTTAAGTGTGCATCAGTAGTGGGGAATGGGGGCTTTTGGAACAGTTCAAGGTCACCTGAGGGATGACGTCATCGATGACGTCATCGAGGTCAATGACCTCATCGATGACGTCATCGATTGCATCATCGATGACGTCATCACCAATGACGTCACATCCATGACGTCACACCCATGACGTCACAGAAATGATGCGCCGATGACGTCATCACCCCTTACGTCACCAAGATGACGTCATTGATGTCACAAAAGGTCAAGGTCATGCTGAAACCTAAAATTTTTCGGCACTTTTGCTGTTTCTCGCACTACGCTCCGAGTTTTAGTCACAGTTACCATGACCTTGACGACTTGGAGCGAATTTGCGATGAGAAACAGCAAAAGTGCCGAGGAAATTTGAAGTTTGCAACGTGACTCTGCCTAAACCGTCATGTGACACCGCTCGGGTGACCTTGAACTGACCCAGAAGCCCCCATTCGACCATTACTGCAACCGCGATGCGTACCCTACGACAGACACCGAGCGACTGACTGTCCGGCCCCGCGCACTCTAGGTATATGGGAAGTGGTGGGGGAAATTGTGATGACCTCGGGAAACTTGAAAATGTCAAGCCGGGTAGCACCGTTTCGGTGCTACCTTAAAGTTACATGCTAAAGTGTGATGACCTTGAGTAAAAACATAGAAATACTACAAGTTGATACCGTCCCAGAGTTAAAGTGTGGTGACATTGAGTCAAAACACTGAAATACTATAAGTTAAAATCATCCCAGAGTTAAAGTGTGATGACCTTGAGTGAAAACACAGAAATAATACAAGTAGATCCCGTCCCAGAGTTAAAGTGTGGTGACCTTGAGTCAAAACACAGAAATACTACAAGTCGATCCCGCCCCAGAGTTAAAGTGTGACGACCTTGAGTTAAAAAACTGAAATGCTATAAGTCAAAATCATCCCAGAGTTAAAGTGTGATGACCTTGAGTCAAAACACAGAAATAGTACAAGTCGATATCGTCCCAGAGTTAAAGTGTATTGACCTAGATTCAAAACTTGTAAAAATACTTACATATAGAGAGTTAGAGAACAGCGAAACGCACCGCATGGAAGCTGGAGACATACTGGCGGAGCGGTGTTGTGCAGCCTAGGGACTCAGTTGTGGTGGGGGTATAGCCAACACTTAGAGTAGAAGTGTTGTGGGTGACCTTGACCCACTTACCCCCCCCCCACCCCCTCCCCCTCCCCCACCCCCTCCCCCACCCCCACCCCCACCCCCTACCCCTCCCCCACCCCCTCCCCCACCCCCCCCGAATTTTTTTTCGGAAAAATTTTTGACCTTGACCAAAAAGTTTTTTGCTCCGGACGAGAAGTGACACCCCCCCTCCCCCACCCCCCCCCACCCCCTCCCCCCCCCCGAACTTTTTTTTCGGAAAAATTTTTGACCTTGACCAAAAAGTTTTTTGCTCCGGACGAGAAGTGACCCCCCCCCGAACTTTTTTTTCGGAAAAATTTTTGACCTTGACCAAAAAGTTTTTTGCTCCGGACGAGAAGTGACCCCCCCCCCCGAACTTTTTTTTCGGAAAAATTTTTGACCTTGACCAAAAAGTTTTTTGCTCCGGACGAGAAGTGACCCCCCCCACCCCCTCCCCCACCCCCCCCCCGAACCCCCCCCCACCCCCACCCCCTCCCCCACCCCTGATATCCTGGGCGTGGCAGCCCCGGTGGGGATATAAGGGGGCCCGGCCAGAGCCGGCTCGCAGTCCGCTCCCGCGCGTTGAACGTGAACGATCGGGACGGACCGCCATAGGCATCACTAAATACTGAATGGCGCCTTCAGTGTTTAGCGAAGTCTACTCTAACTTTAAGACTTGTATTAGTTGTAAGATATTGCGCTCGCGTTTGGGTATTGCGAATTGTTTTATATAAGAGTGTTTCACTTGTACCCTATGTCTCCTGTGTGACTTTTATCCTTTGTGTCTTGTTTGTCATATGTGTTTAATGTGTATGTGCTTGTTCCAGCATTGACTACGTTGAGCTCAATTGTGTGTTGTAAGTGTGTTATATTTTTCTAAAGTGTATACGCTTGTTTTAGCATTTCCCCCTTGAGCTTTTGCAATGCTCAAAGTAAATTGTAAAGACAGGGAACGGGAGTAGGCCCCCGTGTAAAGTTACTTTTGTATAATTGTTAGGCTCCTCTCATGCATGCTTCAATGCGGCTGAGAAATAGGAGTTGGTCCGTTTGTACGCCTATATGGGGGTAATGAGCCGATGGCCTCTGCATTCGGACCGAGGACGTAAGCCACTAGGGTGTCCTCAGTTAGTTTCCCTTCTGGAAACTCAAAATTATGTAAATGAAACTTTGTTAGCTATTTGTGTTTTTTTTTGTCCCCAAGGCCCCCGAACATTCGTGGTTCGCCATGGATGTACGGGGGCCGAAATTTTTTAATGTTCGTATGGCCTTGACCTAGTAAGAACTTATATAAATTTACTGCATTGCTGAACTTAAATATTAAAGATAGGGAACGGGAGTAGGCCCCGTGTAAAACCACTTTTTATAATTGTTAGGCTCCACTCATGCATGCTTCAATGCGGCTGAGAAATTGGAGTTGGTCCGTTTGTACGCTTATACGGGGGTAATGAGCCGATGGCCTCTGCACTCGGACCGGGGACATAAGCCACTAGGGCTGTCCTCAACCTCTTTCAAAATTATGTAAATGAGTTTTTGTTAGCTATTGGAAAAGTTATTTGTTAGCAATGCAGTAAATGCTTAAGTCTTGCGTGGTGAAGGCTATACGACATTGGATGTTGCCCAGTTGTCATAATTGGGTCTCTTCGGAGGCTACAGCGATGCCAACCCAAGTGCCCCACACCCCCATAGGGGGGTGTGGGGCTTAATTTTTTTAAAGTTTTTTCGTGACCTTGACCTATATATAAAAGTTTTCAAATCTTTAACAGTCATGTTTTTTAACACAGTAAATATATTAAAGTACTTTGTAAACATTAATGGGTAGGCATTACTAACACAAGTTTGGAGTTGTCCATAGTTGTGTCTTTTCGGAGACTACAGCCGATGGTAACATAAAAATGCCATGGGGCTTAATTTTTTTAAAGTCCCCCCCCCACCCCCTCCCCCTCCCCTTTAAATTTTTTTTGAAAAATTTTTGACCTTGACCAAAAAGTTTTTGCTTCGGACGAGAAGTGCGGCAATGGACTAGCATGCTGCTTAGTGGTTTATCCCCCGCTCAAAGGGTATCTTTACGCAACCTTGACCCACATAAATGCATAGTTTGTGGAAATATAAAAAGGCAAACCAATTGGATGGATACACCACTTCTATAACATGGCTCCATTGCAGTGCTCTATCCCCCGCTGAAAAATAATAATTTCAAATGACCTTGTTTCACATAAACTTGCTGAAACAGACATCTTTGAAAAAACTTGTACAAAGTAGTGGATTTAGATCAAACATCATTGGTTTATCAAGCCTGTTGAAAGAAATATATTGAAAATAGGTGTTTAAAAGCCAAATCTACTACATGATTGATAAACCGGATGTATATGACGTCACCTTACCCCACCCTTCAACCTCGGGTATAAAGGGACCCGGTTGAGCGCGCTGCTCATTATTGCGTGGACATTCACCGAGTGCACACTCAAAGCCAAACTGTAAAAAATGGCCCTTTGCGATATTTGTGGTGAGTTTTTCCAAGACGAAGATATCTTTGTTTTACATCGAGAATTGCATCATGAAGAGGACAGAAAAGAAGAGATTGTAGCAAGTGAAGAAGACTTGGATGCGATTGATCGGTTTTTGGAAAACCACCATAATCAGATGGACGAATTGGATAGCTATCTACAGTTACACCGAGAATTGCATCATGAAGAGGACAGAAAAGAAGAGATTGTAGTAAGTGAAGAAGACTTGGATGCGATTGATCGGTTTTTGGAAAAACCTCAGAAGCAGGACTGGGCTAGCTATTTACAGTTAATGCAAAGAAGAAGACCAAGTGTTATTCAATTTGCCGGAGCTGGACCATCTACAGCTGGAGGATTTATTCAAGCAGAGAAAATGGAAGAAGAAGATACGGAAGAAGAAGTGGAAGATGTAAGACAACTGCGTACCCAAGAAGAGGATATGGAAGATATAAGACAACTGCGCACTACAGCCTTGCCAGGACCAGTTGTAATTCATTTCAAAATTAATAACGTGCAATTAGAATTGGAAAATTTTATAAGTCAAGCTAAAAAGCTAGTTGTAAAAACATTGACGGAAGAATTGGCAAGATTGAACTTTATTAAATTTGGATTGGTGTTGGAGGCTATGTTTACTAATACCAATGGTGAAAATTCACCGAGAGCATTCATTGCTAAAAACCGAACCCTTAAAACCACATCTGATATCAACGAAATTTTAGAAGAATGTTTGGTTGAACTGCTAGTGAAACTTCAAGAACATGAAGGAAGAGGATCCGGCTGGACGCTATCATCAATTGAAGGTATGGATGTGAGGGTTCACAAGCATGGATATGGTATGAGAGGAAGCAGCTTTATCCCTCTACCAAAGGTGATCCGAGATACAAGATCATGTATCAATGTGAAAAATGAGGATAATGAATGTTTCCGGTATGCAATGTTAGCAAAATATGTGGAACCTATGGCCTGTAGACCTAGCATAGCATACGAAGCTGTTCAACACCGCTATAACTTCCAAGGTATGTCGTATCCTGTTAGTCTTAATGATGTTGCTAAATTTGAAAGAAAAAACCCAGGAGTTTCAGTTAATGTGTTTGGTTTAGACGAATCAAATAACGTTTACCCGTTACGAGTTACAAAGACTGAACGTCAAAACCATACAGATTTGTTGCTATTGACCAAAGGTGAAATATCACATTATGTTTACATCAAGAACTTTGAAACTTTGGTTGGACGACAAGTGACTAAAAAGAAAATTAGAGTAACAGTGTGTAAGAGATGCTTTTGTTTCACAAATAAAGACTTGAGACGTGGAGGATCAGAGTGGTTGTCAGAACACCAACGTCTTTGTAATGACAACTATGAAGTGAAGATTAGTCTGCCACCACCATCTAGAGCATTTGTTCAGTTCAATAAAACAGTTCACCAATACTGGATTCCACTAGTTATCTACGCTGACTTTGAATCCACGTTAGTGCCGCAGGAACTTTCGGATGGTGAAGTAACTAGAAGAACCAAATATCAATTGCATCAACCTAACAGTTTTTGCTTATTGGTGAAATCTACTTTACCTGAAGAACAATTGCAAGACTATGGCTTAACATCCACTCCGATACTCTACCGTGGGGAAGAAGCTGCTAAGTATTTTGTAGACCAGTTGTATGACATTGCTGAAAAAGTGGAACGCCTATACGGTAATGTTTTACCCATGAAACCTTTGAACCAAAATCAACAAGAAGAATACATTTCGGCAACAAGATGTTATCTATGCAAGAAGAGTTTTAGTGAAGAAAATCAAAAAGTAAGAGATCATGATCACCTCACAGGGTTATACAGAGGACCTGCTTGTAATTCATGCAATATAAATTACAAACTGCCAAACTTTATCCCTGTCGTGTTACACAATCTTAGCGGCTATGACTCCCACTTTATTATCCCAGAGTTAGGACGAGATGATGGAAAAATCGAAGTATTAGCTGAAACATTGGAGAAGTACATCAGTTTCTCAAAAACAGTAGGTAAAATTAAACTTCGCTTCGTAGACTCTTATAGATTTATGTCATCTAGTTTGAGCAAATTGTCTGAGAACCTAAGAAGAGAAGATCTAAAAGAAACCAGCAAAATTGTACCTGAAGGTAAATTGGACTTAGTATTACGAAAAGGAGTTTTCCCCTATGATTATATAACTTCCACAGAAAAGTTTGAAGAAACTAGTCTACCACCGATTGAAGCCTTCAATAGCAAATTAAATGAAAGTGAAATCTCCGTTGAAGACTACAATCATGCTTGTAATGTTTGGAACCAACTAAACATTCAAACTTTAGGGGACTATTCTGATTTTTATATAAAATTGGATGTAACTCTGCTGTGCGATGTGATGGAAGAATTTCGGAACACCTGTTTCTCAGCCTACGGATTGGATCCTTTACACTCGTGTACATCCCCTGGATTAGCATGGCAAGCTATGCTCAAGTCAACTAACTGTCGATTGGAGCTTCTCACAGACATTGATATGGTCCTCATGATCGAATCAGGTGTACGAGGTGGTTTGACTCAAGCTGTGACCAGACATGTTAAGGCCAACAACAAGTATATCCCAACTTCGACGAGCAACAACCATCACTCTACCTTGGATATTTTGATGCGAACAACCTCTATGGTTGGGCGATGTCAAATCCACTTCCCTACGCAGACTTCAAGTGGATTGACCCGACCACCATCGGTGACATATCACGGATTCCAAAAGATGGTCAAACAGGCTATATTTTGGACTGTGATTTTGAATATCCGGAGCACCTTCACGACCATCATTACGACCTGCCTCTCCTAGCCAAGACTGAAGTTTCACCGACAGGAAGGTGGCCCAAGCTGATGATGACCTTGGAGAATAAGAGTCGATATGTGGCACACTATTGGGTAGTTCAACAAGCACTTGAATTGGGTCTACGTATAGTGAAAATTCACAGAGCAATTGAATTCACCCAGTCTTGTTGGTTGAAACCATATATCGATTCCAACACGACAAGAAGAGCTGCAGCGACAACAGCATTTGAAAAGGACTTCTACAAATTAATGAACAACGCCATCTTTGGGAAGACCTTGGAGAACAAGAGAAAACACAAAATTGTAAAATTAGTAAGTGATCCTAGGAAATTGGAAAAATTAGTGCAAAAACCAAATTTCGGAACATCAATGATTATAAACGAAAATCTAGTTGCTGTCAGTATGAATAAAACAACAATAGTGATGGATCGTCCGTTATACATTGGAATGTCGATTTTGGATATAAGTAAAACTCTGATGTATGATTTCCATTACAACAAAATGGTTAAACACTACGGAAGAGACAACATTGGAGTTGCATACATGGATACCGACGCGTTTATCTACTGGATAAAGACTTTGGACATGTATGAAGATCTAAGGAGTTTCCCATACAAAGACGACTTTGACTTCTCTGACTATCCGAAGAACCATCCAAATTACAATGAAAACAATAAAAAAGTAATCGGAAAATTTAAAGATGAAGCAAATGGAATACCTTTGGAGGAAATAGTTGCGCTGATGTCCAAATTATATTCCTTCAAGATGTATATAGAAAATGACATACCGACAGTGAAGAAAGCTAAAGGAGTCAAAACATCGTACTTGAAGAAACATGTGACATTTGACCATTACAAGACCTGCTTGTTTGAAGATTCTACAATGTCTGCAACGTTCAACACTATCAGAAGCTTTAAACATGAGGTCTACAGTGTCACTGAAGTTAAAAGAGCACTATCAGCTCAAGATGATAAAAGGCATATTATGCCGGATAAGATTCATACTCTTCCTTTCGGCCACTACTCTCTAAACCCTATCAACTAGTAACCTATTCTTCGTCCTTCTACAACTTCGACCTTATTCCTTCCTCCTTCCGTAAAAAAATGGGGAACACGGCAAGTCCAACGCCGTGTTCCCCATTTTTTTACACAAGTTTGGATGACCTTGACCTATATAAATGATGTGAATATTTAAGACAACATTCATTGTGATTATACATGTGATACATGAAACATTCAAACCTGCAATATGAAGAACTCGAAGCAAGAAATTGTCAACGAGCTTCATAAACCTGCAAGAAGAAAGTTTCCACGAAGAAATACAGTGATAAAAGGAATAAATGATTTATATCAAGCGGATTTAATCGAAATGATTCCTTATAGTAAACAAAATAGAGGATTTAAATACATATTGACTATTATTAATTGTTTTTCAAAAATGGCAGATGCTTTACCACTAAAAGATAAAAGTGGCAAAAGTGTTACAAAAGCAATGGAAACAGCTATACAAAGAGACAAACATACTATAAAACATTTACAAACTGATGATGGAAAAGAATATTTTAATAAGGAATTTGCAAATTTAATGAAAAAACACAACATTAACCATTACTCAACCAATTCAGAGGTAAAAGCATCAATAATTGAAAGATTTAACAGAACTTTAAAAGGTGCCATGTATAAGATGTTTTCCAACAGAGGATCACACGTATGGATTGATATGTTACCAAAACTTATAAGCGATTACAATAACAAGTTTCATAGAACTATCGGTATGAAACCAAGCCAAGTGACTAATAAAAATGAAAAACTTGTATTAAAACGTATAAAAATGAATACTAAACCAAAAATTGAAAAACTAAAGCCTAAAAGGTTTAATGTTGGTGATAAAGTGCGAATAAGCAAATACAAAGGTGTATTTAGTAAAAGATATCTTCCAAACTGGACAAATGAGGTATTTACCGTATTTAAGGTGCAACCTACAATACCAGAAACTTACATTTTAAAAGATAATAAAGGACAATTGCTGGAAGGAGGGTTTTATGGACATGAAATGTTAAAATCAAAAGTAGGTGATGTATATTTAGTTGAAAAGGTGTTGCAACGGAAAAAAGATAAGGTTAAAGTACGATGGTTAGGATTTAATAAGACGGAAGATTCATGGATACCTAAAAAGGATCTAATATAACGGTAGAGCATCATTTTGGGTTGAACCATTACAAAGGATGGAGATAATACCGCAAAAAGACAATTTTACTATTAATAATATAGATGAACTCACAGTGGATGGTTCTCAATTCAATACTGGGAAACACGGTGTTTTGTTACCAAACACGGTGCGTTGTTTGGTTACCGGTCCTTCCAATTGTGGAAAAACAAATGTAGTATTCAATTTGATTACAAACCCTAAAGGCTTACGTTTTAATAATTTATATGTATTTTCAAAGTCACTACAACAACCAAAATATCAGTTATTGGAACAAATACTCAATAATGTGCCTGAAGTTAAATATTTTAGATTTAACGCAAGCGAAAGTGTCATGCAACCGCAAGAGGCTAAACCATTCTCAGTATTCATATTTGACGATGTATCTTGTGAAAATCAAAATACAATAAGGAATTACTTCGCCATGGGTCGACATGACAACATAGATAGCATTTATATTGGTCAAACTTACAGCAAAATACCAAAACAGCTCATTAGAGACAATGCAAACATGTTAATTGTATTTAAACAGGATGAAACCAACCTAAAACACATATATTATGACCATGTAAGTGCGGATATGCCATTCGAACGATTTAAAGAGTTGTGTGGAAAGGCTTGGGCTGAAAAGTATGGGTTTTTAACAATTATAAAGGAACAACCGCTAAACAATGGTCGATACAGGATAGGATTTGATAAATTTATACTAATACACTGATCATGATGTAAAACATTCATTGTTGTACAACACGTCTTGCTACAAACATGGTTAACCAAGAAAAGTTAATAAAGGAAATAAAATCACTTAGTGATTCTATTCGGGATAAAAACAGAGCATTAAAATTAGGTATTAGCGAAAGGGGGAAATTTCTTGAATCTACTTTTAAACCTATTACTGAACCCTTGAAACAATTAAACAAAAAATTTGCTAAACCCGTTTTGGAAGGAGGTGCAATTGCACCTATTACAAAGTTTGAAAGAGAAAATATAAAATCAGAAGATTTTAGTGATGAAGACCTGGAATCCTCTACATATAGTGGTTTTACCGGTGAAGAACCTGAAAGAGAGCTAGAATCACCAGACTATAGTGGTATAAGAGAATTATATGAAGTAAAAGCTAAAAGAGGACATGAAGATGTATCAACTGCTAGTGAAGAGGAAAAAGAAGAAGAAGCAAGGGAAGGTCCGTCAAACATAAGCTTGTTGGGTGAAAACATTCATAACAAAGGACCTTTAGGAAGGAAATACATGATAAAAATGTTAGCTGGAATAAATCCTAATAAAAACTACCATAGTTATGGAGTAAGATTAACAGAAGAAGGTTTAATGGTTGGTAATAGCCCGGTAAACATTGATGAAGATGATAATATTATTGTTGGTAATCAAAGATATAAGGGCACAAGAGGATTATTTGAATTATTATTTGAAAAAAAGCCTTTAGAATTGTTAGTTAAAGAAGAAGATATGGAAGCATATAAACAGATTTTGGAACACACCAATGCATACAGGAGGAAGTATTTAGCTGACCAGCCAGTTTTTAGATCTAGGTCTTTAAAATATAGAGTATTTGTATCCAAGTTAATACCAACAACGAGAAGACAACCAATGCCGATAATGCCAAGAAAACCTGTAAAACGAAGGTTTGTGTCATCCACTTTGGATATAAGTGCTCCAGAACCAAGAAAAAGAAACAAATCTGTTACAGGTACAGGTTTAATGAAGAAACTATATAACACAAATGTGATTTATTACAATAATATCAATAAATTGGTGGATAGAATGAAACTAATACATGAAGCTAAAGAAGCGGGTCATACTGGATTGGAAAACGAATGGGTGGCTTTAGTGGATGAACTCCGAAACCGTGGGGTAATCTCATAAAAATGCGTTACTCCCTAGATTACTATTCAGTTGCACCATGAGTGTCGACAAGTTCGGACGTTACTCCTCGGATGGGTTATATTACGCAAATAATTTAAAAAGAGGTGCTGGTTTACCACAAACACCTGATGGAGATTATGATATAACTAATAAAAGGTTAAAAAACATAAAAGATCCCACAGATGAAAACGATGCAATAAATTTAAAAGTATTAAAAGAAAATATATCACCAACTTTAAGACTACAGAAAAACACATATGACGCAGGTAATCATAGAATTGTCAATGTTGGTAAGCCAAATCAAAACGCTGATGCAATAAACAAAGGTTATTTATCATCAGAATTAAAAAATACGTTAAAATTCAATGGAAAAACGTATACTGCTGAAAATAAACGTATATCCAACGTAGATGATCCTAAAGATGCAAAAGACAGCGTAAATAGACGCTATTTACATTCAATAATACCTGAAAAGACAAAAGATGGTTTTTCTTTTTATAAATTTGTTATTAACGATATAGGTTATCCGAAAAATGAAAATGATGCTGTAAATTTAAAATATATAAAAGATCATTGTATTACACGTGATGTAGGAGTTATTGATTGTCTAGGTAATTGTTTAGCGAATGTTAAAGATGGTTCGGCACCATCAGATGGTGCAACAGTGGGTCAAATGATGGAAACCTTAAAACAAGAAACAACCTCTTTTGTAAAACAAGATCAAGTAGTATCAAAGCAAGGGGATGAATTTGTTCAAGGTAATGAAAAATTTAATTTATTAACATACAAAAATAATGCTTGGGATTGCATGGGTAAAGGGTTATCAAATATGAGATTGGGTTATACTGCTCAAGATGCAGCTGCTTTATCACAAACCGTACATCTAGATCCAGATCATTCTTTTAGATTTTTTACATGTAAAAATAAAGTAATAAAAAACTTGCATAATGGAAGAGATCCAAATGATGCTGCAACTGTAGGACAAACATTACAATATGACAGTGCAAATAAAGAGTTTATTTATAATAAGCAAAGATTTAAATTAATGGATGTAAATGATTATCAAAATATATTAATTGCAGATCCAAATTCATTTAGCGGATTTAGAAAATTGTCTGGTGAACAATTTATTCATAAAAATCATGTGTTTCGAAATGAATCAGACGGAGCATTAGTTAGTGGAAATTTTAAATATTTTAAATGTCCCGGGAGCGATGAAAATGTAACTGATAAAGACTAAGAATTTGTATAAAAACTGATACGGGTTAGAAATCGAGACTAATATTATAAAAATGGGTTACACTCTAGAATGTTATTCAGTTGCACCATGAGTGTTGACAAGTTCGGACGATATTCCTCGGATGGATTATATTACTTTAATACTTTAAAAAGAGGTGCTGGCTTACCACAAACACCTGATGGAGATTATGATATTAGTAATAAACGGTTAAAAAACATTAATGATCCCACAGATGAAAATGATGCAATAAATTTAAAAGTATTAAAAAAAGAGATATTACCAACACTGAAACTAGACAAAAACACATATAACGCGGGTAATCATAGAATTTCCAACGTCGGTAAGCCAAATCAAAACGCTGATGCAATAAACAGAGGTTATTTATCATCGGAATTGAAAAATACGTTAAAATTCGATGGAAAAACGTATAATGCTGAAAATCGACGTATATCTAACGTAGCAGACCCTGTAGATGAAAAAGACAGCATAAATAGACGTTATTTACATTCTATAATACCTGAAAAGACAAAAGATGGGTTTTCTTTTTATAAATTTGTTATTAATGATATAGGTTATCCAAAAAATGAAGATGATGCTGTAAATTTAAAATACATCAAAGATCATTGTATTACCCGTGATGTTGGAGTTATTGATTGCCTTGGTAATTGTTTAGCGAATGTAAAAGATGGTTCTGCATCATCAGATGGTGCAACGGTGGGTCAAATGAAGGAAACTTTAAAACGAGAAACATCTGGTTTTGTGAAACAAAACCAAGTAGTAACACGACAAGGAGATGTATTTGCACAAGGAAATAAAAAGTTTACTTTACTTGAAGAAAACAATAATGTTTGGGATGGTAAAGGAAAATTATTGACAAATTTAGGTATTGGTGAAAAGCCTGGTAATGCTGTTACTTATGAACAAATAATACAATTAGAGCCAAATGGAAAAAAAATGGTGGAATTGTGATAACAAACGATTAACAAATGTTGCAGACCCTGATTATGCTGATAACGCTGTAACTGTTAATTTTCTTGTTAAAGTAATAGGTAATTTATTATTTGATATGCATAATTATATTGCAGCTGGACAACATAAACCTATTGATGAAAAAATGAGAAATACATGGATTAAACAAGAAATTCTTTATAAATACTTTTTTAATCGTAACACACAAAAGTTTAGATCATCAGATTGGGGTACTTTTGATATTTAATTAAATAACATCATAAATTACATCATTTCTGTGCAACCTATCATAGAGGTAACACATAGGTTACGCTTTTCGAATATAAAAGACAATCATGACGTTTCATTACACCAGTCCATATCGAGACACTATACGGAAAGGAGGCGGTATCACGTCCACAGCGGTTTCTCTGTTGAGTAAAGCTTTAAATCGTATTCCAGTAGGATCTATCGTAAATAGAGCAATAGACGCTTTACCATACGAATTTCACATACCGGGAGGTTATCAGTATTGCGGACCAGGAACTAAATTGAAAAAACGACTGGAAAGAGGTGATCCAGGTATAAATAAGTTAGATCAGGCTTGTAAAGAACACGATATTGCATATTCCACGTTTACCGATTCAAAAAATAGGTCAATCGCTGATAAAAAGCTAGCAAATATAGCTTGGCAACGAGTAAAGTCTAGTGACGCTAGTATTGCAGAAAAAGCAGCAGCTTTAGCGGTAACAGCAGGTATGAAGGCTAAAACAGCGGTAGGAGGTGGTAAAAGGAGGGGTAAGAATAAAAAAGGATCAACCATGAGGAAACATGGTGGTAATATTAGACTAAAAAGACGTTCTCCGAGGAAAAATAACAAAAAACCGACAATATGGTCAATGGTAAAAAACGGGGCTGGTCTATACCTAAGACCGTATCGTGCATATTAAATAAAAGAAATCAATTGGTTATACCACATAAAGCGTTGACTAATGTTGAATTATTTAAATATATTTCCTGTTTAAAAATACCATTTTTCCGCGGAGTATTTATGAAAGACAGTTTACCAAAGAAAATATGGAAAAATGAGACTGGAATCGTGAATTTGGATAATACTGAAGGGCCCGGCACCCATTGGGTGTGTTATAAAAAACTAAATAGCAATGTATATTATTTTGATAGTTTTGGAAATTTGCCACCACCTAAAGAACTTGAACATTACTTTAAATCTGCTAAAAACATATATTACAACTATAAAAGAGAACAACCTGATAATACTTCAATATGCGGCCATTTATGTTTGGAATTCCTAGCTAAAAGTATCAGTCACTATTGAGATGTCTTCCTATACGGTATCATTAACAGGAAAATCGTCCACTTTACGAAGTATCCTTTTTCCAGCGTTACGCTTGCAAAAAGGAAGATTTTGGGAGGCAGCACTGTTAGATTTTACAACTTACAACTCTATTCCCAATGTTACGGAAGGTAAAAATAACTTATTGCATTATTATAAAGGAAAAGATGCCAGTGGTAAGTTTACAGACTTAGAAGAGTGCAGTTTACCCACAGGTTCTTATGAAATTGATCATATTAATGAATTTTTGCAAAATAAAATGGGAAAAGACAATATATCGCTAAAAGGTAATAATAATACAATGAAAGCTGAGCTTACTTCAAAATATTATATAGATTTCACTAAGCCAAACTCAATTGGTGATTTATTAGGATTTCCCAAAGATGGAGCAATTTTAGAACCAAATAAAACACATTCCGGTAAACAAACTGTAACAATATTAAAAGTCAATAGTATAGACATAACTTGTAACATTATACAAGGAGCTTACAGAGATGGAGCAAATACTCATATAATACATACTTTTTACCCCAGTGTACCACCTGGATTTAAAATTGTTGAAAAGCCGCAAAACCTGGTATATCTACCTTTGAACACCACTTTCATTTCAGACATCGTGTTGAACGTATTGGATCAAGACGGTAACTTGATAGATTTCCGAGAAGAGCCTATTACGGTTAGATTACATTTAAAATCAACACTTTAATACAAAATCATGGGTTTAACATTTAAAAGCGAACAACCTACGGGAATCCGCATTAGTAGCTCTTCAGCTGTGGAGGAGTTAACACGCGAGAACATTCGTTTCTTAGAGAGAATTGGATTAAAAGTAACCGATAATGGATATACTGGATATAGCTCAGGGTCCAACATTCGACGAAACCCTATGGGAAAAAGAATATCACACCCACAACCCTTACACTTCATCAAAATTAAACAATAACGATGAAATTCGTATTCCCATACAAAATCAAGACATTTACACACTACCATGTGAAAGTTACTTGTATATTGAAGGAAAAGTTACTAAAAAGGACGGTACTACTACTGGTACAACAGTTCCATTTATAAATAATCCCATGGCTTTCCTGTTTGATGAAATTAGATATGAAATATCAGGTGTAACAGTTGATTCTACTAAAAAAGTAGGTATTGCAACAACTTTAAAGGGATTAACATCTATATCACCTAATGAAACCAATTTAATACAACCTGCAGGATGGGTTTTACCTGCAAAAGACACAATCACTCCAGATACAAATGGAAATTTTGATTTTCATATTCCGTTACGTTTGTTGCTTGGTTTTGCTGAAGATTATAGGAAAATAATATTAAACGTTAAACAAGAATTAGTTTTGTTGAGATCTTCAAACGATAAAGATATTATTAAAGCTCCAGACGGTACAACAGATGCAACTTTAGAATGGAAATTAACATTAGACAAAATTGTATGGAGAGTTCCACATGTTAAATTAGCTGACGAGCATAGAATGCTACTATTAAGAAAGTTAAAGGCTGATCGTGATATTGTAATTCCTTTTAGAAGTTGGGAATTTCATGAACATCCCAGCTTGCCAACTACGGATCGACACACTTGGACAGTTAAAACATCTAATTATGTGGAACGAGCCAGGTATATTATATTTGGTTTACAAACAGGCAGAAGAGACACCATCACCAAACATGCAGGCCAATTTGATCATTGCAACTTGAAAAATATTAAAGTTTATTTAAATTCACAATTTTTTCCATACGATAATTTAAATGTGTCATTCGCTAATAAAAAATACAGCATATTGTACGATATGTATGCAAGATTCCAAAGTTCATATTATGGTAAAACGAATGCACCTTTACTATCACCAGAAAAATACTTAGATGGTTACCCTATAGTTGTAATCGATTGTTCTAAACAAAATGAATCGGTAAAATCATCAAGTGTAGATATAAAAATAGAAATGGAATTCAACGCGCCTATACCGGCTAATACAACTGCATACTGTTTAATTCTACATGATAAAATCGTAACATACACACCTTTAACTGGAATTGTTAAAAATGTATTGTAAAATACCGGTTTTCCTACATTCCAATGCATTCCGCGAGTATAAAAGCAGAGCGTTCAGCTCGCTCCTCATCAGTTTGTTGCCTGTTGTTGTATGGGTAGCATCTTATTCAATATGGCTTCTCCTAGTGGTACACAAGAAAATGTAGTAGATATTGAGAAGGAGATATCCGACTTTTTAGATCTTCAAGGTCAACCGGAGGGAGATGAACACAACGCTTGCGGACAACTCCACGCCAGTAATAATGTTGAGGAAAAAGGTAAAAGAAGAAAGAATGCACACAAGAGGAAAAGGGATCTTGAAGATAATATTTCTCCTAACATATTAAGTGAGGTATTCTTGCGAATATTTTACCCAATCTCTTCCAGTTTGGACAAAAGTGTTTTAATTGGTGTTATGAAATCTACAGATTATTCCCCTACTGTAATTTTAACTCATGGACCCAAAATGATTTTGTTTACGGACACTGCTTGGGAATCGTTTATGAAACACTTGCATCTGCTAGAATGCTATTTAAGTAGTAACATGTTTGGAAGAAAGACAAGAGTAGGCCTTTTGGATTCAAATGTGGAAATCGATATTGTTAAACATCGTGGTGATCATCAGTTGCGGTTTAGAGACACAACAAGACATGATAACAAGATTCAACTTAATCGAGAAGAGTTTTTTATTCTAACTTGTGCAACTGAACCAATAACGAGATACTTGAGACAACTGGTGTTTTCAAGTTCAATTATTAAAGATTATCTGGAAGACACTTTGGACAAACAACCGGACGCACCTATATTGTACGGACCTGTAGATACTTCTATATTCAATAGGGTTCCTCATGAAGTACAAATGTGGAGACAATTGGAAAAGTACGCTCAACTACATAAGAAATCAGTAAAACGTGAAGAAGAGGAAGAAGAAGGAGGAGAAGAATCAAGTGTTAGTGATGAAAATGAAAACAAGGAAAATGTAAAGATGGAAACCTAAATGACAATTAACTACACAGCAATGGTTAATTTTTAAAACAATATCAAACACTTTGTGGGGTTAGGCCTACCGGGGACGGTGCCCACGTTAAATATACACCAACGCGCCAACAACTGTACGGCCGGGTATAAAAGTCGTACCTACCGTGGTGTGGAAATCAGTTGACCTTTGGACTTCGTCATGAGCAGACGAGTGATCTTCGCAATGGACAAGGACAAGGAAGAAGAACAAGTAAAGTCCAAACCTGGTATAATTGAGTTCCAAGCGTTTCGGGGTAATGATGATAGATTTATCATAAAAGAACTTGTGTTTTTCGACATCAATACAAGTGTTCCTTATTCGTTTTTATTTAAACCACCATGTTCTTATTCATCTTTAACTAGTAAAGCCGCTACTACCAACAGATGGATTTCAAAACACTTCCATCATATCGATTGGTATGATGGTTTTACAAGTTACACGGACTTGTATCACATTATGCATCACTTTTCAGACAAGTTTACCAATATTTACACAAAGGGGCTGGAAAAGAAAAGATGGATCGAAGGATTTACTCATGTTCCTGTTAATGATGTGGATTTGGATAAAAACTACAAGTATACAATGGAAAATGTTTGTATTTGTACTAAAAGTCCAGAACATGAAAAAGATAGACATTGCGCTTTAAAAAACGCCTATAAACTCGCATCTTACCTTCAAAGTGGGGAAATGGGGAGTGGTGGGGGTAACGGGGGTTATATAAGTGAAGAGCAGACCGGGACCTGGCATGAGTATTACTCGAGATTCCGAGACGACAACATCTCCCAGCAAGAAGACGAAGAAGACGATCTATAACTTGACCATGGCA
This sequence comes from Neoaliturus tenellus, assembly GCA_030545055.2. Classification (NCBI taxonomy): domain Eukaryota; kingdom Metazoa; phylum Arthropoda; class Insecta; order Hemiptera; family Cicadellidae; genus Neoaliturus; species Neoaliturus tenellus. The sequence goes on along the minus strand of CM061533.1, from coordinate 243,862,137 downwards.
TCTCACCAGCTCCTGCAAACTTTGGTTGAGCAGTTCAATGCTCACTCCAAATCTACCATACTACCCGTCAAGAAGTGTTCCGAACTTAAAGACGAGAAGCACTACATTATCCACGCCATGAAGAAGATGGAGACTACAGTTGGAGAGGCCATCTGCTGCAGTCTTAGCGAGGCACCGTTCACTCCAGGGGATGAGCCCAAGTTCCAAGTCTACCTGCCGAAACGATTCGTCCATCTCCTCCAGAACGAGGATCTGCGCTCCATCCAACCCGGCTGTCTCTACCTGGTTTCCCACGGTTGTACGGGTAGCAATTCCACCGAGTTGACCATCCACATCGCTGACAAGCAGCAGTGTTAGATTTAAGTTTTACTGTTGTACATATGTTATTGTAATGTTTTATAAATAAATAAACCATAAAAGAAAAAAAATACAAAAGGCAAAAAAATGCAACATATCAATATGTGAAGTTTGTCACATATTGATATGTTGCATTTTTTTAAACTTCGCGGGTGACCTTGACCTTTGACCTTTACTTTCACAGTTACCCCCACCACCAAGCTAAAGGTCAAACCTGCTTCGACGCAAACACCCCCACCACTTTTTCATAGTATCCCCAAGCGCTGTGCCTTAGCTTCATTTCAACTCCGACGGTCAACCGTACAACATCAAGATGTCTCTCAATGTAAGTTGTGCTAGTTACGAGGAGGTAACCATTAAGACTCAGCAGGAGTTGAACGACTTGTACAAGGAGTTGCAGCTGATGGTGGCGCGAGGCTACCGTATAAATGTGCAAGTCTACGCTTGCAATATACGCAATCTCCGACACCCAAAAGAAGAGTCTGAACATTACTCTTCTCCAGCGGTTTCATCACCGGCGTCCATGAAGACTGAAGCAAGCCAGACTTTGGATTATTTCAGCTGACTAGTAGTTGTCTTCCTTCTTCTTACCATTGTAGAATATGTTTATTTCTTTATTATATTAAAGATGTAAAAGAGAAAAAACACCTATCTTGTTACTGACATATATGCTCAGTAAGAAGATAGGATTTTTTAAAACACAATTTGAATGACCTTGAAACTTCCCCCACCACTTGACTGTCAATATACATGACACATCACAATTCCGGGAAAATAACGTCCTGCTCCCCCACTCCGTCCGGCTGTCTCACAGTCGAGTTTTGGCCAGATAGCGCTATGGAGTCCAAGAAGGAGGTTGTCAACAAAACAGATGATCAACAATTGTGGGACTCCTCTATTACAGAAGAAGAATTACATTCAGCCGTCGAAGCTGTTGAGGAAAAGGAAAAAAACCTCAGGCGGCTCTGGTTGGCTCAGATGGATATTTGCGGATCTGTGCCGCGTGATGATTTTGAACTTCAATGTCAGATGGCGATTACCCAGCAACTAGAAGAAGCCGAAAAGGAGCTAAGGAGTGGAGGTACTATCCAGGCGGAGGTGAAAACTGAGAAACATGAAGAATATAACGAATATGATGATTAAACGTACTGTTGATCCCAATTCTTTTAGTTTTAAGTGGTTATGTTATAAATAAATAGAAAAAGTTTCCTTTTTTTAAAACTCCATTTGGATGACCTTGAAATTTCCCCCACCACTCTGTTATACCAGCATTGCTCGCTGCAACAAGCATCATTCCTCCTCCAACAACCATGGCGGACACACCTGCTTGCGATGACATGTCTTCCACCGAAGATGTACCCACTACAAGTTGGAAATTGACAATCGACGACGTGCATTATTTAGAAACCATCTGCGATTGGATGAAGTCTATTCTCCTCGACAACCCGGGAATAAAGCTCAAGGTCACTTTAGATTATGATTGGTCTGAAGTTATAATGCAGCAAGACGATCAAGAATCAGATCACAGTGGAGGTCAACAATCACCGGAGTATTTGTCACATTTACCGTTGTCAACCATATATCCTACAAATGAGGTGGAAAGGGAAGAAGAGGAGCATGGGGTTTAGAGTTTCTTATTTTTTAAAACCCAATTAGGATGACCTTGAGATTTCCCCCACCACTTTCCATATACCTAGAGTGCGCAGAGCCAGACAGTCAGTCGCTTGGTGTCCGTCGTAGGGTGCACATCGCTGTTGCTACTCCAATTCCTGACAATTTGGGGTAGTTCAAGGTCGCCACACTTCTACTCTGGAACGACATCAACTTGTAGTATTTCTGTGTTTGGACTCAAGGTCATCACACTTTAACTCTGGGATGGTTTCAACTTATAGTATTTCAGTGTTTTGACTCAAGGTCATCACACTTTAACTCTGGGACAGGATCGACTTGTAGTATTTCTGTGTTTTGACTCAAGGTCACCACACTTTAACTCTGGGACGGGATCGACTTGTAGTATTTCTGTGTTTTTGACTCAATGTCACCACACTTTAACTCTGGGACGGGATCGACTTGTAGTATTTCTGTGTTTTCACTCAAGGTCATCACACTTTAACTCTGGGATGGTTTCAACTTATAGTATTTCAGTGTTTTGACTCAAGGTCATCACACTTTAACTCTGGGACAGGATCGACTTGTAGTATTTCTGTGTTTTGACTCAAGGTCACCACACTTTAACTCTGGGACGGGATCGACTTGTAGTATTTCTGTGTTTTTGACTCAATGTCACCACACTTTAACTCTGGGACGGGATCGACTTGTAGTATTTCTGTGTTTTCACTCAAGGTCATCACACTTTAACATGTAACTTTAAGGTGGCACCAAAACGGTGCTACCCGGCTTGACATTTTCAAGTTTCCCAATGTCATCACAGTTCCCCCACCACTTCCCATATACCTAGAGTGCGCGGGGCCGGACAGTCAGTCGCTCGGTGTCTGTCGTAGGGTACCCATCGCGGTTGCAGTAATGGTCGAATGGGGGCTTCTGGGTCAGTTCAAGGTCACCCGAGCGGTGTCACATGACGGTTTAGGCAGAGTCACGTTGCAAACTTCAAGTTTCCTCAGCACTTTTGCTGTTTCTCATCGCAAATTCGCTCCAAGTCGTCAAGGTCATGGTAGCTGTGACTGAAACTCGGAGCGTAGTGCGAGAAACAGTAAAAGTGCCTAAAAAATTTTAGGTTTCAGCGTGACCTTGACCTTTGTGACATCGATGACGTCATCTTGGTGACGTAAGGGGTGATAACGTCATCAGCACGTCATTTCTGTGACGTCATGGGTGTGACGTCATAGAAATGACGTCATTGGTGATGACGTCATCGATGATGCAATCGATGACGTCATCGATGAGGTCATTGACCTCGATGACGTCATCGATGACGTCATCCCTCAGGTGACCTTGAACTGTTCTAAAAGCCCCCATTCCCCACTACTTGCATCATATGATACCACCACCATCACAACTTTTGAAGAACTCGACGATTTTACTAATGAATCGCGAGTTTTACTTGCCGGTGGTTATCGTTTAAATATTGATGTTTACGCTAACAACATGAGGATGTTTCCTAAACAAAAATTCTGCAATGAAGAAGTATTTGTTTCCACACAACCTTCAACTACAACACCATCTACTCAAAGTAATGTTAAGTTCCAGAAATATTACTGAAGTTGAATAATATTGAGTGGTCGCTGTAGCATCTATAAAAGGAACGCGTAACCTAAACAGAATCATCATTTGCTTCCCAACTGACGCAGCGAAAACAACTACCACTACCATGTTGTACAGAATGATGATTGAATTCAATGGCAAAATCTACGGAAAAGACTATCAAAGTGTAGAACAAATGACGTCCGATCTTCAAGTATTGACTAAAGAAGGATTCCAACCAAAATTAATTCTAAAATTTCCTGAAGTACATCCACTATCCACTGAAGATCTCATTGCTATGGCTAAAGAAGAAAAAGAAAAATACAAACAAGATATAAAGAAAGAAAAAGAGGAAGAAAACTCACTATCGTAAATAAATACATCTTACACTTGTAAGATGTTCTTTTTTAAAACTCCATTTGGATGACCTTGAGATTACCCCCACCACTTTTCTAGTCTATAAAACATGCTATCCTACACTATACACCTTCATTTCTTGGCTAAACTTAGAAGCGTCAACATGGAAAACAAGAAAGACGAGTACAAACCACGCTATTGTTGTGAACAAAAATGTACCGATATAGGAAGATGGATGGTAGACGGATTAGCTTGTAGAAAATGTGAATTCTTCGGATCTTGTTACTGCAAATGCAAGACAAAACAACTACCACCACCAGAATTGCGAACCTTCAAGATTTATAAATCAAGATACTTCCACACTTGCTGTCCCCAGAGATGTATCAAATTTCATCCAGAAAAAATTGTTAATTGCCGAGAGTGTAATGCATGTTATAAAGACGACTTTTGTGCATGCATCATAAATGCGTGCAAGTACAGATCTGATTGGTCTACTGATCCTGTTGAAGCTTCAGATGTATAGCTGTAGTCACTGACTGCAGCCCTTTTTTAAAACTCCATTTGATTGACCTTGAGATTACCCCCACCACTTATTTTTTACAACATATATTCTACGGATCATTCGATACGCTTCTCATTCTTATTTCATTACTCGCACTGACAACAACATGGATGATAAATTCATTTCCTTTCAACATTTAATTACCGACAGAGAAGAGATGGAAGCCCTATTCCAAAACTTACTCACACTCATTGATAACTATCCTTTAAGATGGATCAACATCACAGTGCAATACGTCAATCCTACCAAAATATTTTCATCCTCATCATCTTCTTCTGCCACCTCCATGTCTTCATCGTCGCAAAGTGCAGAGGAAGAGGAACAGACAACTAATGGTGTTAAAATTGTTGAATTAAACGACGAGGAACAAGAAATGCAAGCTCTGGTTAAATATAAATTTAATATTTAATTTATAAAAATTATTAGTGTTTCTAATTTATATTACAGCTAATACTTATTTCTACACACCACCCATAACCTACCCAAATGGGATTTTGCGGCAAAATGCTCTGGCCGCCGGTTCGCATATGGGTATATCACCCTTCCCCCACCACTCTACCACCCCCACCCCTCTACTTCCCCCTCCACCGCCCTTGCCCACATATAAGCAACCCTCTGACCATCGCTCACCATTTGTTTGCCAACTTCCGAACAATTAGCTCCTCTCCTTTAACAACAAGTAAATGTACTTTTCTTATTCAATCACAAGAAGACTTACAAAATATTTTTCAAATTTTAAGTGATATAATAAACACTCCAAATAACACCATTACTATCACTGTGGAAGTTTCCTACAATTCTTCTGATTACGAAAACATGGAAAGCGAAGACGTCGAAGTTTTACAGCTGCCAAACAATAGTCTTCCATCTTCCAAAGCTGCAACACCCGACACAGCTAATAATGATGTTTAGTCGACTACAATTATTTTCTTTACCCCCCACTATTTTTACAGTAATATATATCCTGTCCCTATCTCTGTTTCTCATTTCATCGCCAACTTTCTCACCATCAACACCGCTCCCATTTTTACCTGCACACATTTAATACACGAAGATGATGGATGATTTTTCATTTACGTCACAATTGGAAGAGGATAAACTCAAACTCGAAATCAACAGACTACAATTAGAAACAAAGAATCAACAAGAAATGATTCAGCTTTTACGACTATTCAAATGCGTACTGTGGATAGTATGTTTTTATCTTCTCATCGCTATCACCTTTGGCATCTACCACTCCATCGCCAGTAAACAACACTCCAACGCTTCCTCAAATAAAACCACTACTTTTCTTTGATTAAATAAATTTTTACCCACCTTCAATCTAACCCCTCGGGGCTCACCTTTTTTAAAAACCCCTCCGGATGACCTTTACCCACTTCCAAAACCCACCCATCACTGTCAAAAAACCCCAGCCGCTACAACCCCTACAACAGTTACAACCGCCTGACCTTGACCTGGGCCAACTGTAGCCATTCCCCACTACTAACATACATACACAAACCTTACTCCTAATATTATAGTACAGTACCTATATGACGTTATCCTACTAGGAGGAAGTTGAAACTGTTCGGTAAGATCTCAAATACTGAATACTATGGAAATATAATTAATGATAACAAATACGGTCAAGTAAACTAAAAACAAAAACGTGTCCAAGCAACTAAAATACAATATTGTTTACAATAGCATGTAATAAAAATTAAATGGTAATTTTAAATAAAATGGCAATTAAATCATAAATTTAAGTATAGCATAAAATTATCATATATTGTTTCTTGGTTTAGTACAGGACGAAAAAAAACTCTGCCAAATCATTGGTATTTTCATCCCGGTACCAATACATCTCTTCATAATATATATTTATATCAATAAGATTCAAAGGAATATGGTAAACTATTTATCCTCTAATGTAAAGTCCGGGGTGAACGCTTGCGGTTGTGGAAAGGTTCCGGGCAAGCCCGACGATGACTGGAACAAACAGATTTAAACAAACTTAAAATAGATTTAAAGGCCATTATCAATTAGCGGTTTTAGTGGTCTGTGAGTTTCACGCTGGACGTTATGTAGGTTTCCCCCTGATTCATCAGTATCTTCATCTTACGAGTCGTCTTCACCCTTGTGAAGACACTAAAAACATGCAACCGTATTCTCCTAATTCGGACGGTGTTTTTGGGTATTATTAGGTAAAATTTATGTTTTATTGTAGATTAAGGTTAGATCTAGGTCCCTCATGCCTGATATATGAGTAAAAATTAATGGTATAAGTACAAAAATCTTAAAAGTAAGGGAAATATCAAATTACTTTGCGAAGCCACACAGAGTAATATTTGTTAAATTTTCAAAATTTTGGGGTATGAGGGACCTAATATTACTATTCAACTAAACACTTACCAAGTTTAAAGAAAATAGGTTGAAAAACTGCGTCCGAAACAGGGGGATTAAAATACCATATTTTGCATAAAAGCCGTATGGTTAACATTGCCGACCGCGCAACAATGGGCTACTGGCCCAGCGGTAAGGATGACTCTTAAGACATAGGTTAGGTTTATGTTACATTCAACTTTTATGTTTTGTAGTTTATGATAAAATTAATTTTAAAAAGTGACTACAAGTGTTAGTATTACAGTAAAACATTACCAGAACAAAGTTTCGCTTCCTTGAGCGAACAATTGTTATATTTGGTAATTTGAGCATTTCCCTAATACATTAAAAAGCATAATTAATACAATGTTTTATAATATGTTCAAAATTCTATTTGTAAAAAGTTCAATTCGATCTTAAAAAACGAGCAGTGCTTTTTTCCAAAATTCCTTACCTACAAGGGACATAAAAAGGAAAATAATTGTTTTAATATGTATAGTAGAACCTTAAACAGTGTTCCCGCAGTGTACTAATCCCACAACAAAATCTGGCCTTATCAAAAACCAATGAAACGCTATCAAAACTGAGAATTTTCCGTCACGATACCTTTTATGAGGAGACATTATATAAATTTATTAACTACGAAGAAAAAAGCTATTTTATTAGCAAGTTATGATCATCTTTAAAACTATGTGTTTATTGCATTGATTTTGCAAACATCATTCTGGAATTTGAAAACCCGTTTGATCTCATTGTCTTGTGGTTAAAGGGGCTTATATACTGGGAAAGTAGAGAAGACAAGTTACTGGCTGCAAGTACTTGCCTGATACACTTACTGCAAACTTACCTTGTCTATAGAGGTACTTACCTCTTTAATTTAGGAAAATAGACGGCAAGTGACGTAATGGACAGTATACTTGCAGCCAACTTGCCTTCTCTACTTTTCCCGTCTATAGGGTGCTTAAACTTTTTACTAATTAAACAACTAATAGCTTACGAGTGTATTAAAAGTATTATGGTCAAATAGTTATAAAAATAAGGCGATACTTTATACTTTTGATACTTTGGTACTTTCTTTGAAACACCAACGCACTTTATAAGGTGCGTATTTTAAGGTATAACTGAAGGGCGAGTGTAATGGCTCAGATGCGGTGTAGATTTGTTACTGACAAATAGCAGCTGATTCATTTATCAGGATCATTAATTAGTAACCCAATGACCAAAGGCAGTTGGGTCCAGTATCACATCAAACAGTTTGATCAATAAACAGTTCAACACAGAGTGAGGATAGATTAACAGCTTTCCTGTAGATCGAGTTTATGGAGCTGCCACGGAAATTGCTACAGTCATTACGATTCGCCGTCCAATAACAATACATAACCTGTAGGCGGGTCAACAATGGGCGCATTGACCGAAGTTGACCGAAGCTGGCCGGACATCGCCGAGCGCGCGGCTGCGTATCCCGTGCTCTTGCAGCATTGTTGAGCCGACGATTGTACAGGATGTTTATTTTACATACATATACATACATACATACATATACCACGTCGTCCTGATTGACCATGTTTGGCATAGGACCAGTCTTGGATTTCTTCTATGTTATTTTATTTGAAGGCACATCTTCTTGATGCTGTCAAGGTATCATGGTAGGCAGAGGCATATGGGGGGGAGGGGGTGAAAAGGTCATTGCAACGGTTTGAGTCAGGTCAGGGGGTCAGGTAAAGTGGAAGTTGGTAAAAGCATTGATTGATGAGGTACTTTTTGAGCTCATATTTAAATATTTTAAAGTTACTAATCTGGGTAATTTGTGGTGGAAGTTGACTGAAAAATTTTAGGCCAATGTAATCTGGTTTATTTTCAAAAAGCTTTAAATTGTGAGGCACAGACTGGTTGATATTTCTATTTATAGTGTTGAGAGAATGCTGGTGAGCTGTAACAAGTTTGTTTTCTTTAATATAACAAATAACTTCTTAACTTAAGTTACAAAATTCTTGTATTATAAACTGAGGTTAAGTGGTAGAGAGGACTATATAGTCCTAACTTTGCCTAAAAAAATAAAGCATTTGTTATTTGTTATTTGTTAAATACTGGGTACTGTTAGAATTTGAAATTCTTTAAAGTGATCAAAACAAGAGTCGGTAGGCTTAAGTCTTAAGATACATCTTATAGCTCTTTTTTGAAGGACAACAATTCTATTTAAGTTACATTTACTGGAAAAGCCAAAAAGGAATACAGAATACCTAATCAGACTCTCAATCAAGCCAAAATATACTAGTTAAGATTTTACTAGATTATACTAGTTTAGTTTTTTTTAAACGCAACCCTCGATGTTAAATATAAAATTACAAGCATAACACATTTTCATAAAAGATTTGATTATTATTGGCGTTTACAACAACTATTTATATACAGGTTTTTAATAATATGTAGTTTAGTTTTCAAAATAATCACCTTTAATATTTATATAAACCGTTCAGCTGTATTAAGCCAATTTATGTACACTTTTTCCAAATTGGCTCTTTTTATTCGCCTTATTTAAATTTTTATATTCTTCTGATTTCTACAATACTAAGCGTGTTATTTTCATATACCTCACTTTTAAATGTAAGCAGATTAAACAATCGAGAGAGTTTAAATATGAAAATCTCGTCGTAGGGTAAGTTACATTCCTCTTCCAATTAATTTTCATGGGCTAAGTTAATTAATTGGAAGACGAATGTGCCTACCCCCTGAGATATCCAGATCTTGGAACTTGTTGTTTAAGTTTTTTCACTGGATTAATTACTCCATTGCGAAATAATAATAACTAGAGATCGCCCACCGGTAGAAATTCGACAAAAAATTCAGTTGATCTTGAGCCAAATAATTTTAAAATGTTTTATAAATGAAACATCTGTTCTTCCTTATTTGCTAGCATTTGTTATTACAACAGCTGTCTTATGAATCCATCAATTATCCTTCTCCCATAAGATTAACATTGAAAATTTGAAAGCCGGTGGGGCGTAGCCCCGTGGGCCGGTGTGAATGAAAAATGTGAATCTGCTCATCTACAGCACAACACCTTTCTAACGGTATGCGCGAATTTCCCCTACGATGCACACAAGCTGAGAAAAAAGGGGGAAATGAAACATGCTTGCCTATTAATATATAGAAGATTCCCGGTTGAATATAACAAATTCATCAAGGTGAATAACAACAAACCGCACCATATGAAAAGTGTTCAGAAAATTACTGAATATCGTAGACTGTTGGATAGATATAAAAAAATATCTGTTTGAAGATAAAAACTAAGCAAAATATCAGTCTACGATTGTTGTATAAATATAAAAAATATCTATTTGAAGATAAAAACTAAGCAAAATATCATAAAAATCCCTTATAAAGTTTAATAAATGAAAATAACAATAGATCTTTCATGTCTTTTGCTTGTTATTTTTCATTTCAAGTCGTGGGTTGCGTTTCAAAAGAGACTCCCTGTATTTACTGAAGGTCGCGCCGCGCGGCGTCGGCACAACGCAAACGTGACGCTCGTGTGCGATAATCGACAGTTAATTTATATTTTACAATTAATTAGAGTTTGCAGATTTACGATTTTCCATGGTTAGTTTAAGAGGATTTAAAACTGCAGGGCTTATAAATGTTTAATTCTAATTGATTTATTTTACGACAATTGCATTACATTACAACATACATACATTACAACATATGCAATAAAAATTTATTGTAAAAATGTATGATACAAATTTTGATCATAAAACAATGATAAATTCGTACACAATTCAACTATTAAAATTATTATCTAGGGAAATTCATTAGACTATTTTGAGGCGTTGTCTTATAGTTTATATTTCCATTGAGAAAGTTATTTTGGCTTTTTTCTGAAGGTACATTCAGATTTGATTGGTCAATGTTTTTAGTTTATCAGGTATTGCACGGGCTTATATTTTGTAAATGCAAATATCCAGTTTGAAGAGTTTTGAAGAGTCCTTTCAACAAAATGGGGTTCAAAAGTTAATTAATAGTCTTAATAGATCTATCTTAAGTATACAACTTAAGATAGAACAGAACTTAAGTAGCTTTGAGGCAAAAAAACTTTTTTTTTAACATAAAACGGAGGTTTGTTAAAAATGACGTCATTTTTCTGAGGGAGGGGTCAGACAAATTATGATGGTAGGATAATTTAAGGGGGGTCTAAAAATGGCCAAAAAACGATGACGTAATTTATGGACGGCCCCAAGTTGTAAGATTTTCTATTTTTTATAAACATTTAGAATTCAATTTCAATTTGTTTATTGCTTTTACGCTTTTAAATAGTGCTATTAAGTGTACAAATTTTATTAGGCCTATATTCCTACGTTGTAGTTAATTTTCTCTTTATTCTTCTTTTTCTTCTTATATAATTCCTCGTGGGTATTCAATATAACTGCGTGAAAAGAGTTGAATAATGGGCTCGTTAGCTGTAAACACGATTAGTTAACTTGTGTAATTGATGAATATTCTACTCAATGTTAACTGATGAATTTAAATTTAAAATATCTTCATTGTGATCTTTTAATGCTCCCAAGTATTGTCAAGACTATTACATAACTAACTCCCACTATTTATGGAAATAAGAAAAATTATTTTTTTTTTTTTTTTTAAGGAAATCCATATGAAGATCCCAATTACTGTATAGTCAATTGTCCCGTTTTACCTGTCTTTATTTCAAAACTTTACTGTTCACTAAAAAGCAGACTCTTTTAATAAATTTCCTAACTATGAAAAATTATTTTTGATTCTTAAAAAAATATCGACCGTCTTTTTAAGTTGAGAACTGGTTTTGAACCACACTAATCAACACCACTGAATTGGCTACTCAAATCTTTTTACATAAGGGATGTCCATATTATAGAGTATAATAAAGTATGCGCAAAATGTATAAAGTATAACAATAGTTTTACGTTGTTGTATAGTAATGTATTGATATATTGTATTTTGGAAAAATAAAAGATATTCTATTCTAATTAGGTAATTTTAATAATGAAATAAAATTACCTTGTCCAATCACTGGTTATCAAAAGACGATATTTTTCGTTCCTTAGAACTTCATCAGGTCCATAGTATGGAAAAATGTCGTCTTTTGGTAACCAGTGATTGGACAAGGTAATTTTATTTCAATGATTAATATATTCCAATCTAATAGGGTCACAATGAATGACTTAGAAGTCTTACTAAATGTTCTATCCTAGGTTAAATTGCAAATAGAACTATAGTACACATGATTAGTTTATTAATAATTGCTCACAACAAATAAAATACTCTGTGAGATTTAAATATTTTTTTATGGTGTATATCACTACTTTTTTTTATTAAAACAGTAATTCACTTGTATTGAATTGAGCCTTTTGCAAATGTAGCAAATGTATAATTTTCTTATCTTAAATTAATGTATTCTGAGCTAATATTGTCATTAAATGTAGTGCAGGAACCTCTAAAACATCAGAGGAACTGTTTTTTTCTCAGAAAAGTTAAGGTATGATTAATGTTTATTATTTCTCTGTATACTATATGTAAATTATTAATTTTATGTTATTTATGGTTACAGTGAAGAGTGAAGAAGAACATCCTTTATTTTCTTATTTATGTATATATTTGTTTTTGTATCTTTGTTTCTGTGAAAGATAAAACTATTCTATTCTATTCAATATTAGACATATTTTGAAATAACGAATACCAGCAGATCAAGAAGAACAGATGCTTTATTATAAAATAAAATGTTTTATAACTATTGGGTCAAAACAGTCTCTCATCAACTGTAAGTTTGCTAGACTTTCGACCAGGGTGTTACATAACTGAACACTAGTATTACATAACTAGGATATTCCAAATTTAACTCCAAAATTACTTTATTCCTTTTGTACATCGTGGAGTAATTGCATTGAGAATTCGAAAGTTTTTAGCACTGATGATAGTTGTTGCTAACATATTTTATTTTGCATAGTTAGGTATTTATTTGAATACTTGTATACGTAGTAAAAATATTTTTACTGAATGAGAGCATGTGACTATTTAGGGGCTTTTTGCGAGTCGTAAAAATAACGTAGGATAGACATCTACTATCAATAGAACAACTAATAGTTTACTATTTGCATCTACTGTATGTACAAAAACTCTCGATAATTTACCCAATAGTTTAGTTAGTTAACTAAAAGTTAAAAAACGTCTTGTTAGACGCCAGGAGAAAAGGGAACAATCATCTGGTTCTCACTCACGTATAATTACATGAGATTGGGCACATTAAGAAACTAAAACATGAATCGTAATAGAAGAATCATCTGGTTCTCATACACATATGATACACACATATGACACTAAAACACATTAAGAACATTAAGAAACTAAAACATAAATCGTAATAGAAGAATCATCTGGTTCTCATACACATATGATACACACATATGACACTAAAACACATTAAGAACATTAAGAAACTAAAACATAAATCGTAATAGAAGAATCATCTGGTTCTCATACACATATGATACACACATATGACACTAAAACACATTAAGAACATTAAGAAACTAAAACATAAATCGTAATAGAAGAATCATCTGGTTCTCATACACATATGATACACACATATGACACTAAAACACATTAAGAACATTAAGAAACTAAAACATAAATCGTAATAGAAGAATCATCTGGTTCTCATACACATATGATACACACATATGACACTAAAACACATTAAGAACATTAAGAAACTAAAACATAAATCGTAATAGAAGAATCATCTGGTTCTCATACACATATGATACACACATATGACACTAAAACACATTAAGAACATTAAGAAACTAAAACATGAATCGTAATAGAAGAATCATCTGGTTCTCATACACATATGATACACACATATGACACTAAAACACATTAAGAACATTAAGAAACTAAAACATAAATCGTAATAGAAGAATCATCTGGTTCTCATACACATATGATACACACATATGACACTAAAACACATTAAGAACATTAAGAAACTAAAACATAAATCGTAATCTATTCTTATAATAATTCAGTTTTGAAAATCTTGGCAGAATCGAATCTGGAGTTTCACTGGACCGATTTTAATTTTTAAGATGTCGTTGGAAAGCTCTCATCCTGTAGATTTGCCAAAAAATATGAAAGTTTGATGTTTTTTAGTATTTATGGTAAAAAAATAAATAAAACATGTTTTCCATAAGAAATACATTGGGAACAGGTTTTTACGATTTTTTTATTTGAAGGCAATTTTTGGCTGCCATTATTGTGGTTATTAAAGAAATGCCTAAGAGTAATTTGAAGGAAATTTAATTCTCTTTCAGAAAATCACCATCCACTTTGGTCGATTTCCTCACCGTTCAAAAGTTATTTACAAAAAACCAAAGCTACTACCAGTTTTGTTTGCGTTTCCAAAATACTGAATTAGGTGAAATCTTTGGGAAATCGAATCTGGAGTTTCACTAAACCGATTTTAATTTTTAAGATGTCGTTGGAAAGCTTTTATCCTGTATATTTGCCAAAAAATATGAAAGATTGATATTTTTTAGTTTTTATAGTGAAAAAAATAAAAAACATGTTTTTCATAAAAAATACATTAAGAATGGGGTTTTACGAATTTCTTATTTTAAAGCAATTTTAGGCTGCATTTTTGTGGTTGTTCAAGAAATGCCTAATAGTAATTTGTAGGAAATTTAATTCTCTTTCAGAAAATCACCATCCACTTTGGTCAATTTCCTCACCGTTGATAAGTTATTTACAAAAAACCAAAGCTACTACCAATTTATTTGCGTTGAAAATTCAGTTTTGAAAATCTTTGGGAAATCGAATCTGGAGTTTCACTGGACCGATTTTAATTTTTAAGATGTCGTTGGAAAGCTTTTATCCTGTATATTTGCCAAAAAATATGAAAGTTTGGTGTTTTTTAGTATTTATGGTGAAAAATAAAGAAACATGTTTTTCATAAAAAATACATTGAGAACGGGGTTCTACGAATTTCTTATTTGAAAGCAATTTTTGGCTGCATTTATTGTGGTTGTTCAAAAAATGTTTGATAGTAATTTGTAGGAAATTTAATTCTCTTTCAGAAAATTATCATCCAATTTGGTCGATTTCCTCACCGTTGATAAGTTATTTACAAAAAAACCAAAGCTACTACCAATTTATTTGCGTTGAATATTCAGTTTTGAAAATCTTTGGGAAATCGAATCTGGAGTTTCACAGGACCGATTTTAATTTTTAAGATGTCGTTGGAAAGCTTTTATCCTGTATATTTGCCAAAAAATATGAAAGTTTGATGTTTTTTAGTATTTATGGAGAAAAAATAACGAAACATGTTTTTCATAAAAAATACATTGAGAACGGGGTTTTACGAATTTCTTATTTGAAAGCAATTTTTGGCTGCATTTATTGTGGTTGTCCAAGAAATGCTTAATAGTAATTTGTAGGAAATTTAATTCTCTTTCAGAAAATCACCATCCACTTTGGTCGATTTCCTCACCGTTCAAAAGTTATTTACAAAAAACCAAAGCTTCTACCAATTTATTTGCGTTGAAAATTCAGTTTTGAAAATCTTTGGGAAATCGAATCTTGAGTTTCACCGGACCGATTTTAATTTTTAAGATGTCGTTGGAAAGCTTTTATCCTGTATATTTGCCAAAAAATATGAAAGTTTGATGTTTTTTAGTATTTATGGTGAAAAAATAAAGAAATACATTGAAAACGGGTTTTTAATTTTTTTAATTTGAAGGCAATTTTTGGCTGCTTTGATTGCGGTTATTCAAGAAATGCATATTAGTAATTTGTAGGAAATTTAATTCTCTTTCAGAAAATTACCAACCACTTTCGTCGATTTCGTCACCATTTATAAGTTATTTACAAAAAACAAAGCTACTACCAATTTATTTGCGTTGAAAATCTTGGGGCAATCAAATCTGGAATTCCACTTTACCGATTTTAATTTTTTTTATTTGAAGGCAATTTTTGGCTGCTTTGATTGTGGTTATTCAAGAAATGTTTTTTAGAAATTTGTAGGAAATTTAATCCTCTTTCAGAAAATTATCATCCACTTTGGTCGATTTCCTCGCCGTTGATAAGTTATTTACAAAAAAACAAAGCTACTACCAATTTATTTGCGTTGAAAATTCAGTTTTGAAAATCTTCGGGAAATCGAATCTGGAGTTTCACAGGACCGATTTTAATTTTTAAGATGTCGTTGGAAAGCTTTTATCCTGTATATTTGCCAAAAAATATGAAAGTTTGATGTTTTTTAGTATTTATGGTGAAAAAATAAAGAAACATGTTTTTCATAAAAATACATTGAGAACGGGTTTTTACGAATTTCTTATTTGAAAGCAATTTTTGGCTGCATTTATTGTGGTTGTCCAAGAAATGCTTAATAGTAATTTGTAGGAAATTTAATTCTCTTTCAGAAAATCACCATCCACTTTGGTCGATTTCCCCACCGTTTGTAAGTTATTTACAAAAAACCAAAGCTACTACCAATTTATTTGCGTTAAAAATTCAGTTTTGAAAATCTTGGGGCAATCGAATCTGGAGTTTCACTGGACCGATTTTAATTTTTAAGATGTCGTTGGAAAGCTTTCATCCTGTAGATTTGCCAATAAAATATGAAAGTTTGATGATTTTTAGTATTTATGGTGAAAAAATAAGGAAACATGTTTTCCATAAGATATACATTAAATACGGGTTTTTAAGTTTTTTTTTTTCATTTGAAGGCAATTTTTGGCTACTTTTACTGCGGTTATTTAAGAAATGCTTATTAGTAATTTGTAGGAAATTTAATTCTCTTTCAGAAAACTATCATTCACTTTGGTCCATTTCCTCATCGTTAAAAGGTTATTTACAAAAAACCAAAGCTACTACCAATTTGTTTACGTTGAAAAAATACTATGGTAGAGATATTTTTATTAAACTTTGTACAGCTAAATCTAGAGTACTGGACCGATTTTAATAATCTTTTAGGTGTTGTCCGAAAGCTTCGTCTGTGTTAATTTACTCAAAAATGTGAAAGTTTCATGTTTTTCTCAGCAGTTATGGTGAAAAAGTTAAAAAGATAAACATTTTCTTCCTTTAAACTGTTTCCATGAAACACATGTTATTAATTTAACAGCTGATTGATGCATTGTTGTGTCCTTGACCTTTCTTTGTTTACATTTTGATGTTTACATTTGGGATTTGTGGTTGTGAGTTCCTTACGTTTTGATGGCTTTTAAATAAAGTTATGTGATAAAGCAGTGTGTGGTTTTAAGCAGTATGTGATTTTTACAATCATAAATTAATTGTTATTTGAAAAACTAAACTAAATTAAATCAAACTAAATTACTATAAAACTGAACTAAATTAAATAATTACAAGTATAAATTTTTAATTGTTCTGAAAATGAATAATTTTACCATTTATAATATAGATCGCGACTGAAACTGTTTGTTTAGAAGTTTATCTTTTCTATGCCATTCAACACAATCTAAGTACGCTGAAATACGAACCAATTATTTTTCTCAAATAAAATTTCAATATTGAAAACAAATACTACATTTTTTTTTATTTCACCGAAAATAGCCTATAGGTACCATTTTTCTAGAGACCGTTGTATTTAACCACAACGGGCTTTGTTCCTAGTAGAACAATAATCTGGTTCTCACTCACATCTGATCACATGAAGTTGGGCACATTAAGAAACTAAAATATGAATCGTAATGGATAATCATTGGATCTGCGATTTGCGTAATTTCTTAAAAAACTAATTGGGGTCAAATGCCGCGAGCTCTCATTAGTCTAAAACCTGCATTTTAACGTAAATCATCCGCGTTTAAATAACTCATTAAGAAACGTGTTCGAAACTGGTTTAATGGTGTACCTCTTTATGAAGTTACGTGTAATACAAGTATTGATGTTTATTGCAACGGTCATAGATAAATATTTACATTGTTTACCATAAATGTTTCGATTTTAATTTTGGGAAATTTGGAGCTATTGAGCTACTAATATGAATACTATGTACAAAAAATGTTTTGATACAACTATCATCTAAAATCTAAAGGTGCGTTTACACCAGAGTTGACAACCCAAAGTTGACAACTTTTACTGGTAAATTCATATGGCTGAAGTTGACAAAATTTGTTTTTCAACTCAGGTGTACACGCACATTAACATAATGCAACTTTATGTTTATAAAGGCGTACAAAGCCGTTTCCTTAGCGCTAGTTGTAATTGTCACAGTTCAGTTAAGGTATAATCATATCCTTCAGGTCTACACTCAATACTCCATAACTACGCAGGCCCGAGGGGACAAGACAGGAAGTGTTTGGGAGGGAAGGGCCTTGGGTTGAAACAAAGAAGCACATTATAAAGAACTGAGAGAAAAAATGTTTTAAAAATCAATTTGATCTCTATAAACATTCGTATAGATAAACGTTCAATTAAAAAAAAATTGTTTTTATCATTCTGCAGGAAATCAGCCTGTTTTTTGTTCTCTTAACTGTACCTAAACCGATTCTTTATTGTCCTAGGACTGAAAAATCATCTGGAGAATTTTTTAGGTCCTAGTACTGAAAAGTCAGCTGTTTGCTATGTATATTATTATTCATTTATTAATGTTGAGGAGCAGAATTTTGAAATTCAAACGTTATAAAGAGAATTGTTTGTAAATAACATAAATGTAAACACTGCATATTACTAACTTTGTAAATATAACCTCGAAAATTACATCTTTATAGTTATAATTTTTAATGATCACAAGTCTAGTTTCGCATTATGATAAAAAACGTTGTTCATAACTCGGAGCAAAAGTGTCTTTTTGATGCTTAATCGTTTTTAAAAACTCGGCTGCGCCTCGTTTTTAAAACACGATTGCGCACCAAAAAGACCCACTTTTGCTCCTAGTGATGAAAACTACTATTAGTGCTATTTTATGTTTATATGGTATTATACCTTTCTACGTTTGGGCCAAACATAAGTTTAGCAACAGCATCAAACTCAAGAAAATCATTTCAGTCTAATAAAATATTGAAAATGGCAATTTTTAACATTGGTCTTATGGGTTGCCATTTTGGTAACAAAATAACAACAGCAAGGTAAAAACACTATTTTCAAGCATTGACTTCGAAAGATGTATTAACTATGTTAACAGTTATTTAGCTATAAATGTTAACTGTTTTGGTGTAGTCGGAGAGTCAGGAGAAGAGACAAAAGAATTGTTGCCAGAGCTACTGGTTTATGTTTTTGTAGTTTAATAGTTTAATTAAATTTATTTTTTGTATATTTGATAGCCTGTTTACCTAGATTCTGTAACAAAGGGAATTAAAACCAACGAGCAAGGTTCTGTCTACCCGGTACTGTTTTAAAATATGAAAACCGAAAAACATTTTCTGTAGTATAAATATCATATTTTTGACCACATTGGTTTTGACAAATGCTAAAATACTTATCATTTTAGCATAGTATTTAAAATGTATAAAATTCAAAAAAAATATTATAATATTATATCATTTAATATAATTAATATTATACCTATTTAGTATCATTACCCTAACAAATATCAAAGTATTTAACGTTTAAGATATGGTAAATATAAGTGCACTGCTATAGGCGATAGCTACAGTGCATATTAAACTAAGGGACACCTTGTTATTACATTTTAGTTTACCTCCAAAGCGAACAAGGTTTTCAGTACCATACATTCATACCTGTCAAACGTTAAAATAAACGTATTTTATTACGAAAAATCAAGTCATGATCAGCGTTTGTAACGTTTTCTTGCCAACTAATTCTAGTCTACCTCCTCTCCTTTGCATGGATCAAGTCAACTATTACCCATCAGTATTTCAGGAGGGTTAACATTTCAAACTATTTAAAGTGGTAATCCCGCATTACGGTGAAAATCGTTGTTCATCACTTCATCACTTTTTAAAAACTCGGCTGTGCCTCGTTTTTAAAACACGATTGCGCATTACAATGAGCCACTTTTGTTCCTAGTGATAAACACTGCTATTTTTAAACAAACATTAATGACATTATCTTTTTAAAGCCCAAAAATAGAAGCCTTTGTGGTCTATAATTATTTATGAATCCAAACGCAGAAGCTCTTTAAGTCATATAGAAGGTGCATTACTAACACAATACACTTGTTATTATAACTCCATTCAGATCATAACATCCTTGAAGATGCGGATGGAAAAACAAATTTGCACTGTGACTGCACGTGGCTTCTCAACGTGTTATACGAAATCATAAATGTCGCATATACAACTTGTATATAGAGATTGTGGGATACTCAGTACCCCATACGTTTAAAGTAGGCCTACACAGGTCTCACTGTATACTGTTCCCTGTACTTATTGTACCATATACTATTATTTTCATAAAATGGGAGACTTTACCTAATTTTAATGGAAACAATAATAAGTAAATGTAAATACCTTATATGTTTATTACAAGTCTTGCAAAATATTTCAATAACATTAATCATTACCGGTTCTTTTATTAACACTTTTTAAAATAGCCATTAAAACATAGCTACTACTGTATAGAAAATTTTTAAATGTTTGTTCACATTTGCTAATTTAACAGTCAACAAGTCGATTGATTTTTTTACTGAATGAACTTTACCTATCGCTTTTAGTGTTTAGAACTTTAAACGTTGCAAGAGGCAAGGAAACTCGTCCAGTCTTCAAATATTTACACTACAAAAATGTAGGCTATGTGTAGGTTGTCTTTGTTATAGGGATCACCAGTTACTTAAAATTTGCCTTACCTCTCGAAAATTAGCATAGGTGTAAACAGCACAAAAGCGAGAAAAAACACCATTCAATTCCAATTTTCATAATGTTTTCAGAATTTTTAGATTGTTTCACTATTTAAGAAGCCAAAGATCTTAAGGAGTAAATTTGATTGAAAAAAATATATAAAAAAAAAAACGAAAAGTTATAGAATCTTGGGAACTTGTTCAATATTCGGTTAGTTTCTGGGTGTTACAACCTTGATTGTTCAACAGTAATTTGGTTTATTAAGATAATTGTACCTAAGCGAGGTTGATGAAAGTAGGAACTATGGTCTAGAAGGTGAAGGTGATAGCCCTTCATCTAGACCTTCGTGTTCTATAGGGCGGGCCCCACCAAGGTTGAGGGCGATAGTGTATCGGGCTTTAGGGCTTTCCGCATGGGGACGCATTAATTTCTACCAATAAATGCAATATGTATTCATTGTTTCTACCTAGTAGAAGGACGAGGACAGATGATTTACAACAAGTATCTGAGAATCATTTCGATAAAAGTCGATGAACTCTGCAGGTGGTTCAAGGACTATTAATGAAGCCACTAACAACTAACAAAAAGACAAAAACACTGACAGATCTCCAAGTATATAATAGACTTTAAAATTAATTCGTTGTCTAGGACCATGGGGAACTAATTTAAGTTCATTAATATTTGAATTGGGTAAAATATCCAACCAAGTGTATACCAATTGCGATGAAGGGGATTTGGTTTTTACAGACGAACCTTGAGAGTCTCTTCTCTGAACTCCTATGTAATCCGAACGACCTTGTGAAATTATAAAAAAAAGGATTATAGCGGGTTATCTATATTACAACACAGTATAACAGGATCCACGGACGGTTAATGCACTTGGGTTTAGTGCTATAAAACAAAGCCTCATGACGTCATTTGGCTTATGGCTTGTCATTGGCTCATGATGTCATAACGATAGTCTCAAATCAACTCTTTCTCTAAGTTAATGAACTTAGATAAAGACTTTTAAATGGGGCTTATCCGGATATATAGTTTTATAGTAATTGCTAAATCTTAGTCGCTGTATTTTGGCAAGTAAAAATAATTAAAAAAAATAGGCACCCCCTAAAACGGCAACATAAAATACGGGTAGAAATTTGTTATTGATTTCTTCGTTTAAAAAAATCATCTGAACAAAAAGAAAACTTTCTAAGCAATCACGATTCACTGATACTGATACGAGCAATAAGGAACGTTAGTCACGTCGTCTTTGATTGCACCCGATTGCAAAAACTTATTTTCGCACGCACAAAAAATGTAATTAGTTTTTTGACCCCCTGATGAAAATAAAAAGCAAGTAGGTATATACTTGTTGATGAAGTTTTGAAAAATCGCACCCAATAAACATACACATAGTTCCAATCCAGCATCGAATTTTGTTTATAAACCCCCTGACCGTTACTGATTCATGTATATTAGGTATATCTAGTTCAGGATCTAGTTACAGAGTGCTACCTATAAAAAGCAATGTGTATCGAGCCTACATCACAGACTTCCGGGAATGCCAGCGTCAACGCCTCCGCTTAGTCCGGACCCCCGGATCTCCGTTACCGCGAGCGGGTGACCGCGGTTGAGGTCAATGCCGTTGGCGCTGTCTCCTGCGGTCTCTCGGTCATTGGTAAACGCCCGGAATGGGGTGTACCACATATTATGTTTATTTATTTATTTTTATGAGGTATTTGGGTGAGGAAAGGTTCAGTGGTTGAACTGCCCTCAACAATAGCAGTTATGTTAATCTCATCAAAGTAAGTTCTAATTTTTAAAATATATATCTATTTTAACCCAGGACAGCGGAGAAAATATAAACGAAAGAAGGACTGTTTCATTCGTTTGATGTTGGAAAATGCTGCTTTTGATTATGGTCGGTGACGTAATTTATTTTATTTTATCAGGCTAGTGACTTGTAGGGTATTATTTTTAAATCGTTTTACCCGCTAATAAAACCCCTTGTCTATTAGATTACAGCAGTTTTCCCCAGTCTTGATTTTAAACAACGTGAGTTTTTCACAATTTTGATTAATAAAGAAGTCAGGACACTGTTCTTTTGGACTTTTTGTAATCGAGCAACTAGATATTAAAATTTTAATGAATAATTAAAAATGTAAGGTATTTTATTTCTTTTGAAAAAGCATTTCTTTTCATAATAACTATAATGAAACTAACATTCATTAGTGTATTAGCTAACATGTCCTCCAATTATTAATTAACAATAAACTATAATAGCATGGCTCAATTTTACGTTTTTACGTTATGTTACGATTATGAAAAACTCCCGAAACTAAACCCGTTCATACGGACGTACGTTGGTTGCACAAGAAGTGAGACAGCCAGCCAGGATTTGTGTGTAGCATGGTCAGTTTAAGAGCCTGAATTTTAAATGAAGAACTTAGTAATGATTTTACTTTCAATAATTTTAATGGTTAACCCTCGCCAGGTTGCACGAGATAGAGCCAACCTGCTCATGTGGAGGTCAAATCCTAGCGGGCTGTCTCACGTCTCGTGCAACCAACTGTATCAACACGGGTGTAAAATATCTGCTCTCCGTTAAAGTTAACAATAGGAAATAATTTTTAATTTTACTACAGTACAAACAGTGGTCCTGCTGTTCTAGTAAGGGATGAACTATTTTGTACATTTGAAGTTGTGATATTACATTTCCATAGATCAACCAAACTATAATGTTAAGTGAAGGTACACGTTTGATTGCTTAAATAATTTACTGCAGTTATGAAACCTAGAAATTAAGTCCAAAACCTTAGCAGTTTCAATAAAAATGTAAGGAATATCATATTAATAATTTTTTAAATAAGTTTTGGGTTTTCGTTTTGAAGCCTGATGAATTCCATTCTTTGTCAACACTGAATTGAAAAAATGCAACTGCTACACATGGCACTCTTTTGAAGTTTTTGTAACGTTTATTCAGGTGGTGGATCTTATAAGAATCCAAATGTATTGGAGTTTTAATCTATTGTTTTCCACTGCACTGCCATGGCTCAGTTATGCATCTTGGTTAGTATGTTCGCAATTTTAATAAATTTTACCACTTTAATACTTAAATTATTTAGAGTTGTCAGATACATTTGGATTTTTAATAAAATCACAATAAAAAGAAATAATTTTTTATGTAGATTGATTTAAGTTGTCTCTTATATCTTACAGTTGATATAAATTGATATAAGTTATCAACTTACAAGATGAGTCTATAATTAAAAAAAAAAATTCTGCCTGTTTTTTTTTCGGCTGTTAGTCGGGTACGCATAAAAAATTTTCAATCGATTGGTGAACTGGTGATTCCATGAACTGAAATTGCAAATATGTTCTCGACAAGATACTCATACTTGATCGAAAAATAAGAATGTGCAAATTCGATTTAATACAAGAGTGCTTATAAGAGTATTAACCACATTCAAATATAATGGTGGCAAAAAACTGGCACGAATTTTCATTTTATTGCATGTACATACTTGATTAATGACCACACACTTCCTTAAAAGTATAAAATACTTTTCTAAAGCAGGTTACTAAAACAACTAGGCTAAACTATGCGCTTTAGGACATTTTAGAATTTCAAGGGATATCGTTAGCTTTACTTTCCCCTTATGTTTTATGTAACTAATCACATTTTGAAGTCCTCAAACGTTTTTAGATTAGTTCAAACATCAAATGAAAACAACGCTATGTCAACCCTTAAATATTTAACCTTAACCGAAATACCCTTCTTAGATTTTTTTGTTTCTCTTTTTACATTTTTTTTTTAATATTAATTTTAGTAGTGAAAAAGAAGTAGAATGTCCCTTAAATTTAACTATTTTTACTACGTACCGATATCATCAAAACATTGATTGGTATGATCTTTATGTTAATCTTCTAAATTTAAAATTCAATACACCAATATAATAATAATTTTATTTTTATTTTTTTTTGGACTACATAATTTATTAAGTACAAATATATAATAAACGATTATATTGGTGTACTGAATTTTTAATTTAGAAGATTAACTCAACCAATATGAAAGCTCATCCGTTTCAGGTATGGTCTACATGGCCTTTATGATACAAACATACAAGGCATACAATAATAGTAGTACTGTGTGCCAATCGTCACTATCTACCATGATGCTCATAGGCTTGACATTTATCTATACTTATTGAATACGCTAAGGGTTTTTTTGTCTTGAGAACTCCTCCTACAATTTTCAACCGATTTTCAAGTTTTGGGTGTCGTTGGATAGGGCTTGGTCTGTAGTTGTTTCCGCCAAAAACTGATGAGAATCGGACTGAAAATAAAGGCTTTATCCACCATTGAAATCTAAAAATTTCCCATTTAAATAACATTGGGATTGAATAAAGCATTTTAAACATATGTTAATAATCAGCTGTAAATACGTGTAGTTTTGGTAGTTTTTGGTAATTACAGATATTCACAATATTGGATTGGTCGGATATCATTGATGCTAAAGTAACATTTTTACTGTATTAAAATAAATTGCTCGATTTCGAGCAACACGTATACTAGTACTTATTTAATACGCTAAGTGTTTTTTGTCTTGCGAACTCCTCCTACAATTTTCAACCGATTTTTAAGTTTTTGGTGTCGTTGAATAGGGCTTGATCTATAGTTGTTTCTGCCAAAAACTAATAAGAATCGGACTGAAAATAAAGGCGCTATCCACCATTGAAATCTAAAAATTTCCCATTTAAATAACATTTGGATTGAATAAAGCATTTTAAACATATGTTAATAATCAGCTGTAAATACACGTGTAGTTTTGGTGATAAAGATATTCACAATATTGGATTAGACGGATGTCATTGATTTAGAGCTAAAAGTAACATTTTTATTGTATTAAAATAAATTGCTCGACTTCGAGCAACATGTATACTATAGTCCGTTTTTTTTAAACCTGATCCTTCTCGAGAAAATTGGGGTGGGCGAGGGGTTTAAACTGTAAACAAAAAAATTAAACTGTAAACAACACATACTCGTGACAAACGTGTGTCGAGTATCAGATTTCCTCAAATAACGTTTTAAATAAGTCATAATATCTTTCGGTACCTAACTCCTAGTCAGCTGTTATATTTTTAAGCCAAACCTATTCCTTGTTAAAAAAGTAACAGTTATAAAGTAAACTGATTAAAAACAACTGCTACCAATAATATTGTAAAACTGATACACATTATGTTGTGATGTAAAATTACCAGCTGGTATGCAACAGTGAAATAAAACAAAAACAACAAAAAAACCAAAAGGCTTCAGCCAATGGGATAGTAGCAAGTCAACGAGGTAAATAGATATAGAGTGCTCACCAGATAGGGAAAAGTGTCCCTTTTTGATTGGCGCCATGTTACCCACGATTCCAGCCGTTTCCTTGGTAACCAGTCCTTTTGTTTACAATTTCCCAACTGTAATTTACCATGTTACCCACACCTATCTGACGTTTCTATGGTAACCAACTTCAATAGCGTGCTCACCAACCATAAAATGAAATTAATTTAAAAACAAACAACAAATAAACATATGTTTTAAAACTATCATCAGTAATTGTTGAAGCATGTAGCGATAAATCAGAATAGCTAAAACTAGTAACCAAGGAAACGAGAGTAAAGTGTGGGATGGTTGCCAAGGAAACGGCGGGAATCATGGGTAAAATGGCGCAAATCAAAAAGGGACACAAAATTTACATGTGTTGAGCACTCTATATCTATTTAACCTCGTTGTAGCAAGTATAAACAAACCCCCTCCACCATCTCTCCCTCGAAGGATCAGGTTTAAAAAAACGGACTATATAGTTATATTTAAATGGCGCTTCTCTGGCTAGGTCTTATACATTATTTTACAGGTCTCGATGGCTATTTTACATACATCACTAAGTTTGAAGACTTTCTCTCATTAAACATTGTAGACTTGAGTACAAAAAATATGTTTTACGTTGAAACAATATTGTTTTTTATGTTTGTTATGCTTCATGTTAGATATGTACAATTCTTGAAGCCAATCTGTCAAATTAAATTTGTCTTTCAAGCTTTCTTCTAAGTTCACTGCCGCCGACTCCATGGGGCCCGAGGGGCTCGAACCCCCTCAACATTTTTCTTGGGGGGGCTCAGCCCCCCCAGACCAAAAGAAGTCAAGTTAAAATTTACATTCGGCTGCCGTGACTTTGTGTAAAAGTAAAGGGGTTTGTAAAACTGGTATTTTTATAAATTATAATACCACTTTGTACTCCAACACATTTTACTATGGAAAATCAAATAGTATAACCCCTGTAAATTTAAAACCCCTTTAAAGTACAATAATTGAAACACATGAATACTACGGTATTTCCTTTGTATTGTTCGAGAATGAGTAAGCTGCCCGAGGGTTTTTTCTTATTCAATTTCTTTATTCCAAGGTTTGTTTTCACGGAATTCTCTTTGTCCACATTATCATTGGCTGGCAGAAAATTGAAACTTAATTCTGTTGTTTCGGAGCTTCATTTTGGGCTTGCTTATCATTGCGACTAAATGTGACAGTCAGTAAATGACATGTAAAATGCCGAAGCGTAAAAGTACTATTTTTTTTAGAGTTGTAAAACGCTTTTCTAGGGATTTTTAGCTCGATAAAAGGAATCTACAAGAATAAGCCTCCTGCCCACGATTCGACAATCGTATTCGGACACCTGATTTTGTCCTCATGTAAAAATTGGTCACGTTCACGCACACTAATTTGTGTGATCGGGGTTTACTCATCGATACCTTTCTAAAGGCTTTTTACACGCAATTTTCTCCTTGGCGACTACCACGGTAGTCGCAAAAATGCCACCGTTTCTCTTATGGGATTTAGCTCACCTATCAAGATGGAGATGCACCAACCAGTGGACCGAATTCAGATCCTTATTACCACCGATTATTACTAGTGAAAGTGGCCGTTGAGTGAAGAAGGTTAAGAAAGTCAAATTAATACAGTAAATTGTTTTTAATTAAGGTTATTATATAAAATTTAAGAGTGTGCAAAATTAAGACTGCAAGATTTAGGCCTACTTTAAGTTCTCTCATTGACTATAACCACTGTACAAAATCAACCAACTTTATGTACAAAATCAATGGTTCTATCGTTAGTGTTTTATGTCAATATTTTCTTTTTTCTTCATTATTTTATTTATGAGTTCAGTACCTTTAAATATGTCAGAAATAAAGTAACTGCGTTAACTTAATAAATGCAGTTACAGTTATTTATAGAAAAAAATTGTTTCAATATTAGACTTTACATTTTAATACTGTAAGGATAACTTAATGCATAACATACTCTAGGTGTATAAATTGTGACATACTATACCTAATCAAGAAAATAATAAAATTAAAGTGATTTGTAAAATTCTCAACGGTTTTTTAAGCTTATCTCTGGCTTAAAAAGTATTAGAAGTAATTTTTCGGCAGACCTAAAAAAAATTCAACTGGTGACAGACTTCGTATTATTCATTTATCACGTTGATTTTTTTATTCTTTTGAAAATGATATTTTATAAGTAACGTCGTTTTTGTTTTTCTATAATGTAACTGAGCGTAAGCCTGTTTTGTAATAGTGAAATAAATAAATTGTACCAAAAATATTTCTGTTTGACGATTTTATCCAGCCATGTGATAGGGTATAGGCTATCTGGCCTTTTGCTAAGCATGAAACTTTGAGTCAATTTCTTTTTTAAATAAAATTGTTCCTTTGGACTGATGCTGCAAGTCTACCAGACACCAATTTGAGTTTTATTCATCTAATTACTTAATTTCTTGAATACTCTTAAAATTTACAACCCAAAATATAATTTTGAGGTTAACCTAGAAGGCAAACCCATTGACTATTTACACTAAAACGGTATTCGGTGGACAGAGATGCATATAAAAAGTATTTGATTTTGGATGGAATCACGTACTATTGTTATTATTAGCAAACGAGGGTTCGTTGTTTTTAATATATAAAACACTGTTATAAAATAAGTTAAAAGTATAAAATAAAAGTTAAAATAATCAAAGTTTATATTAACTTAAAACTATGTATTATTAATTGTTCAGAAAATTTTAATAGGAGAGTTATCAAATTTCTCCTACTCTCATCGAGCCCCCCCAATAATTTTTGAAAGTCGGCGCCCATGTCTAAGTTAGCTTTATGTATTTAATATAAGATATTAAGGCTATGGTTAAAACACAGAGCTGAGGGTCCTTACTAAAGTATTGCTATAAAAAATGTTGATTACTAATAATTTTTTTTAGATATTGTCCGTCTTGTTTATTTGGGCTATTTGCGTCGTACCAAACATAGCAGGAAATGACAAGAAGTACGAAGAAACGATTAAAAAAATAAGGACATTGTATGAAAAGACTGCTCCTGACAATATGAGGTATTTAGATCTTTGAAATAAATTTACAGTTTGATATAATTATGTAATTTAAAGGATAAGCTTTCTTCATCAAGGCTGTAAAACAAAAACAAAAATTGATACCTTCACTCTCAATTTTGTGCTTACCTTTATTCATTAAATATTTCGTACATGACTATCTATATAATTCTAATAATCCAGCAATTATTTAATTTGACCATACTACGTAATTTCACGCCGATGGGATGACGAGGCCAAGCATGTCAATCCCTGAATCGTTTCTTGCAGGTGCTGGTTCAAATGGGGAAAGCTCGCTAAAACAACATGCAAAGAGGAAACAACAAAAATGCAACATCAGTTGCTGGAGGAGGTTCAGAAAGCGACGAAGGAAAACATAATCAAACCCGTAGCAGCGTGCCACAACGGATTTGCTGAGTACTACATCGGAGTGTTCGAGGACCCGGCGTCACTGCCGTGCAGCGTAAGTGGTCGATGGAGGGGGTGTAAACGGCTCCATGCACCCCTTGAGTGGTCAAAACAATATTTATATGCGAACGTTGCAATAAGCACAAACGATTATATTACAAGTGGATGTGTACATTATCTATACTTATTTAATACGCTAAGGATTTTTTGTGTGGAGAACTCCTGCAATTCTCAACCTATTTTCAAGTTGTTGGTGTCCTTGGATAGGATAGGGCTTGGTCTGTAGTTGTTTAAGCCAAAAATTTATAAGAATCGGAGGTAAAATAAGAGCGCTATCCACAAATTAAATTTGAAAATTTTCCTTAAGAATAACATTGAGATTGGTTTGAGCTTTTTAAACATCTCTTAACGCACGTACAGCTGCAGTTTCTGCAGATCACTGATATTCACAATGTTAAATTGGTCGGATGTGATTGATTTATAACTAAATGTAACGTTTTTATTTATCAAAATAAATTGCTCGATGTCGAGCAACACGTGCATTAGTTAAAACCCCGTTGCATAATGTGTTCATTGTGATAGAAGTCACTTTATGATGCAGATTTTAGACTGATCAACGGATTTTCTCAGAATTTAAATATTATTGAGTAATAATAAATTTATGTAAACAAAAGATTTTTTAGTTTAATTATTTTGTTTAGTTAAAATTTGTTTAACTTTTTTAAGTCCCCAGTCCTAACAACATGTAAAGCTCCCATTTAACAGCTATTATTGTATTTACAGGAAGATGCCTTCAAAAAACCAGCCATATCAGATGAAGAAGCCACAAAAACCTATAAGAATTTGCTAAAGCTTTTTAACAATTATGACAGTGTATTTAACACCAAATCAAAAAGGGAGGAAGCTGGAAAGAAATTGGTAAAAGCGATTCAGGAAGCAGAAAACAAGAACATAATTCCGAAAAGTTGCAATCCAAAGACCGGGACCGGCTTCTACTCTTTATACACTGGCATGCCTCTGACGGAGATGCCGTGCATGGACGGGAAGGAGTTTAAAAAGCCAAAAAGTGAGAAACCACTGGACAAGAAAAAATTGGAAGAGGAGGAGAAGAAACCAAACTGACCAGTAAGGAAATCCGGAGTTTAATCTGTTTCTTAACACCAATAAAACTATCATTAGACATCTTGTATTTCCTACTTCCTACACTAGGTTTACAGTTAGATCAAGATAAACATTTTATTCCATTCTATCTTTATTGTATTCTTGATTGTGTCTAATTGTTGGCTACTCATGGTATTCTATTAAATAAAAGGATTGTATTTAGTACATTCCCTATTTCCAACCGTAGTTTGTCCACAGGTGAAATTAATTTTCTGTATTTAATTATGTATGAAAAAAATGTGCAGCAAAATTGTGAGAATTTTTATACATTGTAGGAAGGTCTGAAGGTCTTAAAATTGAAAGTTTCGGTCCCAAGAACAAAGGAAAAATAGCGGAGTGTCCAAGTCGTTGCGAAAACTGAGAAATTAGGCCTACGCAATGTTTCCTCCATAACTACATTGGTATTCAAAAAGTCCCTTTGTTTGCATTACGAAATGTTTTTGTTTTATTTACAAACTAAAGCAAGATTATGCTGACGGTTAATGAAGAAGACAGATTAGTTATAGAGTAGCAAATTTAATTCTTCTCCAGCAACGCCTAATATTTCCTTAGAGAATTTCTAAGGATATGAGGGTGCTCCCATGGACTAAACCACTGACTGCAGTGTGTGGGTAGCCGATTGGTTATTATATTTCCCTCACCACTATCACTTCACTTATTGTCACTTTTCACTTCGATTCCCGATGCGGTTTATTCTACATATAGTTGCCATTTTAGAGAATTTCCTCTTAGGGAATTCGCAATGTAATTTAGCTGCTTTACACTAGGATTAAGTTACATAATAACAAGAAACGATTTCAACAGTTTCCTACCAAAACGGTAAAAATTGCCAATGTAGACACAAATGGCTGCTAATTAGAGACTTTTGTCCCTTCAAATCACGAGTGTTGGACAATTGTCATTATTCACATTAATAACCTATTAGAAGATAAGTCGTTGTCATTAACAAAGCTACACTAATATTCAGGTTCATCGCCCTTATTCACTATTCACTCACATTTACCATCGTGCGTTGGTGAAAGGTTTTCTTAGTTACTCTTTTTGTTTGAAAGACGTTTTATTGTGTGTTGTAAGGGCCTTCTACTGCGATTAGGGAACCCAATGTTAAAGTTAATCCCGGGATTTTGGCATAGATTTTTTTTATAAAACTTGGTCTACAGTTAAAAAAAGGTTACACAACGAAGCCTCTGGAATATCTGTGCCTAAGACTGGGACGGTGGCGACGTCCTATAATCCAGCTACTTGGAGGTCACGAATTGTGGATAGTTATAAGAGATGGCTTTTGGATGCGATATTCCCTGGTAGGGATTAACGTCCGCACTAGTGAATACTAGTTCATCCATAAAGATCATCCTCATAATTAGACCAATTCGTATATATGAGGTCAATTGTGGTTCGGAAACTGTAGGTCCCTAGATACCATTGGCTGTTGGGCTATGAATTTTAACAGTTCTGTCTAAGGAGAATGTCGGCCTTAGTCAGTAACAAGACTACAAGATCGCGCCACAATCATCCTACACTCATCTATCATTTATACTTGGCTTTAAACTATCTATTGAGTTAGGTCGCCATTTTAATAAAGGTACTATATAAGTATTTTAATAAACATAAGATAAACGCCAAGCAGTGATGTAGTGGAGTGATATGGGTAGCCACGTCCGGTTGGTTTCACGAAGTAGCCTAATTAGTGACGTCACAAGGCGACACAGAATTCCCGGAACATCGATTGTTGCAGTATTGAGATGTGTTTTATCGTGTAGCCCTCGACAGGTTGGTCACGACTTGATTGTGAATGAGAACAATACTCGCTGCCATTCCCGCTGTCGGGACAGTGGCCCGTCAATTATATACGGGATGCTTTTTATTCTCCAGTGCGATGTGTAGGAATTGCCTACAGGGAGGGAAGATTGTGTCAGCCTTGAATTTAAATCGTCTGTAAACAAGAAAATTATGTATTTTTTCTGAAAATTAAAAATAAGGTATTAAAGAAATGCTCAGCGTGATACGAATATCCCTATACTGTAGGCTTACTAAAATAAACCAAGTTTAGTCCAGTAATAATTAAGGTAGAAATTAATGCTTTAAATATTAAAGATATATATGATATAGTAAATAAAAAGTGTCTATTTAAATTTCTAAGATTGTTTTAGATTTTATTTTAATAGAGACTTTTCCTACAACTGACGATTCCGCCAATTCCTGAGTGTTATATCAATATCCAGGTTCATTATACGATATCCGTGATTTAAAAAAGTTCATTAACGCTTTTTCTGTTTTGAAACACTGTTACTTATATGCTTCAATTTGGTTATTGAGATGAGTTTTGTTTAACCGTAGCTTAAAAGTAAAATGGGCCTGTTATATCGCGTTATCACATCTTGTTAATTTTTGTGATCAGTAATTATTTCACTGTGATTTATTGCTTAGTAATAATTTATTCGAGCTAAACAATATTGATTTCTTCACATAGTTAACACTATTTAATCACACGTCGTTTCCCAAACAAAGCGTGATCACCTTTCCCTCGCCGGGCCGATATTTCGACATCGGCCCCTAAAATATAACCTTGGACTTTAGATTGTCCTTTTGATTGTCGTCGGAAATTCCTTGAAGTGGCATGACAGTGATGTGATGTAGGCCACATCACAGAGTAAAGAAGCTTAAAGGTTCCTTACTCTGTGGCCACATAAAAGCTAACAGCAGAAGTTGGATTGAAATTGAAATTGATTTGAGCCAGACATTATTAGACCTATTTCATCGAATTCAGACAACGCCTCCAGTTTATTGTGAACTAAAGTTCATGTGCACTTCATTATATCGGTAGTTCCTGCTATTAATCTTAGTTTAAAGCCATCATCACTTCTTCAGAACTTAGTTTTAGCGAATTTCCCTATAGGGAATACGCTATTACCGTAGTAGCCATGGTAAGACCTAAGCCCAGGACCACTTTACTTTTTCATTTTGAGGTCCCCAGAAGCCAAAAACACCATTCGTTCGTTTTCATATATATATATATATGTGTGTGTGTGTGTGTGTGTGTGTGTGTGTGTGTGTGTGTGTGTGTGTGTGTGTGTGTGTCCGTGGTACTGATAACTTTTGAAGGAGACTTCCGATTTTGATGAAATTGCGTATGAAGGTGTAAGACCAGGTTTATTTTCATGAGTTCGCGAACCAGCATTGTCGGGTTATGGGAACGGGGTTTTATGGGGTTTTTAATGGGTTTTTGGCATTTTTGGACCTAAATTTTCAAAATTTATCAACTTTAACAAAAACCATTTAAAAGAGCTTTAAAAAAAATTTAGTATTTTGAATCTTTAAAATAGCTTAACTGGTTATAGAGAAAATTCAAATCAAGTTTCCCATGTTATTCTTATGGGTAAATTTTTAAAAAGTTATATATCGCTTATTTATCAACATATCTTAATAAAAATTTGTATGAACCTTCACTAGGTGGTGAGTAATTAAGTTTTGATAAAAAAACCCACATGGCAGCAAACCTACATGCTAAATCCCACGGTATTCTCATGGAAAATGAGTGTATAATGGGAGCAAGAGAGATGAAGATAATAAGGTATCAGCTGATCAGCTGTCTTCTGCATATTTGTCAAATTTGAAATGTTTATGTTTTGTTATTTGTAAACAAATCATTCCTTTTGCATTGAAGCTTTGGATGTCCAGTTTTATTACTGTTAAAAAAGTCATTTATTGCAATATAAATATTAATATATAAATTATTAAATAAAAATAATTTATTCAGAAATATAATGCTATTAAATATATTATATTTCCATGTAAAGATTATTAATTATAAGATAGCCAAAAAGTTCTTTGATGTTGAAACAATAATTCTTTGGAAATTCGCTGAGTACGCAGGTCTGCTGCGACGGGGCTATTTATTTTCATTATATATTTATCATCATTGACTTACAAATTTAAAATAAATCTATACAATAATCTTAAATTTCATAAACTGAAAGGGAGAGTACAATAAACTCAATTTAAAGCCTCTCTCCTCCATATTCAATTGAAGAAAAAAAAGAAAAACTAGGTATATAATAGCATTGACGCTATTGACGCTAAAGAACGCTACTCTTAGGTACCTAATAACCATCGTGTGAAAATTACTTTATACTAATTATAACAATATTTTATTAATTTGTATAACGTTTAATTACCCAGGCAAATAAATCTATCTATACTTATTTGATACGCTAAGGGTTTTTTTGTGTTTAGAACTCCTCCTTCTCATCTAAACCGATTTTCAAGTATTTGGTATGTTGGATAGGGCTTGGTCTGTAGTTCTTTCCGCCAAAAATTGATGAGAATCGGACTCAAAATAAAGGTGCCATCCACAAATTAAATTTGAAATTTCCACATTAGAATAACATGAGATTGGTTTGAGCATTATAAACATCTGTAAACGTGCAGCTGTAGCGTTTGGTGATCACTGATATTCACAATATTGGATTGGTCGGATGTCATTGATTTGTAACTGAATGTAACTTTTGTATTGTATAAAAATAAATTTCTCGAGGTTGAGCAAAACGTCCACTAGTGTTATATCATTGACTGATTGAAAACCGTGTACCTATAGTTGAGTTAACGGTAAGGCATGATACTTAGAGTACCTGGGGGGCCGAGCATTTTTTCTCGTAATCTATAACTTTTCTTCCGCAGTAAATAAATAGTCACACACGCTGAAATGCTGTTCTTGTTTCTTTCAAGACCATCAGCTCCACTCACTCACCTCATTCATTGTTTTCTAACATAAAGATTTTATAAATATTATTTTTAATCCAAAATAGGTGATTTGCAAAGTTAACTCTTGTTAGAAAGGATTTTACTATATTACTCTGTGGAAATACATGAACACGACACATTCCTCTGTGTGTTTCACACGTTCACACACCGCCCTCGCCCTCGCCTCGCCGAGATGGCGTGACTCAGGCGATCCAAGGTCAAGATCTGGTGGCGATGGCGCGGCGGAGGTAGAAAGTAGTTTTGGCACCGCTCCGGTCACGGTTCTGTTTACACTGACCGGATTGCCCTCTTTATGGCCGTTTCATTGTCGTTGCGGATGTTACATTTTCCTACCGGAATTTCCGACGCATGGAATGACGTAATTTTAACATATCCCTATATACCGTGTAGGCATAGGGGTAAATTCAGTGTTCCTATGAAGGAGGTGGTGGGGGAGGGTGGGTAATGTTTATTACAAAATACATGTTAAAAATTTTGAAACTCAGACCTCCAAATTTGATTTTTTTTAATGGTGTTAACTACTTAGCTGTAATGTTACTCAGAGAATAAGCTTTATGTTTCATTCTAATACTTTGAATATACAGGGTGGAAAAAAGTCTGGAAACGTATTAATATCTTTAAAAGTATTAAAAAATTAAACTATAACTCTGCAAATTGATTATAAGTGACAAAGTCTACTTCCTAAAGTACCTTTTGTCCTTAGATCTCCAAAAGGGGACGGCCCACAAGGAGTCAGAAGAAAATCTTATATGTAAGCATATGCATCAAATTAAAGGTCTCTAAGAATAGGGAACGATGCCGCAAACCCGACCTCAAAAGGATGACCGAGTCAAAAATGGCAGGCGATTAAACTTTGCATTAAAAACATATTGCTGAAAACTAAACAAAAATGCAATAACTCCCGATATACTCGACCTTTTGAGGTCGGGTTTGTGGAAAATTGTTTAGAATACAAAGCCCTTTAAAATTATATATCATATGACGTAGTCCAATGAAGTTTTTCGTAAGACTTCCTTTTGGGACGTCCCTTTGTGGAAGTCGTCAGAGATTTGGCCTACGTCACATGATACATCATTTTAAAGCGCTTTGTATTATAAGCAATTTGCCACAAACTCCACCTAAAAAAGTTGAGTATTTCGGGAGTTATTGCATTTTTCGTTTTCAGCAATATGTTTTTAATGCAAAGTTTGATCGCCTGCCTTTTTGACTCGGTCATCCTTTTGAGGTCGGGTTTGCAGCATTGTTCCCTATTCTTAGAGACCTTTAATTTTTTGTACATATTGACCTATGCTTATATTTAATATTTTGTTCTGACTCCTTGTGGGCCGTCCCCTCATGGAGGTCTAAGGACAAAAAGTAGTTCAGGCAGTAGACTTTATTACTCGAAATAAGTTTGCAAAGTTTTAGTTTTATTACTTAAATACTTTTAAAGATATTAGACCGTTTCCAGACTTTTTTCCACCCTGTATGTACCAATGAATTGATGGTAATTAATTAGAATAATGTTTTATGAGTGTTTAAAAGTTTATTAGACCTAATAAATTTTTATACATTTATTTGGTACCATACTGTATAACTGAATTAGTAATCTTATTTGGACCCTGACAATGGTGCCTAAAATCCTATAACTATCTGAACTTGTATGCCTACCTTTTCAGTCATAACGCCTGCCTAACTTTTCATGTGATACAAAGAAATTAATTGAAGCTTTTATAAAAACATGTTTTCAAGCTTCGTATAAGTTCGCTCAACTTGTTTACAATTAATTAGTGTTTTTAATCCCATAGTTAACTTGAAGTATATTTTAGGAGGGAACACAAAATTTATCGATATTGCACAATATTACTGTATTTGTTATTATTCTAATCGTTTGACCATTAGAAAAATAAATATCTTAATTAATTAAACAACAGACTAAAAATTGATTACATGCCGTATCTGTATTTTCCTCAAAAATGGTCTGTATTTATTTTCAAATGAACTTCTAGGATGTCTGGAATATGTCTAGTACTGTTTTGTCTCAATATGTCTAAAATGTGTAGGACTAAAACCAGTTTCTCAAGGCAATCTTTTTGTTTAGTTGCTTTTATTTCTTCTCGCTCTACACCGAGACTTAAGAAAACAGGTGCAATAAAAACAAACCGTAATGACTCTAATTACAAAAAGTGGATCTTTTCCCAAACCGCTATTGGTTGTGTAAAGAGGAACCGGTTAACAGCGAAACAAAGCGATATTGTTATTATGACGGGGCCTGCGGACACAGTTATACAGTACTGACCTTGCCCTTGGACTTAACGCGGGGGAAAGACCAAACCCACCTAGGGAGAGTATAGTAACAGGTGGTATCCCAAGATCGGTGCAGGAAAAGCATAACTGCCTTATAAGGGTCTGCAGATAACTTTTTTGCGTTCCGGATATGAAGCTTTAACCCTATGAGATTTACCATTGCAAAGCTGATTGAATAAGCGAATTAAACAATACTGCTACGGGTATGATATTTATCGTAGTGACACCTGTATTTCACATTTTAATATTAGTTAGACAGACAACCATAAAATTATCAATTATTATCAATCATGGTAAACATGCAATCATAAAATCTACCCTTGTGTACTTTTGAATTCCTTACTGAGTAATGGTTAAGACAACAATCACCAACACGAATTAGAAAAATAGTTCTTTCCTCTGCAGCGTTGGGCGTTGGCCACACTTGAGGTAACAAAAAGTAAACTGTTGGTATTTTAACGCATTTTAACCGTGAATTACTGCGTAGCGACTACAACGGTAGTTGATAAACTCGCACCATACCTCTTATGGGATCTAGCTCACCTGTGGCAAGATTACAATCATCTTGGTGCCCTCCATCTTAGTGCATACCTAGCTCGAAACTGCATGTCTTGCAAGCAATATGAAACAGCGAAATACTATGGTAGAGTTTTATAGGGATGGGTCGTGATTGCTTGGAATATAAAACCACTCTCAAAATTAACTTCTTTCTTTTATCGATTTTGTTACGTAAAACTTGTAGGCTTAGTTTCGTTATTTCCCTTTGAGAAAACTGAGATTATTGTTTTCAACTTTAGGAAATTCGTCAGAAACTTTGCAAACAACGATTCAAAACTCCTATTCAGTAGGTGGATTCTATGTGTACTTTGACTCGCATTCTTGCATAAATGTCGGGGATGGGTTTTAAGAATAAGAATAAGAATAAGAATCACTTTATTGTCCTTAAATTTCGTTCTTACAATGCTAGCAGAGCTAGCACAGAACATAAGACATTGTCAAAACTTAAACACAAGACTATAAAACAATAAACCTTACAACTAACTTCACGTTTTAATCTGAAAGATAACTTTTCTCACAGGTCTAGTTGCCTTTGACACGGATTTCTCAATTCGTCACTCAGGTACATTTTCTCTGTGGTAAATGATCATCTAACCTAACCTAAATATTTGGACGAACGGATCGAAGAAGAGTGAAATCCTTATACATGTCTGTTGGTGCCTCAGTGTATTGATAAACCCCGATTTCAATGTCCAACGATAACTTTTGAGAGAAGCCTCCGATCAACTTTCTAGGTAGATTTTATGCTTAGTTTGTAGTTTCATGTTCGTTGCTCGAGTTATCCTGTAAAGTAATAAATCAATGAACAACAATTGAATTTCCCATAGGAAATTCATTAGATGCTGTTTATTGGTGCTTGAGTTGTTTGTTTTCAACCAACGTCCATGCCTCAATCATAGAGTAGGCCTAAGGGTTTTAAAACAATTTCCTGCCCACTGTGGGACTACGCGACATACAATTTCTAATTTCACAAAGAAATAAAAAATAACCTACAAATACGGAAATCTATATTTTGTATGGACTAATAACAATAAAAAGAGTTTTTATGAAGTAAGTTAACCAAAATAATGATTGTTGTAATGTAATTATTGAAATCGACATATCCAATGTCAGAAGTAACGTAGTAAAAAACGGTTTGTGACATGTAATTGACCAAAGAAACTAACTCTGGAGTATACTTAAAATAAATAAATATAAAAAAGGTATCCCAATAAATAGCCTACATCATAGGGGCAAAAGCCCCTAGTCATAGAATTAAAATGACATGAACCATAGCGGATTACCAGTTCTCAACTACGAAAGTTTCCAGAAAATTTAAATAATATTTTAACAATAACGTTTGAACAGACGATTCGCCCCCAAAGCACTCTTTACACTCCTATACTATTAGGACCCTTTTTGGCAATTGCTTAATTTTCTCTGTTGTTAAACTTATATCGATCTATGAAAAATAAATTTTGAAAGAAATCATAATTCCTTTGAGCTATGATGGCTTGATAATATAACATAGAAAAGCGGCAATGAGAAAAAAACATGAGGGATGTTCAGTACCCATTTAAGAGTCAATAAACTCATTTAAGAGTCAATAAACTTTCAATACTTTGTATCAAACCCCTTTCATTGTCTTTTTTGTCCTAAAATTGAATGGATTTTTTTAGCACCTGTCACATTTTTTATTATTTTTTAGTCACCAAATATAAACATAGCACCTCAAAATAGATCATCTTCGCATACTGTCAATATTCGTCTCTCTTAATCAAAGATCTTGACTTTTTGTAAACAAAGTAGACTTTTTTTAAAATCACTATACATGGATAATCTTTAAAGGGGAATATAAAAAAAATCCCTATAATTTTTTCATTTTGTTGTAATGTTTTTTACCTTACATTACCCCCATCATTTCATCTTCCAAATGACCAAATGATTTCATTTCCCCCTAGTATTCAAGGCAAACGTCTCTTCTATAATCCTGCAATCTATGAAAATTACCAAAATGTTTCTGGGAAAATTCAGCTAACAGGATACAACACTTCGTTGAATGATACACTTTACGTTTCAGCTAATGTATCATCGTCAGTCAACATGATCATTTGACACTTTTCGTCTCAAAATAAAACCAAAACAAAACATGTTTTAATGTAATTAATGAATGTAGGCGTTTCTCAAACCACAATTCATCGCCCATTGCGTCCCTATTACGATCAGAATGTATTTTATAATTTGCATACACACTCAATTTTTTTTTATTTAAATCATTATAACAACAGTAAAAATCAGCAGTCAATTTTAAATTGTTAGTAAGGTTGGTAACGCTCCGAGTAGAATTTTCAGTAGCTCAAAGTTGCTCAAAGCCACAAAACGTCTCATTATAATATTACCACTCTAGGAAAATTTTTGTCATTTGGATATTAAAAATTCTTCACTCAATACTATCATCTGGTCCCTCGTTTCAAAATCAAACTGTAACTTATGTTTTAATGTACACGAAGCACACTTTATTCGAATTTCTATGCTATTGTTATGGAGGACGTTTTACGTGATTTCTCATTTCCTGTTGTGGACACTGTATGGAACTGAATGGACACCCCGATAATTTTCCCTTGTGTATGAGACCGAGACCTTTAATTTGAGACCCCTCCCATCTTTCTGCAATTTGTATAACGCTCACAGTTTGGCTCAAGATATTTCGCTTAGTCTACCTAATTATACATATAGAAATATATATATATATATATATAAATAGATTGATTCTCTTTGTGTGAATTATTTATTATCTTCAATCATTGTTATCATCTGTGTCTTGTTTTAAAACTAAACCATAACAAATGTTTTAATTTACACAAAACAGACGTTTTTCGAATCCCCATGCTATTCTTATGGAGGACGGTTTGCGTGATTTCTCATTTCCTGTATAATCCTGCAAATTCCTGTATAAGAAGTAGATAATCTTCACTCAATGTCAATATTCGTCCCTCCTAATCAAAACACTTTATTTCGTGTAAACAAATCAGACTTTTTTTAAAGGAGAACCTTTGATATGGCATTTTTTCCCTAGTATGTAGGACAAACGTCTTTGATTTTAACTCTCTCCTAGACCTATAATTCTGCAATCTATGAAATTACCAAAAGGTTTCTGGGAAAATTCAGCTAACATAATACCAACACGTCGTTGACTGATACACTTCAAGTTTTAATTAACTCAGTTTGGTCATTTAACACTTCTTGTCTGTCCAAAACACGTTTTAATGTAAAATAAAGTAGGCGTTTCTCAAACCCTAATTCATCGCCCATAGTTTTTTTTTTTTTTTTTTTTTTTTTTTTTTTTTTTTTTTTTTACAGCAGTCAATTTGTAATAATTTGAAAGGTTGGTAACGCTTCAAAGAGAATTTTTAGTCACTCCAAGCCACAAAACGGCTTATTATAGTATTACCATTCTAGGTATATTTTTGTCAATTGATTATTAATAGTTCTTCACTCAATGTAATCATCTGTCTTTCGTTTTAAAATCAAACAATAACACATGTTTCAATGTACACAAAGCAAATTTTTCGAATCCCCATGCTATTCTTATGGAGGACGTTTTACGTGATTTCTCATTTCCTGTTAACACTATGGACACGCCGATAGTTTTCCCTCGTGTATGGGACTGAGACCTTTAATTTGAGACCCCTCCCATCTTTCTGCGATTTGTACAACGCTCACAATTTTGCTCAAGAAATTCGTCTTACAGAATTATATATATATATATATATATATATA
Source organism: Neoaliturus tenellus (assembly GCA_030545055.2). NCBI lineage: Eukaryota > Metazoa > Arthropoda > Insecta > Hemiptera > Cicadellidae > Neoaliturus > Neoaliturus tenellus. The sequence goes on along the minus strand of CM061533.1, from coordinate 243,820,164 downwards.
TATATATATATATATATATATATATATATATATATATATATATATATATATAGATTTCAGTCTTAATAGTTTAAGAAACTATAAAGTAAATTTTAATATTTTTATGTCTTTTTGCATTATTTTTATGTGTTTTATTTTATAAAAAATATATTAAGTTTAGTTTTGCCATAGCTATTTTGTCCTCTCATCCCCTTAGCGTACTTCTAGAACCGTGGACAAGGTTACCTGACTGAGATGGGTCCTCAATCATTGAACCCAATAATGTGCAACAAATACTAATTAGTTAATTTTGTACTAGTATACGTGTTGCTCGAAATCGAGCAATTTATTTTAATACAATACAAATGTTACTTTTAGCTCTAAATAAATTACATCCGACCAATCCAGTATTGTGAATCTCTTTAATCACCAAAACTACACGTACTTACAGCTGATTATTAACATATGTTTAAAATGTTTTATTCAATCTCAATGTTATTTAAATGGGAAACTTTGAGATTTCAGTGGTGGATAGCGCCTTTATTTTCAGTCCGATTCTCATCAATTTTTTGCGGAAACAACTACAGACCAAGCCCTATCCATGACACCAAAAACTTTAAAATCGGTTGAAAATTGTAGGAGGAGTTCTCAAGACAAAAAACCCTTAGCGTATTAAATAAGTATAGATAATGATATTATTCCAGCGTTCAAACAGCAAGCGATGCATGTCGAATATTAAATTTCTCATTATAATGTAAATCAGATCATTCAAGCTAGACCATCCTTGGATGTTTGAAGGTTGTTCCCATAGTATAAATAATTGGTGCTATACTTAGGAAGAGTGTATATGCACAACAAACACTCATTGTATCAAGTCATTAATGCAGTTATGATGGCATAATTATAACTATTGTTTTAAAGTTTCATCTTACCGTTGCAAGTATATAAATAAGCCTTGTGTGTACATACCGGTACCTACAAACAGCAAGAAAATTTGAGCAGAATAAGGAATATTAATATTTCTATTAAATATTTAAGGATTAACAATATAAAGCTTTAAAGAGGGGTGTTCCGTCATACTATGTTCCATGTCCATTCACACATCCATTCATGTTAATGTTGAAGGAGGTGATTCATATTATGAGATAAAGCTAGTATTCGGTGAAAAACACTGTGAATAAAGAAACGCTGCTGCACCACGCGTGAGACCTAAGACTCCGGTAGATGATGGTGAGGAAGGAGATTTGGACGCGGAAAGTAAACTTTTTACTAATCCATGCTATTCATTGGATACGTTCATAGCCTGCGCCCCCAGCAGTTTCAGTGCTGGCTGCCGACAGAGGCTGTCTGTATCGGGGGTCTCGTGGGTCAAAAATTCATCGTGCAGTGTTTCACCAGGCGTGCATCAACTGCGCGAATTGACCTGAGCCAGGTAGCCAGGGATGCATCAACTGCGCGAAACGCTCCAAGGCGAAGTGGTGGGTGTATTTCAATATCATATAAGACAACAGAGGGTTTTAATATTTTCAAATTAGATAATTTTACATTACACTAAAATTAAACGAAAAACTAAAATATGTTTATTCTTTTTTATTTTAGTTTACTTATTTACTGGTGAAAAGCTTAGTAGGCCGCTCGTCAATACCAACTGCTTGAGGCTACGGATAAATTTGTTGATGGAAAATCTTTTCACCTGATGAAGCGGAGTAGCTTGATGTTTATGTTCATTTCCATAACGGGAGGATAAATTCTTGTATTTAAATTTAAATCTAGTTCCCATGCAGACGATATATTATCATACTCTGACGATTTTAAAACTCTTTGGAACCTGTATTCAGCCTTAACTATTAAGTGTTATACTCTTCCACTGATAAATTACTCCGTGAAAAAATATAAGTCCAAAAATCATTCCATTTTTTAAACAACAAATATAAGAGAGCCTACTTTTACAAAGTAAACAACAAAATATTTACAGTTAGCACACTTTCAAAAAATGTATAGGCTATTTACGAAAAGCCAAGGCAATGTGGGTGATGTTGTCCCATTGAAAACTATACACCGTAACGGACCGAAATAACCAATAAAATAATATGGAGAGTGGAGTTTAGAAAATCACTTAAATATTTCATCATACTAGTCCCAAAGCCAAGAGTTTGACCACACTTTGTGATACGGGAGTTTGTGATTACCTGTAAACTAGGAGATTTCTTTCGCCGCCAACTACCGAATACCTGGCTTGAAATTCGCGCAGTTGATGCACATTTTTTGGGGACCCTTTTTTGGTTTCGCGCAGTTGATGCAAATCGAAGGAATTTTTCGCGCAGTTGATGTGCGACCGTTTCACCTGCTCCCATTTTCGTCTTTATTAGTGAGAGTAATTATTAAGACTTAATTAAGTCCGATAAAAGTGGGAGTAATTTAAAACGAAAGATAGAACTACTTCTTGACCTACTTTTTGACTTTTAAAAAAAATTTTAAATTCATTTGTAATTAAAATCAAAAGGATCAAAAGTTGGATCAACTTTGATCCTTTATAGCTCGATATGGATTCATAATATAAAAATATAAAAAGTAGGTCAAATAGCCCAAGTCTCTATCTTTAGTTAAAAACCCCTCCACCTTTATCGGACTTAAAGGCGCAAAATGGGAGAAGGCGAAGCATTGCATGGCGTTCTGAGAGCGGCCCTTTTGGATCTTTTGTTATCTTCAAGAGATTTTCCACTACACTTCACGGAACACAACTGTTTCAACACCAACTAACGTTTTCTTACGTTTTTTGTAGGGAAAATGATGTTTTATGTGAAGAAAAAATCGTTCATAACTCGGGTCGAAGTAGTGTTCTGTGCCGCGGTCGAAATTACTTAATATACATAAAATAAGTCAAAGATTGAAACCCTCTTCCTCGATGAGAATCATCAGGGTTTATCATTAGTCCTTCATTAGGCCTGCAGTAAATTATTAAGCCCTAAACATACCCTAAATTTCTCCATGTGAGAAAGCAAACATAAGTTCTATATCCAATAAAAGAGTTAAAAAATTCTATTTTAAAATATGAGGCCATAAATTCTGAAACCAGACTTATAACATAAAAATCAGTTTTTTTTTTTTTTTTTGCTCGTGTAGACGCCAGCGGCATTTTGTTAAGAGGATAGTGCAATGTACAATAAACGCTTTTAAGGGTAAGCATGTGGACGTTAAGTTTGCTGTGATATTAATATTTTTGTCCAAAAACAATGCCCTAAAATTTAGGGCAATATTTAGTACTAGTGGCTTGTAGGGGCAAAGGCCCCTAAAATCAAAATGGTGATGTTGTCTCAAAAAATGAGTCAAATTATCACCTCCTTGCAGTATTACCATTGACTATTATGTACACTAACGTGAATAGACTTCTCATCCAATGCTTTTTGTTTGATACCAAAATTTGGAAAGTGTGTAAGCAGCGCCAGATTTGCTGCAATCGATGTTGTTATTATTCAGCTGGATTTACAGTGCTGCAAAAACCATAAACACAACTTTACCACAACATAAACATAACCCTCAGTTATAAAATGTTTCACCCGTGGTTGAGAAGAGTAGTAATACTGATTTATCTATCATATGTCACTTGTACTTCATGTAAGCCGCAGAAGATCGCACCAGCGTCAAAAAATTAAAAACATGCCTATCCTATGAGAAGTATGTTCACGTTAGTGTATACAGGGTGGTTGAAAAGTAACTTGCACACCCCCCCCCCCCTTAACTTTTAAACTATTTGAGATATTTGCGGCAACCTTCTTGGATTTGAGGGTTTTATTTTAAATAACTAACCATCATTATTGTAGCCCTTTATAGCCAAGAAGGTTGCCGCAAACCGATTTCAAATATCTCAAATAGTTAAAAAGTTAAGCGAAGGGGGGGAGGCGAGTTACTTTTCAACCACCCTGTAGGCCTATAGTCCAAGGTATTACTGTATTTTTCTAAAGCTGTAGTGTGAATTAACACGTTTGGTTTTCTAATAAAATATTTCTCAATCTTGATGAAACTTTTTGCTGGTATCAAATTGGTGATTTACCAACAATTTCCTCTGTATTAAAACACAAAACTCTTTTTTTGTGGAAAAATGAAAATTATTGCACTATTATACTACCAAACTGGTAAAAATAACCTTAAGCATGTTCATAATGAGTTTGTAACTCAAGTAAATAAAATAGCCCAATACAACATAAGCCATTTAATACTGTACACTCCTTCACCCTGGACCTCAGTGCCCCCGTTCACCTCCCGTGACCCCCGCAGCCTTCGCCACCACGTGCCCAAGTGCATCCCAATGCCTCCTCAGAGTGCCCCCTATGCCCCCTATGCCCCCGCACCACCATACCCTCCATGCTCCCGTGCACTCATGCTCGCCGTTCCTCCCTGTACCCCTGTGCTCTTATGCTTCCCATGCCTCCACCGTGCCCCTCATGCCCCCCTATCTCCAGTGCCACCGACACCACTCGTGCCCTTCGTGCCTCCATATCCCAAAGCCCCTTTGTGCTCCCCATGGACCCTGCTGCCATCCCCGCCGTCCCTCCCTGTACCTCCGTGTCCTCCTGTGCCCCCCCCCATGTCTCCCCCGTGCCCCCATGCCCCATTACCCTCCGTGCTAAACTGAGCTCCCTTGTACTTAGTCTATTGTACTTAGTATTGTACTTAGTCTAGATTGTAGTCTATTTTGTCTGTTCGTCAATGAAGTAGAACACTGATTGATGTATTGTTAGTTTTTGCACACTATAATTTACATGAAAAACTCCCCTTCTTTATGGATTAACGGGCGTTTATTTTTTCCATACGACCCACCTAAAGAAAGAAGCAGAGAATGGATAAAACCAAAACAAAATATTTCTCATCAAAAGTTATCCAATGTTAGTAGTTTACATTCAGTCGAAAATAAACAAACACTCAACAAAACGATGCAACTCTCAACTCCAACTACTAAATAGCCAATAATAAAAGCAGTAACGTAATAACTAAACGACATTCACTGAGTAAAGACTAATCATTATATCAACTACGCCACATCTAAGCCAATTTTAACTTCGGTAGGCTTATATTCAGCATAAAAAATCATTCAACTCCTGTTTCCTTAATGACATAAATGGGGTCACGAAGATGAAATCTTCTGGTGGATACGTAATCCGTTCATGCGTATTAGTGTTCTCCCTTTTTATAGTGCAATGCCAATTTAAAAAAGTTTAACTATATTAACTCAAAATATCTCTCAACAACCAGCTGAGTTTATGATAAAACACTGGAACATCTGCTTAATCACACGTGGAGATCTAAAATCCTTCTTCCCATTAGATTAACATTGGAACTTCAAGGTCCAATGGGGCGAAGCCCATGTAACTTTTGATAACTTTGGTATTTTTCCTTGCCTCCTTGGCCCTCAAGCTTTAAAATGAGCCATCACATGTTACTTTATCATTTTTCCAACTCGATATATTTTGTGGGGACCTATTCACTTACAGAATTATATGTATAGATTGCTTCTCGTGGTATGAATTATTTTATCATCTTCACTCAATGTTATCATCTGTGTCTCGTTTTAAAATCAAACCTAACACATGTTTCAATGTACACAAAGCAGACGTTTATCGAATCCCCATGCTATTCTTATGGAGGACATTTTACGTGATTTCTCAGTTCCTGTTAACATTATGGGCACGCCGATAGTTTTCCCTCGTGCATGGGACCGAGACCTTTAATTTGAGACCCCTCCCATCTTTCTGCGATCTGTATGACGCTCACAATTTTGCTCAAGAAATATCGCTTACAGAATTATATATATATAGATTGTCAAAGAGTTCCGAAACACCCTGTCTATAAACTTCACAAAACGTAATGTCCGTCGAATTGGCGGCACCGATCACATTGAGTATCTGGAAAATATGTTAACAAAATAAAAGCTAATTAGATCAAACTATAAATTATTATTTAAATAGTTCTGGTTCTGCCATGGAAATTTGGGACTTTTTCAGTTTTTATAGTTTGTATGTAAAAATCGCATTTTATTTAGACCGAATCTCTAAAGGAACTGCCAAGATCCCCCCCCCCACACACACACAGATTGTTGCTACTAGATGGTGATTGGGGTACTTTTATTACAAGATAGAGGATTTTGTGGCACTTTCGCTTAACAAGCTGCATGGCCATAATTTGAGATAGTTTATTCACAGATTCAATTGTAGGAGTGGATTAAAAGTGTGAATAAGGATATGTAGGCCTAAGTCCACAAATAAGTAAATATATACTACAATTTCCATATAAATGAAAGACAAAAATTTTAATCTTTTAAATCTAATGCTACAATGGTACATCTCATTAAAATATCGGCACCACCGAAAGTATTCATGAGACTGATGAGATCATATGCAAACCGCGACTAAACAGAAGGTGAATCTGCCAATTAATTAGTTGTATTTCAGCGAAACAAACAAGTGTGGGAACTCACACATACTCGCTGACAGGCAGCGTCTTCATTAACCAGAGGACGACCTTCGCTGGGACCCTGTACTGGATGGGTTTTCGGCAACACCACCACCAACTACGCCTTATACTTGAACTTAGTCATGCGACTCCCTGATTCTGATAACCTCCAACTTTACTCAGATCGTCTTGAAGATGTAGGAAGAACAATTACGGAGTCTTTGTGATAAATATCATTGTTGCTTTATTGTTGATGTGAAGGGTACCGTAAGGGTCGGAAATTTATTTTTAATACAAAGTAACAATGCCAAAAGAGGGACAAACAAAACTTCCTACAATGACAACAAAAAGCCTCTTTTAATAATTTGAAAGAGAATTAATTATTTACAGTTTAAATTTAAATTAGGAAAGACCGCAGCTAGCAATTTAATTAAAAAGAATACTGTAACTACAAAAAGACCGATTTTGAACACAAAATGTTATCAATGGCTTTTTTATTAAATCCGCTTAAAAATTTCATCAGTTGAAATAAATTGATTTAAATACACAAGTAAACAAACATAATGTTAGGCCCTAGCCTACATTTTAAATGATTTTTGCCGAGTAGGAATTGTCCAGTCCAGATGCCACGACGCGACGGCTTGAATACAGTTAATTTATTTCCAGTATGGGCCTAATTAGATGCTAGATATTTTGCATATTGTACAAAAGAAAGCCTAAACAAAAACAATAAAAAGTCAAAAAAAGCTTAGCTCACGATGGTTCTGCTTACGTTTAAAAAATCTTCAGGTATATATTTAAACAAGGAAACAAAACTTAAATTTTTAAAATCTTTGTTTGGGTACTATTTTAACTTCAATGAAAACAGATGAAGGAACAGTAGGCACTAAGCCATAAAAGGAGTGGATATTATTCGTTTGATGCTGGCTCATCTTGGTGGCGATAAGATGATAATATAACGAAAGTAATGGACATTTTCGTAAATTTCTCAAGCTATTATATTTCCAGGCATGAGTTTCTTTTCTGCCTTTCGATAAAAGCTGATGGGACACTGAAGTTAAGTAAGATTATTTGTACACTGTACACAATGATTTTACGTTATGGCTCAAGATAATCTTAAATCCACCTGAAGAGGGTTAGATGGATCTATCTTATCTTGAAATCAATTTAAATAATATTTATACTATAAATTCACTAAAATTTCATATCGTCCATGTTGTTATTATTGGTGGATAAGGAGACCCCGGCCGAACCGTTAAGCACGTCTGCCTCAATTGGACATTTTGCGCAAGGCCCCGGAAGGACGGGATATTGAAGGAAGAGAAAGGGGAGAGATGGTACAGCAGACAGTTAGTAGTTTGGCCATTCAGACGGCCAACTCCCGTGCTCCTGTGACAACTGATTTTCATGCTCACACAGGCAGACCCCACTCTGCCTCCAAACGGCGAACCAACCGACTGTCCATTCATGTTCCTCAGCTAGAGGTTTCCATGTCCTCCTCCCCTCCCTGCTGTATATAACGTAAATGGATCTTGAGGGAAGGGAAATTGTCATATCAGACAGCCAAAAGACTTACCACATGATATGGCAACTTCGTTTGCTGTACCCAATGTAAACTTCGTAACACCTATTGTCTATGATCTCGTATTCTTCATCTGGAAAATACTAGAGGCTGATTAGAAAGGCACTGCAGGAACTCTAGAGCGAAATGCGCCGCCGCCGCCGCGCCGCCGTGTGTTGTGGGGCAAGGCAACGTGGTGCCTCAAGGTGCCTACAATGCGGTATTGTCTATGACCTGACCTTCCTCCATTCAATCCAACTTCCGGTTATCAGCTACTTGATTGATTACTATCGGGTCACTAGGAAACGAAAATAGATTTGTTGTTACATTATTTAGCTTACAGACTTTTCGGGTGTCAACACACATAGTAATTTGGTTAGTTCATTAATTAAGGGTCATGTTGTAATATAACTGTGTATTTTTCAGTTTTTAGCGAATTTCCCTATAGGGAATACGCTATTACCGTAGTAGCCATGGTAAGACCTAAGCCCCGGACCACTTTACTTTTTCATTTTGAGGTCCCCAGAAGCCAAAAACACCATTCGTTCGTTTTCATATATATATATATATGTGTGTGTGTGTGTGTGTGTGTGTGTGTGTGTGTGTGTGTGTCCGTGGTACTGATAACTTTTGAAGGGGACCTCCGATTTTGATGAAATTTGGTATGAAGGTGTAAGACCAGGTCTATTTTCATGAGTTCGCGAACCAGCATTGTCGGGTTATGGGAACGGGGTTTTTAATGGGTTTTTGGCATTTTTGGACCTAATTTTTCAAAATTCATCAACTTTAACGAAAACCATTTAAAAGAGCTTAAAAAACAAACAATTTCGTATTTTGAATCTTTAAAATAGCTTAACTGGTTATAGAGAAAATTCAAATCAAGTTTCCCATGTTATTCTTATGGGTAAATCTTTAAAAAGTTATATATCGCTTATTTATCAACATATCTTAATAAAAATTGGTATGAACCTTCACTAGGTGGTGAGTAATTAAGATTTGATCAAAAACCACATGGCAGCAAAGCTACATGCTAAATCCCACGGTATTCTCATGGAAAATAAGTGTATAATGGGAGCAAGAGAGATGAAGATAATAAGGTATCTGTTCCTAATCAGCTGATCAGCTGTCTTCTGCATATTTGTCAAATTTGAAATGTTTATGTTTTGTTATTTGTAAACAAATCATTCCTTTTGCATTGAAGCTTTGGATGTCTACTTTTATTACTGTTAAAAAAGTCATTTATTGCAATATAAATATTAATATATAAATTAATTATTAATAAAAATTATTTACTCAGAAATATAATGCTATTAAATATATTATATTTTCTTGTAAAGATTATTAATTATATAAGATAGCCAAAAAGTTCTTTGATGTTGAAACAATAATTCTTTGGAAATTCGCTGAGTACGCAGGTCTGCTGTGACGGGGGTATTGAAAAGAATTTTATAGAATAAAATTTGAGTCATCTCCCTTTGAAACTAAATTAGGGATGTAGCAATTTGGGAGGCCTGTAAAAACATCATTCAAGAAGTTTTGTAATTTTTTTATTAGTTTTTAATTTGTTTATTTAGGCTCTACTGTACTAATTATATTTTACAAAATATATTGTTACATTTCATAGTCATAGACCATGGCACTTCACTATGGACAATGATATGTTTTTGTAAAGTTTCATAAAATACGTCCTATTTTTTTTAAAAGTACTTTTTATGCATCCCTGTTAAGAAGTAATTTACATAATGTTAAAAAAGTAATGGAGAGAAATTACTATATAACAGATATATGTTTTTGTCATGTTGCCGTACCATTTTTTACATTTCCCTTAATTTCTCTCCTATAAAAATTGTTAAGGAGAGTAAGAATGCCACCGTAACTACACTTTTACTACCTACAGTTTTTCCATATCAATGGGGGAGGGGATATTTCCTCCTAAAATCTTTTCACAAAAATCTAATATTGAGGGGAAAAAGGTTGGGAAAATATTGTCAGGTCTTTTATGGGAATTTTTGTTTATAGTCATTTTAACACTTTTGCATTAGTAACTTATCAACATAGGAGCGTACAGAGCTTTTCATTAGGTAGTGCCTGAACAAAATTTGTCATTACTTATCAACAGGAATGTGCAGAGCTTTTCATTAGGTAGTGCCTGAACAAAATTTGTCATTACTTATCAACAGGAATGTGCAGAGCTTTTCATTAGGTAGTGCCTGAACAAAATTTGTCATTACTTATCAACAGGAATGTGCAGAGCTTTTCATTAGGTAGTGCCTGAACAAAATTTGTCATTACTTATCAACAGGAATGTGCAGAGCTTTTCATTAGGTAGTGCCTGAACAAAATTTGTCATTACTTATCAACAGGAATGTGCAGAGCTTTTCATTAGGTAGTGCCTGAACAAAATTTGTCATTACCTAAAGGTCATTATGTAGACCACTCTGTTTAAGGAATTGTAAAACACATAAAGATTTAAATTTTATATCTTTCTTTTAGTTTGAAAGCTGAAGTTAAGCTAGGTTTACACGTGAGAGTTTTTCACTCTCGGAGAGTTTCGTGCTCTCAGGAGGTACTCGCACAGATGTTTACACAACCAGCAAATTTTCCATGATAGTTAATTCCGGACAGTTTTCTGCGAGTATTATCAACAACTCGTCTGAGATTTTTATGAGAGTAACTAACTCTCCGAGAGTGAAAAACTCTCACGTGTAAACTTAACTTTACAATGGATTTCACTCCCTCAATAAAATTGTACCTTCCTTTTTTTACATATCTTTATTTACAGGATCAACACTTACGTATTTTACACTGTATCATGAACATAATATATTAACGTACAATATTAAATAACATGTTGAGGAAACGCAATAGGCACCTCTTGACTAAAAATAAACAAGTTTAAGTGTAAATGTAAAGTTTTAAAGTGTTAAGAATACATGTTATTTAATTTATTCGATCTTCTATGTTTCTTCGTTTTAATTTTCTATTTTCTAATAATTTATCAAAAATTCTGAATATAGTTGGGAGATCAGATGACACTGTGTTATTGTAAAATTTTGACGTTAATTTCTTCATAAATTCCTCGATAGGTTCAATTTCTAGATCTTTGTGCAGTTATGAGTTTGTAACAAACCAAGGGGCATTAACGGATGGATGTAAAATTTTGTTTTGAAATGTCTGAATTTTTTTTTAAGTGGGTTTTGCTGGCAGTTCCCCAAACTTGACATCCGTAGATGTCAAGAATAGATTTATGAATTAACAACGTACATTTTGTTTTTTCTTTTAGAATTTCGATTTATAAGGGGGTAAAGTAAATAGAGTCTGGCATGTGCTTGAGCTATTTTAGTATTAATATGAATTTTACAATTTAGCTTCATGTCCAGCTGAATACCAAGATATTTAACTGAATCATACCTAGGGTTCCAAGGAATATTTACATTATTGATAACTAATTCCGGAACATCTTCAATTTTTGTGAGAGTAAATATTTTAGCTTGGGTTTTGTTGGCATTTAACGATGATTTCCATTTACTCATCCAACCATGAACAAGCTGCAGATCATTTTGAAGTTGATTTTGAGCCAAAATAGGGTCGGTATCCTGGGCAAGTAAAGCAGTGTCGTCTGCAAACATTGCAACTGCAATGTTTGCAATGTTGAGTTAATTGTTGGAAAATCACTTGTGAATATGTTGTAAAGGACTGGACTTAGTATGGAGCCTTGTGGAACACCAGACTTAATATTTCTCATAGAAGAAAAAGTTCCATGGATGGAAACTTGGAAGAACCTTCCTAAATCGCCACTACTTCTTCACAATCAGATGTTATTTTAATTTCACCCATAAAGTAATAATTAAGTAGTAATAATTCTCACTGACTGCAATTGGTTGGAATCATATGGTCATACGCAATACTTGGATCGTGATACGGATTGAGCGTATGCAGTCAAATCAAATCAAAACATCTTTATTTCAAGATCTTTATCGAAACATCTTTATCTCATTTGTAAGTATGAAATGTTCATAATTACATTTCATACAATCAATGTGTAACAGTTCTAAAGTAAAATGTTCTTAATAGTCTAAATATAATAAGTGAAATTAATTCTCTCAAAGCCTTAATGCCTGTCTATGAGAATGAGTTCTGTTTTAGGTTATATTTTTAGAGAAAAATGAACAAAAAACAGAAATAATATATATGGAAAATGATTGACTTGGTATAAAAAACAATTTGTCACTGTTGATGTAGATAAGTCAAATATTGATGTGTAATCCATATTCCAATTCAAAGATTACATTTAAAATAACAAAAATCTCAAAATTTATATCTCTTACAGGAGCAGTTTTATTTTATTTATTTTTAGCGAATTTCCCATAGGGAATAAGCTATTACCGCAGGTCTCATGGTGAGACCTAAGCCCGGGACCATGTTGATTTTTAGTTTTTATGTGCCCAGAGACCAAAAATAATAGTCATTAAATTTATATCATTAATAATTTGAGTGGTGTATATTAACCAGAGTTGTTACTGTCTCGGCTGTAAGTACTTTGGTGGAAATAGCAGGTTTATTACATGAGTCTTTTTGTTACTTTACGAATTCGAAGCATCCCCTAAGGGGGCATGGGGCGGAGCCCCCATCAAGCCGTAGGTGTATCTATATAAAGCAGTACATAACAATATAATAAACTTATTCATACTAAAACTTCAATAATAACACTCTAACATGAAAATTACACACACCTTTTGTCACAAGATAGGACCATTAATTCATTTAGAAGGCGCGGATCAAAACCTTGCCTTGGGCGCCTATTACCCTTGGGGCGGCCCTGCCATAAACTGGCTTTAGAAATCTGCTCACCACTCTTCACTTGCTCTAGAACTCAAACTGCTGCACCGCTGTCTCTGTCGCATAACCTCTGTTAATGGTTTACAAATACCTAAAAAATTCAGGCACAAGAGTTCGCTAGTCATCACACACTACATTGTTTGACATCATACACTACATTGCTTGACATCAAACGCTACATGCCTTGTGAAATCACACGCTATTAGGATATAAATTAGTACTACACATGTGCACCTTTTACCGGCAGTTCTCCAGTCCTTGAGGACAAGCCACCACTGCCTGTAAAGTTGAACTACAAAATGTCTAATAGATGTAAGATTACATTACTAGATTTAAAAAAATACTGGATTTGTTATTTGAAATAAATTTTTAATCTGTCTTTTAGTTTGCTTTCCCATTGAAGGTCTTGGAAAAAACTTCATTGCACTATGTCATCTTCGTACATAATTTTAATACATTTGCTACCAACATGAAGAAAATTTTCCTTGAAAGAGCCCGGTTGCTTCAAATGTGAGCCAATTGGTTTTCTAAAAACAGCCAAGTGGCTTCGATCACGACCAGCACGTTTCCTCAAAACAACCCTTAGACTCATAACTGAGCAGGTGTTTCAATACAAATAAGAGTTGGATTGAGAGATACTTATCTATTCTAGAGAACTGCCACTTTTTAACCGTCTACATAGACACAATTAATTCTTTATTTACATGTTCTTAGAGAACAGAACACGGTCAAAAAGACAATTTACATATGATTTTCAGGTTACAATAACTAATGATAATAACAAGCAATGGACTATAAAGAAGCAGCCTAACTTATTGGTGGTCTCACTCATGTCCTGGTTCACAGGAGTGGTCTGCAAGAGCGATTAGGGTAGCTCATGAGTAGCCTATCATGTAAAAGGTTGTTCAATTTAAGGCCATAAACCCAATCTCGAAAGGTCAAATGTCGCAAATTATTGTTTTTTGAAACTTTAGTAATATTCAAATACCAAATTTGATTGCCTGCCATTTCTGGTTCCATGGAGTTTTTAATGTCCACTTTATGAAGAGCAGTGGCTGTAGAGCTCGTATGCTCTAAACCAAAGATTGCCAGTTCGATTGTGAGATAAGTATGAGATTTACACCTTTTTAATGGTTTAAAACTGGACCCAGCTGGAGGACAATAGTCACTTAAAGGGGCTTATAGACGGGGAAAGTAGAGAAGGCAAGTTGCTGGCTGCAAGTACTTGCCTGTTGCACTTACTGAAAACTTACCTTGTCTATAGAGGTAGTGATGTGTGTACTCGAGTACAAAGTACTCATAGTATTGAGTACATGCCTTGTACTTGCTAAACTCGATACCATTCCGCCATGTACTTCAGTACACAGAGAGTACTCACATGCAGTAACAGACGGCGCTGCGTACTCATACTCGGGTACTCGATTGCGAGTCCTCAGTGCACATACGAGTACTTTAGTACTTTGATGTATTTGGAATTGCAATCATACTCGTACCCGTGTACTTGTTTCTAAAATCCAAATGAGTACAAAGCGGACTCATTTGGTCAGAGGATCGAGTACACCGTGAATTCCAAACACATAAAAGTACTGATGTACTTGTATGTGCATTGAGGACTCGCTTGGTCTGAGAATAAAGTATACTGTTAAGAATATACCATCTGGTGACTTCAAAAAAATCAGGACACTTATTTATTCCTGCTCTCATTTAATTAATTATTAATTAGTATAAGTTTTTACTTATTTAAAACAACTTAAAATTAGGTATACAGTACCTCTACTTCAATATATTAATAAATTAACATGATAAACACTGTATGTATGTTGAAATGATTTCTTTTACTTGATTTATTTATTTTAAAATTTTTTTCTTCCAATTTAAACAATAATTGACTGACCATTGTTTTACAGTGTTTAACAACACATAAATCATTATTCTAAAAAACAAAAAGTAATGTTATTTATTTTACATTATGTAGGCAATTTTTAATAAATTACCGACACAACTTAGAACAGCCGGACTGCAGAACGTGCATGCACGAGGACATGAGTACAGTACTTGAGTACAGCGGTTCACTCGTACTAGAGTTGTTCTCAAGAACATCAAAGTACTTTATACTCCCTTCACTATATAGATGATCCTCTTTAATTTAGGAAAACAGATGGCAAGTGACGTAATGGGCAGTATACTGGCAGCCAACTTGCTTTCTCTATTTTCCCCGTCTATAAGGTTCTTAAGATAATGCATTTATTTGTACTACTGTACATAAAGTTAAAAGAAAAGTCCAGATTGTAACTCAATGATGATTAACATAGGTGTGGAGCAAATTTATTGATTAATATATACTAGGAATACGCTCCGATGTCCGTCCCGTACGAGAATTTTTACTCACTTTTTTAATTACTAGGTGACGCTTTTTATGATTCTTTTTTTTTTTGAGGGAGAGGTGAGAAAAATGCATTACGCAAACAGGTGGCAAGCCTGTAGTGTGGGGCTCCCCTAAAAAACGGGTTTACCCACCAAAAAACCTCCTCTACTCTTTAGGATTCTAACCTGGAATTGTTTATCACATTACGTCAGGCTAGGCCTAAATTTGGCTAACGCCGGTGGGGCTCACTCTTTATCCAGCCACTCGATCAAGGGATCTGGGCCACTTCGCGGTCCAGATCGGGTTTCTTTTCCAGGAGGATGCCCCGGACGAACTGTGATAAACAATCCCAGTTGCCCTCATCCTCCAAGATCTTTTGGCAGACCGAGTCCACCGAAAATGCACCAAAAATTTGTGTGGCCTTCAGGCGGGACCCTTCCCAACGGGGTCAGCGGAAAAATGTGTGTTCCGCATCGTCGGGAACACCCGGGCCGTAAATGCAGTCCGGTGAACCGGTCTTGCTCATCGGTTCAGGTACGACAGAAAATAGCCGTGAATTGGCCGCCGTTCCACCCATGGTTGGACGTGCTTAATAAGTCGCGCAGTCCATCGTCCTCGGGTGTCATGCTCCCAGCTGTGTTGCCACTGCTGGAAGGTTCGGGAGCGCTCTTCTGTTCTTGCCGTGTCCTTGCCAATCTCGCCTTGTCTCTGATAAAATGCCTTCCTCTCTCCTGCCAAGAGCTTGACAGGGATAATTCCGGCGACCACCAGGACGGCAGGCTCGGACACTGTCCGGTAGGTGGAACACACCCCGAGCGACGCTCGACGTTGAACTCTGGCAAGTCGCAACCTGTACTACTCTTTATCGAGAGCGTCTGCCCACACCTCTGCTCCATAAAGAAGCACGAACTGAACCGCGGACATCAACAGACGTCTTCTGCTGGATCGTGGAACCCCGACATTGGCCATCAGCCTACTAAGGTAAGAGACTACCTTAGCGGCCTTGTCCGCTGTACGGAAGATCTGATCCCTCCAGCTTAACTTGGTGTCCACCATAATCCCGAAGTACTTAGCAGCACGAGTTGATTGGACCACCTCCCTTCCCACTCTTAACAGGACGACGGTGTCTATCCTCTTCTTCGCAAGGATCACAATCTCCGTCTTACGGAGAGCAAGCGAGAGACCGTGATCGGACATCCATGTGTTGACCACACGCATGACTTGGTTCAACTTTAATTGGGCCAGCTCAACGTTGCGTGTGACAATGAGAGCTGCGACATCATCGGCGTACCCAACCAAAGTGGTTTCCTCAGGCATCTCCGACCTCAGGAGGCTATCATAGGCAACGTTCCAGAGATCCTGGCCGAGTATTGAATCTTGCGCGGCACCAGAAGTGACTTCCATCGTCCACGTTCTGTCCCTTGTGTCGTAAATAAGGCTTTGAGAGCGGAGATAATCCTCGATGAGTCGCAACAGATATGCAGGAACGCGAAAGCTGTTGCGAAGCGCATCCAACATATCGACCCACCTCGCCGAGTTAAAGGCATTCTTGACATAAGCGTAACAAAAAGCACTACTCAGCGAGGGAAATGGTTGTGGCTCTCGGCTCTCTTCACAGCTCTCCATGGACTTCCATGATAGCGTCAATCGTTGACCGTCCCTTTCTTAAGCCATACTGACGGAACAGCTTCTCGAACAGCTTCCCAGCCGTGTCCAACGTGTAGAAAGTGGACACGACAGCCTGGGACGACGACAGCTCGGGATCACCTTTGCCCTTGCTGATCAGTACAAGTCTTGCTCTTTTCCATAGGGAGCCGGAAACACCCCTTCTACCAAACAGGCGTTGTACATTCTCAACAACAAGTCAGCATTAATTGAAAATACTTTCTTTAAAGCCTCGCTGGGAATCCCGTCCGGGTCAGGAGCCTTGTTGCTCTTTAGGGAGAGAACGGAGGTTTCCATCTCCTCGAATGTGAAGAGTGGAACGTCATCTAACCGTCCAAAGTCAACCGGTGTAGGCTTCATCCTAGGCCTAGCCTACAAATAAATACATACAAAGAATGATTTTAGCTAAGACCTCAAAACAAGCAAGTAACTTAATAATAATTATGCTTACAATATTAAAGGTAAATAGATTGTAGAGCAAAAAAAAACAATACAATTGAAAATCCATGATTGCAAATTAATAAAAATCAAGTAATGATTACGCTTACTTGACACTTAATGCATATTTTGTTACCTGAGACATAGGCTACAATGGCACAACACATTCTAATTAGTTGTTCAATTTAAATCTTTCTCCCAAATAGATATTAGTTGTATCCCATAAATTAGTTAATCGCATAATTCCGTACGACAGCAATTCATTCCACATCAACATGCTGATCTTTTGGTATAATTTATAACTTCAACAAGTAAACATCAGTGGTGATCTATTTAATTTAACAAATAGGTCTGTCAAAATATCAATTAAATTTTATTTAAAAACGTAACGTAACAGCCAGCAGATATAAACAATAAAAGATTATGTTGTTTTCAGCATACACAGTGACAACTCAGCTGCGATGGGAAAATATAAACTGATCATAGCAACTACATTAATCAAATCATGTAGCCTAAACAACTAAAGTTCTGTCAAAAATTCCGGAAAATAAGCTTTTTTAATACTTGAAAATAATTGCTCGATTATAGTTTATTACCTAGTTTAAAATACTTAAAATCTAACCTGAGAATTTCATTGAAATCAAATTAGTAATAAAAAAGCCTTTTGGGGGTCTAAAATTTGCCTAAGTGAAATTTAAAGTCGATCGTATAGAATTTTTATACTCTATGTTCCATAGAGTAGGTAAAAATTCAAATAGTGGTACTAATATACAGTATATGACCACTTCACTTGTGGAACTACTAATGTTCACTTTTGGGGCCCAAAATTAACAACACGATAAATAACAAAAGTTAGTTAACTTCATCATCTGTCAGTTAGTTAGTTAGTTAGTAAAGTTAGTAAAAGTAATTGAAAACATATCTCATCTCTTGTATTTCTCTTTAAGATGCCGATGCTATCTAGGTGTAAATTAAGGTGTTAAGAAGTTGTACATCTTCGGTACGCAATCCACTGCATTTTGCTTTAGAAAAGGCAAGTCTACCATCACGGCTATAATTGACTTGGTAGACAGAAGCAGGGACTACAATAACAGGTATTTTTCTGGACTTTAGTAAAGCATTTGACAGTCTGAGCCACAAACCACAAACATCTTCTGGACAAACTGCTAACGCTAGGAATACAAGGAACCGCACATCAATGGTTTCAGAGTTATCTCAGCGGAAGGACTCAAATGACAGAGATAACTAATGTTACAAACAAGACATCCAGAAAATACAGATCCACACAAGTACAGACAACCAGAGGAGTTCCTCAAGGATCTGTCTTAGGTCCAGTTTTATTCATCCTGTACACAAATGACATTATTTCTGTGTTACATGACAATTGTGATGCTTTCCTATATGCTGATGACACTGCCCTTGTTGTATCCCACAAAAATATACAAGAGCTAGAAATAAAATCCTACATTGCTGCCAGCATTGCCAAACAGTACAGCCAAGAAAATGACCTCGTGCTAAATGAAGACAAGACGCAACAACTCTTCTTTGGTTCACAAAGGACTGTTCATGCGCTACCAGATGTGATATCATCCAAAGAGACCAAATACCTTGGGATAACCATTGATAGTGACCTCGACTGGAAACCCCATGTAGATCAACTCTGTAAGAAACTTAGCACTGCTCTTTATGTCATCAAGCGCCTGAAACACATCAGTAACGCAGAAACCTCAAGGACTGCCTACTATGCTCTATTTGAGGCGCAAATGCGTTATGGACTGATTGTATGGGGGTTATCATCTCAGGGGAACCTTCAGAGGGTATTACGTCTACAGAAAATGGCAGTCAGAATCATGGCTGGACTGGTATTTCGTGACTCATGTCCGGGGGAGTTCAAAGGGCTGAAACTACAGACAGTAGCTAACCTATACATTGCCGAGGTAGTTACCCACGTTGTTAACAAAAATACCCATAATAAACTTCTCAGAGGCCCATCATTATGACACCAGAAACCAAATCAACTACATACTCCCTGCACATCATCTGTCAGCCTATGAGAAAAAACCCAGCTACATCGGAGCAAAACTATTCAATACCCTTCCACCTGCACTGAAAGAACAAAAAAACAACCAGAACTTCAAAGGAGCTGTTCTCGACTGGCTACTGAAAAAAGAATTTTACTCTGTTGAAGAATGCCTGGAGGGACAAGGCCAACCTCGTCACTGAAGAAGAAAAATAATGACGCCATGACTGTACTTAATGTTCATGTCAATAAAGAGTATTTTGTCTTGTCTTGTTTGTCTTGAGGTGATTATGAGTGAAGGAGTTAATTTGAGATATTAATCAGTAAATATTTTAAATCATCAAATGTATACAATAAACTTGAAACATGTCTGATGTGAGACTTCATTAAAAATGTAAAAGTAGCGCGGACAGTAGCAAAATAATCAGCTAAAAGCTACTAAAACAATGGTTGAAACTCATTTTCTTCCACAGTAGCTACAACTTCTACTGCTTAAAAATAGCTTACAACTGCAGCATTTCTACTTTTATTACGCTACTGCCAAAACGGGTTTGGCGTTACATAACTTTTAGTTAGTAACGAGAATTTTTTCCCAAGTCAACAAAACAACAATTTAAAAAAGATTCATGACCTTGTTTTATATCTTACAGTTTTACAACTGGTAATGAAATGCGTTTTTATGCGTTGCCCAGAGAAAATTCTACTGAACTATAATTAGCAAATTAAGTGCAGTGGTTTTTTAACATACCCCTGGAAATAATTTTATTTTTAAATATCCATCTATAAATCTGATAGTTTTGTGAATAAAGTTTTACGAGGTTTAGAAACTATTCCTTAGCAATTATTTTAGTCTGAGTGGACGAATTTGAAACATTTGTTGTACTGTTGTTGCACAAGTTAAGGAGGTGCAGATTATATCACTGTCTTTGGGGTGTGCCTGTGATAAGTTGTCAGAATAGCATCATTTTTTGCATATGGCACTTTTCTACAAGAGAGTAAGATTTGTTATCACAGTAAAGCAAATCTTTATTCAAAACTAACTTTAATGTCAGTAAAAATGGTACCAGTTTAAGCTTCAAAACTTAAGATTTATGTAATTATTCTAAACAACAAGAACACTAAAAAAGAAAAAGCAAAACGATTCTGTAAAAATAGTGAAAACACCAAAAACATCGTCATAGTGAAAAATGCTCCAATCAAAAGTCGATTTGCACTCAAACATGCACAAGAGCTTAATCTTGTGTATACGGTTTTTTCACTTTTCTTACAAGACCACTTGGTTTTTTTATTTTTATTGCTGTTGTTGTTCTAAATGCTTTAACACATCTTAACAAAGTGTTTCAGCTTAGAATTATTTTTACCAAAATTAAAGTTTGAAATAAAGATAATCTTTAATGTGATAAAGACTATGCAAGGATTATAGCAAGATGCACAGAAGTAGTTTGATGAGAGTTGATGCATTATTGCCAAATTTTCACCAAAACACATTTTTGTACTGTTTTAGATTTATAGTAAGCATGCATAACCACAAATTACAACACTGCAGGGCGGGAAAGGGGAGTTAGGGGGACACAGTGTTCAAATTTCCATCCGTCTATTTTATGCATCTTACTATAGTAAAGATTTTTGGATGAGTCAGTGTCCTAGTGGTTAGGGCGCCGGACTTCCGGACCTCGGCAGAGATGTCATGGATTCGAATTTGCGTTCTACTAAGAAGTTTTTGTCAGTCCAATTCACCAGTACTATAGCGCGTCAATGTCTATTTTTAAGCAGAATCACAGAACATAAGTATCCTTAACACAGTTAATAAACTTCTTATCTTAAATAAATACTAAATTACATTTTGTCTGGTTTTATAACTCTGTTCCATCACTTGACAGGATGAGGGTGAAAAGTAAGGCCGGCCGCACACCAAAATGAATGCGACACGACAAGACCCGATGAAACCTCCTACGACTTTGCGAGTGAAGATAATAACATATGTTTAATAGTGAATGGGACTTTCAAGTAAATAATTTATTGCCTTTGTTAGCGAAGTCGTAATATGTTTTGTCTTGTCGCGTTGCGTCGCATCCATTTCGGTGTCCGGCTGGCCTAATAACTCTATATATAGAAAACAAGTTTAGTACAAGAAAAATACTTTATTATAAATGCAAAGTACATGATATAAAAATAAAAATTTCAAGTAATATAATTGAAAATTAATACTTATAAAACAAATATTATTTAATCCATATATCACAATTCAAATAACAAGTAGCCTAATTACTGTAAAGTAATACCTTTTGAATAAGTACAAATTCTTTGTGTTCAAGTGCATTAAGTTAAAAGTATTCAGTAGAATGAAATTAACGTAAAACTAACATAGTAGATCAATCTTTCAGTACATAAACAATTATATATATAAAAGTAGGGATGGACGGGTCTCGAAAGTACGAGAAATTTTCGAGAAATTTTTAATCTCGTTCACCGAGACGAGATTTTATTTTGATCGAGATTTTTCGAGACGAGAAATAATTTGGGAATAACGATAAAAACGGGTATAAATAATCTAGAATTACTAGGCCTACTTTACTAGCAATTTAATACTGGAAAATAAATTATTTTGAAGCATTGTGAAGTGTTTTATTTTTCTTATCCTCCTCACAACTACAAACTTAATTGGACATCATAAACTGTTAAACTACGGTTGGACTTCCAAGACTTGGAATGGACTGGAGACAGTGGAGACTCCATCTGCACGGACTGTTAGTGGTAGTTAGTCAACATAGCTATACTTATACTGATTTATAAAACAATTCATTTGTTTGATAAATCTTTAGAACATTGGGAAAACTTTTTTAACAATAAACAATCATAATTTGACATTTAA
The DNA here is from genome assembly GCA_030545055.2 of Neoaliturus tenellus. Classification (NCBI taxonomy): domain Eukaryota; kingdom Metazoa; phylum Arthropoda; class Insecta; order Hemiptera; family Cicadellidae; genus Neoaliturus; species Neoaliturus tenellus. The sequence continues at coordinate 243,797,978 of CM061533.1, read as the reverse complement.
TTGCTTCAAGACAATTATTTAAAACTGATTCAAATGATTTTTGATAAATTTAAGAGCTGTTTTGACATTATTAGTAAGAATAGTAGTGACAATCAGATGAATGACAAGATGGCCAATCAGATTTAATAATGGCTAACCTCAAATATCCCACGTAATACAATTTAATTCCCTTTCACACTCTTTGCAGAGTTCAGCTATTTTAAGCCAAAATGCTTAAAATTGGATGATGGTTGATTTTATTTCAAGGTTTGGATACTAAAAAAAACTGAATAGGCCTATTAACAATAATTGTTGAACAGCGATGAATAGATTGTGTTGAATACATAGGAAATCAATGGTCTTACTAGAACCATACAGGCTTCACGGCTATACTAATACCTGCCTTTATTCAGTTTGGAGCAAAATAAAAACCTTGCCACTAGCAGACGAAAATCAAATCGAGGGAATTATGTGCATTCCAAAACAGTGAAAGTTATGTGTACCTGTGTACGGGACTTGAATAGTTTGGAGAAATGATAATGAACAGCAAACAAAATGAGAGCTGAAGGTTTTTTTATGGACAAAGACAAAGAAGAAGAGAGAGTTGAAAATTTTGATTTCTTGTTAGCCTCCCGGCCTCTAGGCTTGTGACTCAAAGTTAGTAGGCCTATGCCTATTTCAAAAACTGTGAGTGAGGAAAAGCTCTTATTTGGAAACATTGTAAAGTAAGTTAGTAGTGAAAAGTATGGAACATGAAAGTGAAAAGTGAACAAAGTAACTGTAACACAGGATTTTCTTTTTATGTTTTATTAAATGTATGGGTCGGTAGGGTTTATGGTCATAACTTCTCAATCTTTTTATTGGGTACATTCCTTTATAGGCCTAGACCTTTTGTTAAGAAAGTGACTTTTTTAACTTAAGTTTATTAACATAATCAGCAATTTACAAAGTAATATTTGTTCCTTCACATAAATTAGGATTTAACAATGTTACAAAATCAGATTAAAATCCCGAAGAATGCACATTTCTCGTAATGTACGAGAAAGAAAATCTCGTCTCGATCTCGTCTCGAAATTTTATGAGAATTAAAAATTCTCGTCTCGAACTAAAAATCCAATCTCGTCCATCCCTACATAAAAGTTTATATAAATATGCTGTATTCTGAAATTATAAAGATCAACTAAAGTACTAATCATGAAAGCAAAATTAAAGCTTTATGCAACCAGATATTATTAACCAGCATTATACACCAGATATTGGAACTCAAGATTGTGACATTCATTGAAAATGCTCTTCTATAACATTTATTCAAGTAATAACATAATATCATATAGGCCTAGAGCCTCGTATCACATATTTTTCAATAAAAAATACTGATTAGGCTAGTATAAAAATAAATAAAATCTCTAATATAATATTCCACAATTCGCATCTCTCTGCAAATTTGTAATACTTCGTTGATACAAAAACTAGTCTTTCTACATTAATATTCATAATGTGATATTATGTATTTAAATAGGTACTTATCTAACTGAAGTACGTGATTCTGTACTTAATTCACAGAGTTACTTAATTAGGAGCTTTGACTGAAAGACTTTTAAGTCTCGTATCGTCAACTACTTAATACTAATTTTCAACTTGCTATAAGCACTATTCTCCTCAAAATAACATTGAAATTTATTTCCATTTTAAATGTTCAAATGAAAAGGTAAATTTTTTGGTTCAAATTAACATTTGCTCAAAGAAAGCAACTAAATAATAATATGAAAAAGTTTTTTGAATGGTATTTTGTTAAAACATTTGATGTAAAATTCCATTAGTATAATTGTCATATAACATTGTCACATGTTTGTACATTAAAGATGTTTACAAGAAAACAATGAAATTACATAAGATGGAAAATAAAGAGCCAAGGATAACCTGGGATTCCCACTTCACTCCAGAGGCAGATTTTTCAGAACAAGCGCGGTTTAATGGCAGGTCACCTGAGGCTTGCAGCTAGGAGGACTGGCGCCAGGAGCACCTGCGGACCCAGCTGCAGGGAGTGAGCCGAGTTGCAAAGGTCTCCCTGGCAGAAGCACATCATCACCTGTCAACAGCATGGTTGAGTTGAGGACATAAAACATAAGGTGGAAGCTGAGACAGTTTTAACAAATGACATAGTTTAGTGTTCTACGACGTGCACCCGTTCATGGAGTAATCTCCGAAACGGCCGTCGTACAAGGACATAATTTGGATCATGTTTGACGGTAAGCAGTAAAATTACATTATTATATCTGCACATGATTAGCCACACTTGAGACTATACATAGGGAATGCTTTCAATTTGGATACCAGTACTTATTTATTGTTACAGAAGTCTTGCTATTTTGAACCTTGCTATTCTGAAGATCAGCCTTTGTAAAATTTTGTGAAAAATTCCAATTTTTTAACTACATAACGCGGAAAATCCCAGGAAATCATGGTTATTAGATGTGATTCCATCGCTATTGAAGCTGCTTTTTTATGGTTTTATCATTGCTGGCAAACTCTGTTACAATGGTCCATTGGTATTTTCCGCTTTTCAACGCGTAAAACGACATTCACTTTTCTGCTAGAAAACGACATCCACAGTTCAATCGTCATTGACCTCCAGTACCATACGCCCTGTCTGAGTAATGCAATCGGCAGGTGTAAACTAAAATCTAGCTTTACTAGCCATTTTGAATTTGCCTAACTAAATTTTGACTAGTTCTGAAAATTTGCTAAACCGAAACGTGTCTGTTCCTAATCCGGATTAGCAATATTTAAAAAAGTAGGTACTCTACAAACAAATATTTAAAAAGTTGCAAGCTACACAAAATTACATTTGATTAACACTGTGATTGCTGGCTATGTTAATTAATATCCAAGGCTGTGGCCAACCAGGCTCACTAACATAGAAAATAGTAACTAGGAGTACGCTTGTTCCGCGCGTATGGGGATGAACGGCAACATAAGACTGATAATCCTAGTTCCAAGCTATTAAAAATAAACAAATAAAAAGTAACACATCTATCTAATTACACATATTAACTACAAGAAAGAAGTTTTAATTTTTTTGTGGTATTAATGAAATATGATTACTAATACTTTTATTGCTCCCATGATTAAATATATCATTAAATGTCTTTAAAACAAGTAACAAACAATCTTGTATGTTAAGAAGTAAACACTTTTACAGTGCTATACCTATACGATTTTTAGTTTTCTTACACATTTAAGTGTCCTAAATTAAATTAATTACTTACCCAAAAACTTTATTATCTATACTTATTTAATACGCTAAGGGTTTTTTTGTCTTTAGAACTCCTCCTACGATTCTCAACCGATTTTCAAGATTTTGGTGTCGTTGGATAGGGCTTGGTCTGAAGTTGTTTCCGCCAAAAATTGATGATAATCGGACTTAAAACAAGAGCGCTGTCCACAAATCAAATTTTAAGTTTTCCCATTAGAATAACATTGAGATCGGTTTTAGCATTTTAAACATCTGTTAATGCACAGCTGTAGTTTTAGGTGATCACTGATATTCGCAATATTGAATTGGTTGGATGTCATTGATTTAGAACTAATTGTAACTTTTGTATTGTATCAAAATTAATTGCTCGATGTCGAGCAACACATGCACTAGTTAAATTGATTGCGATAGTAAAAATTTCTAGTAAATTTACTCTTAGAGCTGTATAGTAAAAATATCCCATCGCTGCACACATGCGTACTCAGCGAATTTCCAAAGGGATTTGATATTTTGTATTTTCTCCATAAACACTATAGAAATGAGTTTATAGGTTTGCTGCCATGGGATTTCTTTTATGTTAGTTGTTAGGAAATGTAATGGTAAGGTACAGTAAGGTAAATATCAAATTGTATCCCCGTAAACTCTATGGGGATGAGTATGTAGGTTTACCGCCATGTGGGTTTTGTAACCAAATATCAGTTAAACTCTACCTTGTGAATGTACATATCAAATTTTACCAAGTTACGTCGTTATGTCAATAAATATGTGAGACAGAGGGTTTTGTTTATTTCCCATAAGAATAACATGGAAAAACTTTTTTGGATTTTCTCCGTAGCCTGTTGAGCCAAGTTAAAAATGCAAAATATTAAATTATTTGTTTTTTAAGCTTTTTTTTAAATGGTTTTAGTTAAAATTGTAGAATTTCAAAAATTGAGGTCCAAAAATGAGCAAAACCTCATTTTTCACCCCTTTGAAACTTCATAAAACCCCGTTCCCATTTCATAAAAATCGGGGGTCCCATTCAAAAGTTATTATTACCACAGACAATTTATATGCATTTATAGAGAAACATATAAATATATGAAAATGAACGAATGTTGTTTTTGGCTTCTGGGGACCAAAAAATTAGGGTTTTGGCATTTTTTGCGATTAATTAAAAAAAAATCACTAACATTTTAAGATAACATTGAAAAAAAAACCTTAACATAATAAATGATTTAGTATTTTGAAAAAATAACTTAGCTTTACTAATTAATATCAGGTAAAATGCAAACCCAGCCTACCATGTTATCCTCTTAGAAAATCAATAAAACCCTATATTGCTTAATTTTTTAACAATTTTCAATACAATCTGGTACATATATTTATGAGTAACTAATATTTGGTCAAAACCAACCATGGCAACTAATCTGGGTACACATTAAATCCCATGAAACTTTAGTGGAAAATTAATATACAGTTTTGTCTAGTTGAAATGAGTACCAACTCGTGGTGCAAAAATCATTTCCATGAAGTATTTGTCATCGATTTCCCCAACTGAAAGGTATTTTTTGTTTTACTTCTGCTTCAAACTCATGGTACATTTAAAACTCGAAATTCAGCATAACGAAGCACCAGAATTGCTCTATAAAAATGCTTCAGGGACAGCGACGTGATTAGCGACTATTGCTAAGCGACTATCGCTCCGCTGAATATTATTATTGGGATTAGGTTGCGCATTTAACATCTGTACATAGCTGTATCCTACAGCTGTAAATAGGTTAGTTTTGGATGAATCAATCACTATTGGATTGGTCGGAGAACTATGTGCAGCATTTTTAGCAATGACATGTCATACGTAAACTTAAATTGCTTGATTTCGAGCAATAAGTGCACTAGTTAATATAAAAGCCGTTTCTAGAAGCTTTTCATCTTCCATTGTAGTTCCGTATTCCTTGAAGAAATTACAATCAACAACTAAACACGTGAAAAATTAAGAAGAAACGCTTGCTTGCTTTGCTCATTATAAGGAGGCCTTATTTCATTGAATTCATCAGTTTTTAATAAATCTAAAGATTTTAATAGATTTGTAAAGAATTGTGATGAAAATATTTTTGTTGTATGGCTAAACTATTTATATATAAAATTGTGATTGAATTGTATTAAATATAAAATAACTTTATTCATGAAGCATTATACATTAAGGGTGCGCTCTACCTTGGCGTCAAAATCGTCGAGCGAGACTGTTAACTCCCGCTATACACGGAATCTCACATTTTGGAAAATATATGATGGGTGATTTTTAATTTTATTACTAAAATGCTTTTTTTGGTTTCAGTGCGAAATCGATCGGTGGTCTAATAAAGATTTTTTTGAAATTGCAGACCTTTCGCATCTCTCTTCTTGCATCCATATCTATAAACTTTTTACCAATCTTTTTGCAGATTATTGTTCTTAAGATTATATTGTACTCTCGTATCGTCTTATTTTTTCTCAAAAAATTGTTTTTAATACGTTAAAACTTGATACAAAAACGCTTATTTCAACATTATTAGCAAGCACCCTGCTTTGTAATTTAAATTAATATCAAAATTTTAAGACGATAGCGGAGTACAAAATTATATTACGAAAAGAATGACACCAAAATATTTTAAATCGGTTTACAACTGGGGCGACAAACACGGAGATTCTAAACCCTTGCAACCGCGCGCGGCAGATGGGTAGAGTGCACCCTTAAATGAAGTCATAAATGAAATTAAAACTAACACTATAGAATTGTGATTAAATAAAACAATAAAAACACCATAACTCATCAAAACTGTGAATGTTTTGCAAATCAAATATCGGTTTAGTTTCCCCTTTAACTGCAAACTCATTAAAAGTTCTCACCTTGGGCAATATAAATATTATTTCCATGCACAAGATGCTTCTTTGTTACAGTATACAATTCTAGTCTATGCAGATAATACCCATTTCATTCCTATGTCTGTTGTGATTTATCTTTGTCCCCCGACTTAGTAACCATTTCTTGTTAAAATGTTTTTGTTTGTTTGTTTTTCTCTGGTATCGTAAGATTGTGTGAAAGGTCTAGTATAAAGACTGTTTAAACTATCATAATCAACAAGAAATATTTTCACACATATTTATCCCATTTTAGGTTGAATATAATTCTTAGTGCCATTTTTTGTTGTACAATAAATGTATGTAAGATTGTGTGAAAGTTACTCGTATAAAGACGGTTTATATAAACTATCATAATGTCTATCACCAAGAAATATTTCCACACAGATTAATCCCATTTTAGGTTGAATATAATTCTTAGTGTCATTTTTTGCAGTACAATAATTTTGTTAACATACAACATACATGTGTTAAGCTCCACTTGTTTAACATGTTTGCAGCTAGGCCTAATCGATTTGTAAGACCCGTCCTCCCATCATGAAATTTACAAAAAATTGTAATAATCTTACTTTAGAGAGAAATGATGCTACTGGTACATTTTTTAATACTCATATTTTGTTTCTGGTGGTAAAAAGTGGTGCCACCTTCCATGGATACATTTGTAGCCAATTACAGCACTGCGGCAGTGACTTTACTCTTGGGGTATTAAATATGAGATTTTTTTCCTTTGAAAAATTATTTTAGGATAACTTTTGGTGTGTTTACTTTAAATATTTACTTACGAAAAATTGTCCAACCCATGAAAAAAAAATACAGATGCATTTTTGGAAGTCATACTCTGGATAATTAGTATCCGACATTTTATGCACCTGGTACCGTTACAAAAAACCCCTAACGCAAAATCAAAGCTAAAAACTACTACAATACTAAAATATGGACTAAAATAATCTAATAATTACTTGCGCATGCAAACTCATTTGCGACTGAGTCATGGTTCCAAAATCAGCAACAGAATCCAGGTGCAGCACTGTTCAGCGGGGCCCACGACAACAGGAAATAGCATCTTATATAGATATCTGTCTAATGCTGTGCGGATTTTCAAAGCCCTCGCTCTAATAACATTGAAACGATGCAATTCGTAAAGCAATAGTACATGGCTACAAAATCACCCGGATTAGGATTGAAACCCAGATGGCTACAATTGAAGTCAAGAAGCCACGAACGTGTGAAATTTATTTTTGGATTAATGAAATTTCTGCTTTTGCCTGCTGTAGAAACAATGAAGTTACTTACATTAAATAACAGCAACAGCTCTTGATATTTTTGAAATGGTATATTTCTTCACTAGTACGGAAAGTGGTAGTTATCGGTGCAAGATCGAGTTTCAAGTACGAGGCTTCGCTGAATTAGGTCAAGCACCGGTATACCACTTTCGGACGAGTTATGAACAGTACTTTTCATCATACCACCATTAATAAAAAATATTTCGTATAAAAGTTAATAAATTTTGACCTATCTACATACCGTACCGAATTTGACGTTGTTATTGTTTATCTTGTATTTGAACTGATTTCAGCTGTTAAGTATTGACACAGACAAATATCATGAGAGGTTTGTTATTGTTTCATTTGTTTCAACAAGCAAAACAATCAGAGGTTTGAAATTAGTACTTAATGGAATTAATGACTGTCAGTAGAATAGCAACGCTCTTGGAGTAAAATCTTGGATGTTTTTCGGCCTAGTTCCAAAAACCACTGTTTTACGTTTTCAAAATAGGCCTATTTATTAAAATATAAAATAAAAAAGACGCTATTTGAAAATTAAAATAAAGGAAAATAATATTTTTCTGTAAATTGAAATCTATACATTAATATAGGCAAGCAAGTTTCATTTCCTCCTTTTTTCTCAGCTCGTGTGCGTCAGGGGTGTATTTACATATGGGCTAAATGGGCTATAGCCCAGGGCGGCAGAATTCGGGGGGCGGCCAATTTAGAAAAAAAACGGCATTTTTAGGCTTCAAATTAAAAAAAACTCAAATTATTGGAGGTGGATTTTTTAGAAGAATTGTACAGAAAAATTTGAGAACAGGAAGTGCATATTTTCTAAGATAGATCATAATATTTTAGCGCAAGGGGTCTTTAAGAGCTTTAAAGCAGCTGGGAGAACTCAGCACTACGTTGATTTGTCACGGTAGCGATCCACGCGTCGGCGCAAAGGAACCATCCGCCACCGCCGAGCTGCACCAGTGCAATCGGGATGGGTGATTTGAGGTTATGTCAGGTTATATGGTAGTGATAATTGATACTGCTATTGGCACTATTGTTACTTCAAACTTACACGGGAAAACACATAAATAGCCATAATTTAGCTATTGCACTTTATCTAATACTTGATTTTAAATACTGTAGTAGGCCTATATGGTTTTGTATCTAGAATAAAATTAAAGTCACTATGCCAATTTATTATTGCTACACTCAGACGTGTCTAACAAACTCAAAAAATCTACTGGGACTGGGAACGAAGGTCACAGTATCCCTCCCTATTTCACCGGCTGTGAACTACGCAAGCGCACAAAGGCTAGTTTTCGACTGTTCCTGTTCGCAACGGCAGTTTTCGACTGTTCCTGTTGTCTCGGATTGGTCAGAGAACCAGTCAAACACTAAAATAGCCATGCTTTGAGCCACACTTTGGTAGTTCTTGCATCGCAACGCAAAATCGTAGATTTCAAGTTTTTAAATTTAAAGTTCTGTATAATCACTATTTCCAGCTTTTTATGTCCCATCCCGTCGAAATAACATACGAATTGTGGCAATAATTGTGGATATAAATTAGGAAATTATGGGGGGGAGGGGGCGGCACTTTTTGAATAGACCAGGGGCGGCAAATTTCCAAATCCGCCTCTGGTGTGCGTCATAGGAGAAGTCCGCGCATATGATTTGAAAGGTAGTGTCCTGTAGATGAGCAGAATTGCATTATAATTCGGATTGGTCCCCAGGGCTACGCCCCAAGGGCTTTCAAAGTTCCAATGTTAATCTTATGGGAGAAGGGTAATTTATTTCATTAATACCAGCATTTTGTACAGACAGCTGTTGTAATAAAAAATTTTATAAAAACAGTAAGAACAGATGTTTCAAATAAAAAATATTTGTTTTTAAATTTAAATTGGGTCCAGTCCAGAGCATCTAAAATTTTGGTCGAATGTCGACCAGTAGGCGATCTCTAGTTTATATTAATGGTCCATGCTAGATATTAACTCAAACAAGAATCCGTTACAAAAATAAAAATAAAAAGTAAAAAAATGGTGATTGGCAGCTAAACAAAACTTTAGTGAAAAAATGGTGTAGAACATTTTTTAATTATGTAAAATGCGACTATGCATAGCCAGTCTCGGATTACTATAACACTCTATAATCATCAAAATTAAATAAACAATAAAATATTATCAGATACAGTAGGCCTAGAGTTGATTATTTGCGCTAATTTTTTTAATAAAAAAAACTTCCGAATAATGTATAGGCTACAAAAGAAGTCAAAACAAAAATAGCACACATTTCTTTAAAATTTTTGGACCCAAGCGTTATGTTTTACGTTTTGCCATAGGTTTTCCTAATACATTCACTGAATTAGTAGGCCGTTCAAGGGTTCGGATAATTGACTGCATAATTAACAGCTGACTACTATAATAATAATCTACTAATAAATGTGACTTTCTACTATAAATGTGAATTTATTAAATAATTTTTCAAATAGGAAAAACCCAAGTCAAAGACTGATATTTAACTTTGGTTAAAAACACCGCTTTAAAACTATGTATTTTTGTTTGATAGCACAAATATGATTGCAAAGTAGTATTTTGAGACATGTCAATAGATTCATATATATAGGCTAGATACCTACAGTCAATTTCCACATTTCTCAAATATAATCTCGGAGTACAGTTAATTTTTTACTTATTAGGGCATGAATAATCAAACAAGTTCGTGATCTCCTTAGACCTTTAAAAAACTATTTATGACAACCAACAAAACAACCTTGCCCAACTTACTTGACATAATAAGCCTACTTCAAGTTTGGGAACTTTTCCGTTAATTTAAGAACTTTCCCCATTTTTACTACAACAGTAGCCGCCCTCTTAACCAGCTGTCTTTTCACCGGTCTCCGGTTTAACCGGCCTACCCTGGCAAAAAACATTTTTTTAAAACTGACCATGATTTTTTATCTGAACATTGATTTAACTGGACATGTTTCGCCGGAAACTTTGTTTTCTTATCTATTCACACCTATCAACATTATATCATGATATTCTCAAACCACCTAATAAAATGTACTGTCCTGGATGGTAGTGTATGCCACAGGAAGGAATGTATTTGGACCTGCTATCCAGTAGACAAAATAGGAAATGAATTATTATTAGTTTATTTTAGTCCCGGATTTCATGGGTGTCGGATGTTAGCTATAATTATCTAATATATTTAGATTTGTTTTTTTATCAAGCCATAGTTGCATTTAGGCCATTTGAAATTGTAGGTTGGCATTTTTAAATGTACATCGGTTTAACTGGTTAAATCATTATCCGGCCGAGGCCTGGTCCCAAGTTGGCCGATTAAGAGGGAGTGTACTGTGCCACTTTTAATTCCCGTTAATTCACTGCCAAGTAATATTTAGAGTGAAGCTAAAAAAACTACTCTAAGCCAATTTTAACACAAAATTTAGTTTTGATCTATGCGCTGAATTATCTTACAGTTAAACAATTCGCGGAACTCATGTACTTTTATATTACGGTATCACAAAACAATACATGTAATAGATCGGCCACTGGTTGAAATTCAACAAAAATTTCACTTAATCTGGAGACAATTTGTTGAAAAGTATTTCATAACCAAAACATATTCTCCCTGATTTGCTAGCGTTTATTATTACAACAGCTGTCTAATGATTAAATCAGTTACACCATTCTTCCATAAAATTAACATTGAAACTTTGAAAGATTGTAGGGCTGGCTGAACCCTACATGCAATGAACCCCATAGCCCTGGTGACCGATATGAATTAAAATACGGTTCTGCTTATCTACAGGACGATACCTTTCAATTGGTATGTACGGTTTTCTCATATAATGTACACAAGTTGAGAAAAAAGGAGGAAAAGAAACATGGTTGCCCATTAATGATCCATTAACTGATCTTAGGCTTAACTAATACCGCACAGTGTGCGCAGTTTAGTAGCCGCTTTTGTAATAGGTAGGTATCATTGATGGAATGTGGAATTAAGTTAAAGTTAAGTTAAATTAAGTTTTTTCATGTTTTATAAATCACAGCAAGACAGTCCTAATCCAACCTAACAACCCTAAAAAAAATCTCGAACCAGCCCTACTCTACCCCAACCTAACATAGGTACCCTTCAAATAAAATTGTTGGTCTGTTTAACAGAAAAGTTCCCCAGATTGAATTAGATATGGGAATTAGGAAATGTTAGGCTAAGTTATATATTTGACATGTGAAGGAATTTTAATTAGTCAAAGAGATATTTTTTTAAGGGTTCTGTGCCATCTCTTTGTTGCCCACACTTATGTAAACTCAACCTTTAGTCCTCAAACGATAATTACAATTGAATCCTCTACATCGGCATAATATGTTACTTATAAATAATTTCCTTTCAACTGACCATTTATAACATATAATTTTTTTTGTCCTTTTTTGCCACAAAAATTATTTTTGTAGTCAAGTAAATTTCCTCTAATCTGGCATCCTACGATTCGGCATAACTTTAAGAACAATTTTTATTGATAGGTATAAAAATAATAGGCCTAATGAATGTTCATTTGGAATTGAAAGTTGTGAGGGGAAAACCCTGTCCAGACAAAGCACTTTGGAATGCTTCGAGGGGAGAAAAGACGTATTCATCCGACATCGTATAATTTCATTTTAGTTTCATAAGTTAATCATGTACGGTAAAACTTATGGTAAGTTACTTTTCATTACAGTTTGTTATGCAATGTTTTTATACTGTAGGCAGTAAAGCTGTTTAAAGAATAATACATATTTTAATGTAATTTTTTCAAAAAAATTCACATTTTCCTAACATTTATCCTATAATTTGGAGTATTTTGCAATCCGACATGTGTCAAGTCGCAGACATACCGGATTAGAGAAAGTTTACTGTAGGCATTTACTAAGGCTACAGTATCTTTCAAATAAATCTCTGAATTTATATATACTTTGTTCCCATTTAATAATGAAAGTCAACACTCTGGATATAATAAGTAAATGCCTTCGAAAGTGATGTGTTTATCTTCATTACAGAAGAACAGAATACAGTAGGCCTAGAGCTCCGCAAACCCGGACTAATGAGGACCAAACGAAGTCTGGACTTGTGAGAATTCCAGGTTATCGGGAAAAGCGTAAACTTAAGAAAACGTATGAATTGTTTATGTTGTACCTATAAAAAACCATGTACCGTACCGTATTTATTGCATAATGTACATAATACAAAAATAAAAATTGTTAACCTCTTTTGTTAAAACAAACTTAAAGCCCCCTCATCGTGTTCCGGCCAATGCCATTGTGCTTAGCCCCCTTGAAACCCAGTGCACTTTAATGCTCTGGCAGACTTCCTGAGTTATCCAGCATTTCTTCTGGGTTATCAAAGTCCGGGTTTGCATGACTCTAACTTACTGTACCGAATTATACTGAGTTAGGCGTAGGTCATGGATCTCATTGATGTCAAATGTAGCCTACTTTACATTCCAATTGTAGGCCTGTTTTCTATTAAACTCTGACAAGTTCAAAGAGTAAAGCCTACGTTTTTAGTGAAAATTTGAGGAAAAGGTACTGTTTAATCACAAAGTGCCCTGCTGCATTTAATGTATTGTTTTCCTTTAGATTAACTTGAGTAGGCTACTTGAAATTTATAGAAAAGTACAAAATAAGTAAAAACGTTAAGTCAGTTTGTTAAAAGATAGGCCTACAAAATAATTAAGCTACCGGTAGGAATACTTCCAAATTGTATTTGATGTTAGTGTATTTGACAACTAACTAAATATTCTATTGGACAGTAATTTGATATTTTTAATGGTAGCCATCTTCAGTTAAACCACCAATTCAATAGGCTATCCAGTTTGGATATGACCCCGAAGTGGCCAATTAAGAGGCGATCTATTATAGGCCTAAAACAATTTACTGTATAAGTTAGTCTGTGTGGTTCTTCTTGTACCGGAAAGGTAGGCGTAACTCAATTTTAACACCTTGCACAAAATATGTGTTGGTGTAAATCACGAGTTTTGAGTTTGAAGTACCGGAACAAGTATGATGTACTATGAGGTGCCTATTTACTAAGACTGAAATGTAGGTGTAGGCTGTCTATTATACGTAGGTTGCCCTATCCTGTTATGTTAATAGGTACTGTTGTAGGCCTGGACCTATACGGTAGTTAAGATAAGATGGGCCTTTAACAATTGTGATTGGACTCTAATAAGTCTACTGTAATATTGACCATTTCAAAAGAATCTTTGAAAATAATAGGTCTATTGCTATCTATGTAGTTTTAATACACTGCTTGGTACTACTTTGTATATGGAAATGGATAGGTACTCTCATTTGAAATCGGGAGCATTTAAACATGTAGCCTACCTTGGGTTAAATTTGCATTGAACTCACTTGACCTTTATAAGAAAATTAATATCAAAACAAACCACTTACTGTACAAAACATTGTTATATTTATTGTTTATCTTTAATTTCGTGAGTAGTGCTATTGAAGTAACACAACATAACCTCTATGATACACGGTATTTCTGTGACGTTAGTGCCGCCGCCATCTACATCTGACATTTGACGCTGATTAAATTTAGTGTTTTTTTTTTTTATGTCATGTGTCAGAATTATTAATGATTATTGTTACAAATTTTATTATTTTAGTAAATATGTTTTCTTTATTATTGTTTGTTAGTATAAAATATTATCTTTCTAGTATTCATACCCTATTATAGAAATTTCATACAAACTAATTGTATTATATTTAGTGCAGTTATAGTACAATATCCAGAATATAGTTTCCATATAATACATGCTTTCTATATGTCAGACAACAAACAAAAATAGCACCGGTTAACGTAACCTAAACACCCTAAACACCGTTATTTACAGCCCACAATGCATTTCTTATGGGAAATTAAATTACGTCTAATTACTTTATTACTGGACAGAATAACTTCAGAAACGAACTCGGCCTTAAGAATTACGGCTAAAATCTACTGTGAAAGTTTGAAGTCGATCTGAGGCTTCTTGCGAACGTAATCGTCGGACAACGGAATCGGGATTTGTCACTCTAGTGAGGTTGTAACAGTCATGTATGAGGGTTCACTCCTCTTCGATCCGTTCATCCAACTAGAGATCCCATTCTATATTGTTTGAGTCTAACCATTGCCAATAAAATTGCTCATCACTTTTAGAGTCAGTGATGTACTTGTAGTACATGTTTTGTCTTAGGATCCACCCTAGCTAAAAAGGAAAAGGTGTACTATGTTTATAATGACTTCGATTGTTTCTAGGTGGGGGGGGAGGAGGGTGGCTTTAGAGTGTAGACATACAACAATAATTATAATGTTGGCTTTGGAAAAGAGTCCAATTTGAAAAATTCATTTACATTATGGTTGTTAAGTCAATTTGTTTATCTACCTATGCCAGTGGCATTTTTAATGTTTTGACAGAGAACGGTAAAAATTGTAGTCTGGTTACTATCTAACATTGACCAGTTGTTAGAAGATCATTAATTAATAGAACCTGTCAACTGTCAATTAATGACAAATGGCAACTGGGTCTGAAATCAAATCTTTAAAAAGCTACTTCCTTTTCTCAGGATCGAACCTGCAACCTATGCATTCAAAGGCAAGCACTATACCACTTTGCTACCTAGCCAGTAGTTTGTAGTTAGGGAAAAAACAACAACATTCGGTAATCAACAGCTGGTAAGTCGACGTGTAAGTTATTTTATTTGTCCACACAACTTTGTTACACACCGGTTGAGAGCGTTTAAATACAAATATATCTATATTTTTTTTAAGGAAATGACCCTAAGAAAAACGTGGAGTAGCCTATGTTTGTTGATATTATCAGCTGTAGTAGTAAACTAGCTTTGTTACAAGTTGAGGGACAAAAACAGGCACAGATAGTGACATTAAGTAATAAACTAGAAATGTCATTTTTATATAAAAAATAAAAATAAATGGGTGCTCGGTCATTAAGCTGATGGTTGACAAAAATATACTGGCAATTTAGTTTGCAAAAGTGTATATATATGCAATTAGCATGTTACTATTCCTAGATGTCTCAGTCAGATAGTGATATGGACATCCAGCTCTGAATTAAAAAAGAGGGATACAATTAGGCCTATCTAGTTTTTCCAATAAGAAGGTAGTAGTCCACATCTAGCTAAACAACCCTCCCAGGAGTTAAGCAGAAACTCACCTTAGTGTTGCCGCGTAGTGTTGGGGCACAACGTTCTTCTGAGTCTGAGGGTCCCCGGACAAGACAGGTCCGCTCAGTTGCCATTCCATATTCTGAAACATTACCCATGTTTTAGATGCAACATTTTATGAACTAATACTATTTAGCTAATTGCCAAACTTTGGAATTGAGCACTCAAAATTACTCATCAATATCTAAAATATTTCTGATTTGTACAACAAATTTAAAGACCATAACATATTTTTGAAGATATTGCGGAACCCATAAAAAAAGGTAGCAGTCCACTTTCGCTAAAGAGTCCAGTGAGGATGTTTACGATGACATAATAAAGTACATTCTTAATGAGGTAACAAAGTACATTATTGTCAAGGAGCCACACACAAATGAGGGGTTTCATAGAGGTGCGCATAGGGGTATGTGCTTAGTTCATTGTAAATTAATGGTTATGGATTGGAATATTTTTTATTCTAATCAAAAAAATATAGGCCTAAGGAAATCTCAACATAGCAGTGCAGCAGCATTTTTGCCATATATTGGGAGTTTTTACACATTAGCATTGTCAATCTCTTCTTTCGCCATATGATGTTCATTTGTAGGATTCCAAAGAAAAACTTATGTTTAATAAATCTTCAAGGAATTGAATCATGGTTTCGTTTGTCTGGACCAACAAAACATCATGGAAAATTAGTCATCTGGGCGTTACTGATCCCAAGTAAAGAAGAGATTATTATACATGATTCACGCTCTGTTCCCAGGTGCCTTCGTGGTTGCTTAAGCCCCTTGACTCATACGAATAATTACTCCTGGACCAAGCGCAGGTGAGGGTGACATGGCGAGATGGGAGTGTACTGCTAGCAAAACACTGTAAGTTATTTGCCGAATGAACACCAACTATCACACCTCTTAAATCACAACATTAGTTTTGAATGATCATCTGATTATGTAACCTATATTACATTTCATGATGGATGTTAGCCTCCGGATTAAGGTGCGGCTACACATAGCAGGAAAGGACACGGAGGACACGGACAGGACAGTTTCTGATGAATGCTCCCTGTGTTATCAAATTAGAGCGGCTACACATAGCAGGAAAGGACACGGACAGGACATTCGCCGTGTCGGATGGATCGCCAGACGAGCATTCATCCACCACTGTCGTGTCCTGTCCGTATCCCGTCCTGGTATGTGTAGCCACCCCTTGCGACACTATCAGAAAATTCTGACGGTAGCTCTGTGTAGTGAGTGTGGCGGCCGGCGGGATGAGCAGTGTCGGACGGCTGCACGCGCAACCTCCCGACGTCTGACGGGTGCCCGCGCAGCCTTCCTACTCAGAAATGTCCTGTCCGTATCCCGATATGTGTAGCCACCTCATCAGAATTTTGTTCGTGTCCTTTCCGTATCCTTTCCTGCTATGTGTCACAGCCGTACCTTTACCTATAATACAATTAGTTGTGTGAATACCTGATTATTGATAATCCAATTGTTGCGACAGCAACTAGTTTCAACTCAGTTCGGAGTCATCATCAGGCTTCAACAAAGATGTGAATTCTCTTCATACAAAGGTCGTCAAAATAACAATTTATTACCATTAATCAGACTTTTACACCTCTATGTGTATTACATGTATTTACCTACGTAATACTGATACGGTAAATCATTTAAAAAACTGAAAAAATGTGTTTTTTATTCATAACTATACTCTAATAATTAAAATTTAAATTTAAAAATGAAAATATTACTAGATTTTTTTTAGAAATGAAATTGTTTATAAAAATATTAGGTAAATACTGTATCTCTTTTTCAACATTTTGTGTGATTTCAAAACATTTGACTTTAATTTCGTAGAAACTTGCCTTCATCCTTGAAGGAGTTGGCGCCTCCTTCCAGCACTTTTCCGCACCAGCCCGAGGCGCAAGGGACCGTCTCCACTCCGGCCGCATTGTTCAGCGTGGTAACATTGCTGTAGAGAAACGGGTCCTTACAGCTGCCCAGGTCTCCGCGGGAACGGCACTTGAAGCACCTCTTCAGCCCTGTCCAACAAACTCTACCAATCAACAACATTACTTTTGCTTAAAAAAAATACATTAAATAGCTTAAATTTGAGAAAATTATAAAACAATTTAATTACTTAGGCCTATAGAAATTTTAATTGGCATATAACATCTTTCACATTAAATTTGGAGAAAGCCCATTCTTGTGATTCCAAATTAAATACAAGGCTACGTGGTAAATAGTCAAAACTTTGTCAAGCAAACTAGTTAAAAAGAAGAAAACCAGGAAATTTATTTGAGAAATTGATCACATACACATACACTTAATCTCTGCCTGACCTGATATATAAAACTCACCATTGATCATCAATAAATTCATCTTGTTTATATTTATTCTTTGTTGAGGTTGTTAGAAATAGTTCACACTTGTCTTTAACATCATATTTCTGAAATTTCTATAGGCCGTTCATATAAATGATTCTGCATTAGGCTACATAAATAATGAGACTGTAAAGAGAATGAAGAAGGCACTCGTTGTTAGTTCAGGCACAGTACTGTAGGCCTACAGTGGAACCTCAATATGTCGAACCTGAAGGGGAATGTGAAAACTTCGTAATATCAAGGTCATCAATATGACCGAGTTTCGCCATATCATGGTGACTTTTAGCTGTCTTTGATATACTTAGGTTCACGACGACCGCCCATTACATATTTTCAATACCCCTAGCAATTAATTAAGGATTAAATAGATGTTTACTGTGATTAAATAACTTGATCATTTTGCCATTGAATAGAAGAATAAAAGTTCTTTGTATGTATCAGCACTGAAAATTTTGAAATATTGAGGTTATCCTTGATAATCCTTTGACATACTTATTAAGGTAGAAATAACAGGCAGGTTCAAGGGGAATGGGAAAACTTTGTTACATCGAGGAATTTTATATATCAAGGTTCCACTGAAGTAAATTATTCATTGCCAAAAAACATACTTCATGCATATTTTCTACTGTTTTAAATCTTAGAAACTAAACATATAAAGTTAGGGAACGAATAAGAAACAAAATTGAATCAAATGATGCTGGCAACAGATTATACCACTACAAGCATACCATACTGAAATTAGTAAAAATAACTGATGCTGGAGAATCTGATCAGGGTTTTGGCATCAAAGTCTGGACAAACTTTAGCCTACAATGTAATAGGTACAGTTGGCATTCCTTAAAAGATAATAACATACAGTATTTAGTTTCACCTGCAATCAACCAACTCTATTCCTGTATTTTTCATTATTTTTCCAAGTTCCAAGTCTGCTCCTTCTTCAACAAGAATTCCCTAAAGCTCCACCACCATAGTAACAGATTTTGTTTACTACTAAATTCTTGAAGCCACCACCACAGCTACCACCATCACCACAAATACCTGTTAATCACCAACATGTTAATATTCAATGTTAATGTTCAATGTTAATATTCAATGTTAATATACATTTTAATATTCAAGAAGGATAGTCCACTTATTTATAAGATGTAATCCACTTTAAGAGGCGGGGTTTTACTTGTACACTGACTTTAGTTTTTCCACATGTAGGCTACTAAATAAGCCTATGCCATTTTTCATCATCATTCTTAAATGTAATAAATAAATTGGCCTACATCACATTACAGTCAAGTCGTGCTATTTCGAACTAATTGGGACCAGACCTTGTTTGGTTCAGCGAATGGATAAGGTGGACTTCATTTACTATTTACCATCCTCTTCGTCGGTGACCCCTGGTTGAGGGAATAGACAGCGTCAATGTTCATAAATTAAGTTCAAAGGCTTTAACTAATAAGCATTAAGGCTTTAATAACTTGTTTACTCAATCAGGAGTATATCATATATCCTCATATCATTGAGAACCAATACTGAATGATCGAACAGTAGAAAAGTGGGGGTCGCTAGAAGAGAAACGTGTTAAATACTGATGGAACATCCTGAGATTTTTTCTATTTTACGGAAGAAATGTGTTTGGATCAAGCATATTTTCAGAATATCTTAGTTTATACCATAACTTCTTGCTATAAAAGGCAACTGGCAATTTATCTCCCACATCGTTACATTGCATTAATGTCGAACCAGCCCCGTAAGAAGAAGCATCTGTATACAAATAGAATGGCTTTTGAAAGTTCGGGATTGACAATACAGGTGGATTCATTATTGCTTCCTTAAGTTTAACAAAGCTTTTGTCACATTCTTCAGTCCACACAAATTTTGAACGCTTCCTTCGAAGCTCATTTAACGGTGCTGCTAACTTAGCATACATAGTCTTTAATATATTTTGAAAAATAATTAACCATTTCAATGAAAGTCCCTACCTGTTTACTGTTCTTAGGTGTACTAAAATTGCGTATGGCTTCTGTTCTACTTGGATCTATTCTGATTTCGTTTTTGGAAATTATATTCCCTAAATAACTAACTTCAGTGTGGAAAAGTTTAACTTTCTTTGGGTTCACAGTTAAGTTATGCTTGCTCAACCTGTCTACAACTTCAGTTATATGCTGCATATGCTCTTCTTTTGTCTTAGAGAAAATTAACAAATCGTCTACAAAGTTTAACAGATATTCAAATTTGATATCTCTAAATATTCTGTCAAGGTATGCACTTAACAAACCTGAACCACAATGCATTCCGTAAGGCAGACGGTTAAATTCAAAGAGGGATACGCCATTGCTAAATGCTGTTAAATGTTTACTCTTTTCTGACAGCGGTATTTGTAAAAAGCTGTTTGAGAGATCTATAACTGAAAAGTATTCTGCATTTTGCAAATATTGGTAGTATTCCTCCATGTTCCCAAGTGGGTGATTAACCCTTACAATTTTCTCGTTTAGTTTTGAGTAATTAATAACTAATCTATGAGACTTGTCTCCTTTAGAGACTAAAAAAGATGGGGATGAATAACTACTTATAGAATTCCTTATAATTCCCTGATTGAGCAAATCGTCTAAAATAGCTTTCATTTCTTTCATTTTAGTTGGATGCACAGGGTATGGCTTTAAATTTACAACTTCATTATCTTTGAGTTGAATCTCATACTCAAAGTCAAGAGCTTTACCTATTTTTGTTGTAAAAACATTAGAATAACGCCTCATCAATTTTTGTATTGGTTCTTTCATATCAAGACAACCGATATCTAAACTGTCTGTTTGTTCTGATTCGTTTATGCTAGACAAATTAACAATGCTAGTACCTTTATTTAAAGCAATTTTAACATTTGGTTGGAACTTAAAATAGCAATTACCACCATTTAGGTCTATTAACATTCCTGTATCTTTGATAAAAGGACTCCCTAATATTAGCTCACACGCTAATTTTCTCAATACTGCGTACTTTACAAACCATGAAAAATTCTTTATTTTAATTTTTATAATACAGCTACCAACTATCTGAATTTTACTGTTATCTGCTCTGACACAATTAGAATGATTATTGTCAATCTGGGTGACTAATTTCATACCCTTTAACTTATTGTATAGCTCTTCACTTATAGCGTTAACACACGCGCCGGTGTCTAGTAGTGCTGCTACAATGAATGGGTTTCCTTCTGCGCGGCTACCGGACGTCAATTGTACTGGGATTGTTGGCAATTCGGTGAATAAATTTGATGGGGGAATTCCAATTTTATTCGATATTCGACGCTGCACTCTCTTGATCTTTACTAGTTCTTTTTTATTATATTTAGGCGGACTAGGTATATTTTTACACTGACCTACATTATGAGTTTGACATTGACCTTCATTTGATTTACAATTTCGGGTTACACTCAATTTGTTTTCTCGATTTGCTGACAACTGACCTAGGGAAAATTTTTCATTATTATTTACAAGACACATTTCCGGAATTTTATTTACATTCAAAAAATCTTCCCTGCAATTTAGTTTTTTGACGTTGGCTTTCTGTTACAATGTCTCGCTATGTGCCCTTTTCGACCACAAGAAAAGCATGTTCTATCTCCCGAAACTGTTCTAGAAACATCACTTCGAGTATTATGAACAGTTGTTTGATTTCGTTCACTATTATAACGTAAGTTATTCTTGATTTCTACACTCTGACAATGCAAACACGCTCTTTCAAGATCCTCGATTGTGTCTAGCTTACTTACTAATGACAAATTTACTCTGCATTTTGGATTCAGACCAATTATTAACAATTCCACTAACTCAGATTCACTATACGAACAATCTAGTAGTTTAGAAAATTCCTTAACTCTGTGAATGTACAAAGGAAGTGCCTCATTACTGTCCTGAGGACGGGTTACATAGAACTTAATCAAATCGTCCTTAACATTTATAGGTATGAAAAACTTTAAAATTTCTTTCTTAAGTGTTTCTACATTTTGATCCTTATTTTTCAATACTAGATCAAGAAGAGGGGATTGCGTTTTTGTTACAAATACCTCAATTATTTGCTTGTCTGAAAGGCTAGTTTCGTTCTTTACCTTAAATAATGTACGTAAGAAATCTATTAAGTCTTTTACAACTAACCCATTACATACTTTCAACTCTTTTAAATATGTTTCGAGTGGGTTCGGTAATTTCCTGTACATGTTGGGATCAAACGGTAGGTGGGATGCCGCACAGGGTTGAATAGCAGGAACGGAAGCACCCAAGCTACTTGGTTCACCTGGAGCTTCCGGAGGTGGATTGGATAGATTGGAATGTACATTTACCGTCCCTTCTTCCCTAGGTTTACTTTCCTTTAAAAATACATCCTCAAAATTTTCTTCTTCAATATTAGATTCACTTAATTTACGTACAGAAGTCTCCAATGCCTTTTGATCAACCTTCAATTCATTGAACTTATCTTTAACAATTTTGTACCTATTTGACAAAGCTATACATTCTTCCTTTTCACTCTCAGACAAAGTAAAATGCGTTAAGGTATTTATTCTAGTTCGACAGTGGTTGATACGAGCATCCTGCCTAGCAATATCGATTGGTCTACTATTATCATTTATTTCTAGAGCTTTCTCTTCAATTATGGCTAATTTGTTGGAAATTAATTCTATTTCATCAACCAGATTTATTTTACCCAAAATATTTTCATGCTTAGCTGGTACATTTTGCTGCAAGGTTTGTCTTAAAATTTTTCTTAAATCAGAAACAGTGCTTTTCTCGTCTAATTCGATGTTCCTTAATTTTAACTCATAAATGAATTCGTCTTTGACTAGCAAGTCAACCTTTAAACCCATTTTAATTTTTTTTATATAGTATCTTGTTATGAACACTAATTTAGACCGATCAAATACAGTACATAGAGTTAACAATAGGCCTATTCTTTATTTAATTTACAGCGGTTGTTACAATATCATGATTAAATAAAATTACAACAAAAACCCAAGTATCAGCAGAGTGGCGCAATTGTTATACCATAACAAAGACATAGTATAACTTGAAGATTGGGTTTCTTATTTCAATAAGAAATAACACTCACATAATTCTGTCACATTATTCATTTACTTGGGTTTAAATCATAATTTTTATAAATACATAACAAAAGGATTCTGCATTACTGAGCTAGGCCTAATTGGTTTACAATTTTGATCCTAAACAAATTAATGACATTTTTTTGAATGATTTTATGGACAAAGGAAGGGATTGAAAGGGTTGTTGTTCCCCATGTGTTCAGCCCTTTCTCAGAAGGGTCTGTAGGCGCGCTGATGTGACTGGACGCACCGCTGGCCGCCGGTAGAATCATAATAACGATCTATGAATACAATAAACGGAACGAAATCTATCCCCACTCCTCTGTGCTTTATTTTGATTGGTCGACACACTAACAACAAGCAGAGGCATCAGCTGATCTAAACTTCTCTGTCTTTAGACAGAATAAAATAATTCATTTTGTCTGATCGAGCTTACAAAAAATATTGGAAAAATTAATAGGCTAATTAGTTTGTTTTGCACTAATAAAAACTAAATACATACGGTACAAGTTCACAGTAAATATAGCGTGACTGAACAATAAAACTCAATGTCTCGATACCGGTAATGCAACACTAGGCCTAGGGCTATACTCTGTCAGATATAGTCACTGCCCTAGTCTAAAATGTTATCATGATTTTTTTAACACGTTTAAGGCAGAAGATTTAGATCATTCTTCCATTAACCCAAGAGTGAGAGCGATCGCTCCAAAATTGCAATGTATTAACAAATGGTTTAATTTAAAGCCACAATTTCAGCTTACAGCACTGCTCAATAGTATTCTAGGCCTAGGCCTATTATTTAGTAACTACATGATGGGTTTGCCATGGACAGTGCTGCAGTTCTCTTTCATAGTGGTAGCATTTTTTCCATGATTCAGCATTCGCTTTTCCGCAGCCATATCAATATTGGTATTTAAAACCGTTATCAAAAGGTCTGGTCATAATGGTAGGAGTAGAATCGGCTACGGTTTGTTTTGTTGAATTTCACCACTAAATGGCACCACCCTGGGTGTGATTAGGAATAAGTGAAAGTCTGTTGTATAAGCGAAAGTCTAGGCTACCATATTTAAACTGAAAAATGGATCCATCAGAAACACAAGGTGGGCTTACACAAAATGGAAAATGGCTAAGAAGTCAGATAAGGAAGTTAAGCAAAAAAAAGTGACAAGTATATGCCTATACCATATGGAACTTGACTTATTAGCCTAGTCCTACAACCAAGCTAATCCTTTAAGTCATGATTTTTAGCATAGAAAGAGAGATCTCAGGTCTTTGAGTAGAAGGAAATTTGATTTGAGTCACGTGTAACTTAGTGGGAGTTTATATTAGCTAACTTATCATACCACAATAGTCACAGTTTACAGATACATACCCTGCGTTAAACATGACATGTAACATATTAACATAAATATCTTTAGAGGAAAGTTTGTCATCTGTTTCGCCATTTCACGATGAAAAACACAATTAAAAAATATTATTTTGTTGACGATAATAGCAGCTACGGGTTTAGTTTCACGAGGTAGGAAGCAATTAATTACAACACACGCATACCACTCAAGGTAAACAATAACCTTGAATAAAAAATTACTTGTAGAAAAATGGCAGCGCATTGGCATTGCTAGCAGCAGACGACTAAGGTTGAGTGTAGACAAGAAGGCTGTAGTGCCACAGGTGAACTACATCCCGTAAGAGCTATGGTGTCAGTTCCTGCGAGTTCCTGCGCCATCCGTGGATGTCGCCACAGAGTTTTTGCTGGTTAAAAAAGTGTTTAAAGAAAAAAAATTTATTCTTTGTTACCTGCAAGTGTTGCCAACGCTGCAGGAAACAACAATCGTTCTACCATTGACTTTGGATATGAATAATCAATATTTCTACTTTGCTTTGGAGATTTTTTGTCTCAACTATTACTAAAATAAGAAATTTCAAAGCAAACTAGGGTAAAATTGTAGAATTTATGGTTTTAGCTTTACCTTGATTGATGATTGTTAATTTGGTCAGTACCTAATGGTTTATTATTAACTAATGATCCAAGTAAAATAGAGTATGGTGTCGTTACGATAAAATATGTACCCGTGGCAAGACTGCTTCATTCACCTTCTCAATCAGCTGTGTAATGGTAAATATTATAACGTAACTAGACTTGACTTCCGTTTTATTTTGACGGGTTCAAAAGACGGCTCACCGACGTTGTAACACTGCTCGCCGCCTTTCAAACACTGCTCGCCGATTTTCAAACACGGCTCGCCGACTTATGAACACGTCTCGCCGTGTTTCAAACACGGCGGTGTAAAAAAGTTATGCTTACTCTTTGGCCCTTCAGGGCTTCCGTAATATAGTAATAATTATATAACAATTAACTATATATACTATATAATCTTATTATTGTAATATCATTGACTATGGATTCTAAAAAGTTATATTATATTGTATGGATTCTTTTATTTATATTAATTTATGTATCCAAATCCATAGTCAATGGTAATGATTAGTATTTATGATCAATAATAAACTATAAATTAAAATTTATATCCCATGTTAATACACGAAGCTGACCATAATGTCTGAATTTCTACTCACTCCATTTATTACTCTACTTTTTACTTTCGATCGCGTCGCCGCAATCCCGAGATTTGAGATTTATCAGAATTCTCCCCTTCAACGGGGGCTTCGAGGAGAGCTCTTACAACGAAAGTATTCAACATGGAATAATGCGCACATAGCCAACACGATTTGCTCTTTGCATATACTGCCTTGACTTTAATGGTTAATGGTCTGACTCTGAAAACCAGCGTTACTTTGTCCGCACACATGGTTACCCTGCGGACAAAATGCAAGCTGGTAAAACAGTCCTGGTTAATGCATGGAACTCGCCCTTAATGCACATGTGCTTCGAATTTCTACCCATTCTAATTACCTGATTACCTATCTCTTCGTCGTTGTCTGGACCAAACAAGATGGACTGTGTCATAAGTGAATTAAAAACGAACTATTTACAAAATAGCGGCTGAGACTTAGGCAGCCAGGATAGTATTTTTTACGCCTCAAGACCTTCATAGAAGTTCTTTATACTTAGATACTTTATTTGAAACACCGACGCACTCTGTGGTGCGTATTTTAAGGTGAGTATGACTGAAGGGGTGAGTGTGATGATTGTGATGGATCAGGTGAGGTGTAGCTTTGTTACTGACAAATATCAGCTGTTTTATTTGTCAGGATCATTAATTAATAGCCCAATGAGAATTCTAGACACAGGAAAACTTTCCAATACACAACAACTTGTAACAATGATAAAATCATAGCAAATTGATCCATCAGGAAGGTGCATTTACGACAAATGAGCTCTTTAATATTCTCAGCTGACACAGACTTGACTAACCACATGATACAAAATAACCGAGTGGATGATACATAATTATAGATACTGTGGATGATACTGGACCCCTTCCCAAGGGAAAAGAAGCCGACCATCAACTGGTGCCACCAACCCAACATAACATTTTTTTAGAAAAAACTCAAAAACAGAAAGAAAGAGACCAGGCTCAGTTTACCTAGAGACCAAGAATACTTTGGGACTCGGGCCTAAAAAAGGTAAAACTCCTCATAAACACCAAAAGATCACATTAGCTCACCATAGTATTAACTGGCTAGCACCCAAAATAGACATCACTAGCCCACTTCTTGCATTAAGAAATGCCTGACTTTATTCTAATCACAGAACATGGCCCTGTGAAAAAATTAAAAAAATAACCCCATCTAGAGGAGTACTCTTTTAAAACTTTGTACGCTTTGTAAGAAAGAGACACACTAAAAACTAGGATCGAGTGGCGGGATTTGTAAAAAAAGACCTAGAAAACCAAGCCAAACTCATTTGCGAATTAGGCAGAACTTATATGCGAGTCAAAGGTCTTTGAAATAAAACTAAAAAAACATACGCTACAGATACTTGGATACAGACCACCAAGTGCACGACTAGAAGATGCCATTGGAATAATTCCTGAACAGGTGGACGCAGCTCTTCATTTATTCAATCAGATTGTACTAATGGGAGATATAACAATTTTAATAACAAACCTTACAAAAAAACAATGGTGTGACACTAAACTAAAGGATATTCTCCAATCTTACATCAAAGGCTAATACCCTCCCCCACCCTACTACAGTCACACATGAAAATGCAACATCAATCTGCAATCAATCATGCAACTGGATCTGCTCCAATATAGATGCCAATCTCATCAAAACCTCCGTTATCCAAACTGGGCTATTCGACTACTTTGCGCAAATAGCCACTCTGAATAATCTAACTAAACCACAACGTACATGTTGCTCCTGACCTGCTCGAAATTGAGCAATTATTTAATTTAGAATATTATCACATGTCATATTGCTAAAATATTACGTTTAGCTCTAAATATTACATCCGACCAATCCAATATTGCGATTATCATCAAATCACTCAATTAAAACTACACTGACTTGTTTCCAGCTGTATATTGGGATGTTATATATACTCTACCCAACCCCAATGTATGGTTATTCTTAAGGGAAAATTTTAAATTACAATGATAAAAAGTGGCTTTATTTTGAGTCCGCGATTCTCATGAAAATCTTTCGGAAACATTTACAGACCAAATTCTCTATCCAACATTACCAAAAAATTGAAAGTCGGGTTGAAATTAATTGTAGCAGAAGCTTCACTAAAAACCCTTAACATATTACATGAGTATAGAAACAATAATTCTTTTATTTTTGTGAAAACCAGCGTGCTCCTTTTATCTGTAACTTAAGCCCAGTTATGATTATAGATATATCAATATGAAAAAGTGATTTAAGTCGTAATTGATTTTCAATAGTTATAATCTTTAACTAAAAATCAACGGAAACATTTTTTCTGTTGGACAGCCTCGGATAAATTTTTTGTGGTTTCTGATCAAGATGACTGTAAACTACGATGTATGACAGGTGAACTACTTCCCATAAAGCAGTGGCAATAGTGCCAATTTTTTGCGACAACCGTGGTTGTCGCCCGAGGAAACAACGGTTAAAATGAGTTAATCAACATTTTACTCTTTGTTATCTGCAAGTGTTGCAAACGCAGCAGGACAAACAAACAAACGTTCTCGTTTACGTTTTAGATTGTTTGTCTCTACTATTACTAAAATAAGAAATTTCAAAGTGAACTAGGGTAGAATTTAATGTTGTATATTTACCTTAGTTGATAGTTTTTTATTTTATGGCTATCTAAAGGTTTGTTATTAAGTAATAATTCAAATGTAAATTTAGAGTAGTATGGTTATAACACCCCGCTGTAGTTAAAACTACCATCTAACCGCCAAATTTGGCCAGAGGTCATTTCCTATCGGGAAATTGTTATTTATTGGTAATCAATTTAATCAATAATTAGGATCAGCGGTGGCCCGTAAATAGGCCACCAGACACTCCATAACACCAGGAGACATCGTCAATCCTCAATTATAATGCCTCCTGAGCGCCAAGGACCGAAATCAAATTATTGCATTATAATTATGAGCAAAGTTATGAAGCTGGAACCGTGCATTTCTAGTCTCGCACGGTGTAACAATGCTGGAGTCAGCATGAAGCATCGGCCGAGGTCCCTAGGCGCGGAGCCCTGCGATTGGCTGGAGAGGCGCCGGGCCGTGGCATCAGCGTCGAAAGCTTCAGTCGAGGCCCGAATGTAACTACGCGCGGTAGCTCGTCCCCCGTCCCGTGTAGTTTTAATTATGTAAAATCTCTAAAGTTTGATCATATTCCAAATTAGGTGTTAATCCCTTGTAGATCCATTTTATAAGTGTTTTCGGAAATATTGTAATGACATTCTTTTGATTTGAAGTGTTAAATCCTCGTCGTCTTAATAAATTATAATTAATTTTGCTCCCAACCGTTGTCGTTATTGAGTTTCGATCCTTACACCACTCGGGCGTTATATGGTGTCGTTACGATAAATATCGTACCCGTAGTAATACTGCTACATTCGCTTTTTCAATTAGCTGTGTAATGGTAAATATTGCAAAGTAACCTGACTTCTGTTTTGGTTTTGACATTTCATTTCCGGAACACAAAAAAGCGCTATACAGCAGACCTTCAGAAAGCAGTTAAGCCGCTTTTACACTAGAGTTACAGACACGTGTTAGCAACAAAAAGTTTCCGATTTTTGTTGCGTAAATGAAAACAACTCAGATTTCGGGTTTATGCAACTAAATTTTAGTTTTCCACTGATAGTAGTTAAAGATAAAAGGATTGCAACAAGTGTTGTCGACAAAAGTTGCATTGACAAATTATGGTGCAACAAAAGTTGCAGACATCCCCTCATCTCCCCGCTCCACCTGCCAGTACCACGTGACTGTCCTGGCGCTGGTGATACCGCATTCAGTATCGCTCACTAGGTGTTTTTTTACAATCTTAGGTTTTATCATCATTACCAAGTATTCAAAACCACTGCTGGCCATCCTTAAAAAATCTTCACACTTCCGCCCGCGTCCTCAGTTCACCTGTTAACGGGTCACTGTCATCTTCTTTCAAATCTTTCAACAAGTCACTTCCACTGTAGGCCTACACGTATCTTGCTCTTAATGAAGGCCTTGCCCAGTACAGTATCTAAGGGGTGCACGTTGTTTCGCCAATATCACACAGCATGCTGCTGCAATAAGAGCATCCTCCACATCAACATCGCCATCTTGACTGACTGGACGAGTGTTACCTTCTGTTGCCGATAAAAGTTGCAGTGGAACAGAAGTGACAATGTTGCAAAAATGTAGAAAATGTTTCAATGCAACAAAATGTTTCAGACTATAAAAGATGCAAAAATTGCTGCTAATGATTGTCTGTTGAATTCTTCTAACAACAAATGTAAAACTGCTTGAGATCTTGTCCGAAATGAGTCGGGCTTTAATAAGATGAAGGAGGTACATACTATACCTATCACTCCGGAAAACTTTAATTCATATTTTGTAAATGTACCACTTACTTTTAAGGCTCCAAGTAACGAAACGGAGGTTGATCCACCCCTTGCTCTTCTCAATAATCTGGCTAGGCCTAGGCTGGGCCTACTTTATCAAGTATGACTAACAATGTTTTTAAATGGAACTCAGTAACAGAAGAAAATATTTTGAAAATTGTGTCACGCATGAGTTCATCTCGTGCTCAAGATGTCTATGGTCTATCAAATTATGTTATTAAGTATATAATAAATGAAATTGTTTCTCCACTCACTTATGTCACAAATTTGATGTTTATGTTTGGTGCGTTTCCAGATAGCTTGAAATTGACAAAAGTCACTCCTATTTTTAAGAAAGGTGGTAAAGACCAACCTGAATGTTATCGCCCTATTGCAGTAGTGCCAATTTTGAGCAAGGTAATTGAATCTTGTATGTTTAATCAGCTATACACTTATTTTAATGAAAATAATTTATTATACAATTATTATACACCAATATGGCTTTAGACCTAAGCATTCCACAACTATGGCAGTAGAATCAATAGTCGAACATATTCTAAACTGTTTTGAAGGTAAACTTAATGTGGGGGCCTGCTTAATTGATTTGTGTAAGGCATTTGATTGCATTTCACATACAATCCTGTGTGATAAGCTTGAATTTTATGGTATTAACAACTCTGAACTTAGCCTAATTAAGTCTTACCTCTGTAATAGAAAACAAAAGGTAGTAGTTAACAACTGTTCATCAGAGTATTTAAATATAATTGCTGGAGTCCCTCAAGGATCGGTCTTAGGACCTTTCCTATTTTTAATCTATGTAAACGATCTCTACTGCAATGTCACTGCATTCTCAGTACTCTATGCCGATGACACAACTTTTTTGTGCTCCAATAATGATTTTGCTGACACTCAGAATCTTTTACATTTATCTGTTGATCTTGATCAATCCAAAGAATGGTTCTTATCTAATGAATTAGTTGTAAATGAAGGCAAGACGGAGATAATTTATTTTTCTCTGAACAATATAAATGATGTTGACAACTCGGTAAGTGTAAAACTTTTAGGTATGTTTTTAGATAATAAGCTTAGCTGGGAACCTCATATTTTGTATGTCAGTAAACGACTATCTCGAGTGATATTACTCATGAGAAAACTTAAAACAAGTGTAAGCACTGAAGTTCTTCTTACAGTGTACTATGGTTTGTTCCATTCTGTAATCCTGTATGGCCTTAGATTATATGGGGTAATGCCTCCCAAAGTAACAAAATATTTGTTTTGCAAAAGAAAGCATTAAGGATTATTGATGGCTTGTCCCCTAGACAGTCTTGTAAGCCCAGTTTTTATAATCATGAGATTTTAACTCTACCTTCAATGTATATTTTAAGTAATTTACTCTATGTCAAAGATAATGTCGCAAACTTTGAAAAACAATGTAATAATCATAGTCATAACACTAGATTTAAAGAAAATCTTATCACTCCTTATGTTAGATTAACCAAAACGTTAAAAAGTCATTACTACCTACAGTTAAAACTTTTCAATAAGTTGCCTTATTCTATTATTAGGCTGTTAACTAAAAATAAGTTTAAGGAAACTGTCTCAAAGTGGCTGAAACAATGTACATTTTATAGTGTTGATGAATATTTGACCTATGACTTCTCTGATGGACTGATTTTTTTTATGTTTATGACTTGTTCATAAAAAAACTGTATTGTAATGTACTGACTTATGCCTATTGCTGTAATGTTTAATGGCACCAATAAAATCTTATTGAATATTATTATTATTATTGACAAAAAATTGCAGACTAAATGTCTGCAACTCCAGTGTAAACGCGGCTTTATACATACATACAAACATATCCCATTGACAAGCTCTCGGTATAAGATCGTTCAGTTTTCTTGCTGCTAATTACTAAAGCTCCATTACAGTAGTTTGTCAGGGCGGAATGGAAAAAGGTTAAACCCATTAAACTTTAGGCAAGGTTAGGTTTGATCAGGTTAGGCTGAAGGAGGAACTGATTAAATCGTTGCTCTTAAGGTTAGGCTTTTCCAAGGTCTGTAGAGGAAGAAGCATAACTTCTTCCTAAGGTCAGCTGAATAGCTTTTTTTGTGTTCCGCATATGAAGCGTCTAAACTAAAACGGAAGTTAAGTTACCTTATAATATTTACCATTACACAGCTGATTGAAAAAAGCAGTTTTTGCACGGGTACGATATTTATCGTAACGACACCATATTACCCTGTTTTACATTTGGATTATTAGTTAATAACAAATCATTAAATAATGATCAAATTAACAATTATCACTCAAGGTAAAATAAATTAAATATATTCTAACCTAGTTTGCTTTGAAATTCCTTATTTTAGTAATAATTGAGACAAAAAATCTCCAATGCATACGAGAACGATTATTATTTCCTGCAATGTTGGCAACACTTGCAGGTAACAAAGAGTAAAATGTTTAATTTTTAACACTTTTTAAACCGACAAAACCTCTGTGGCGACATCCACGGATGTCACAGAAAGTGACACGATTGCTCTTAAGGGATGTAGCTCACCTGGCCCTGGCCTACAATCACCTTAACGTTTTTCCTCTACCAACCTTTATTTCTGATTCCTTCCTACCCTCCCAAAAAAAAAAAAAAAAAAAAAAAAAAAAAAAAAACAGTACGTTGTCTACATCCGTCTCGATCGAGGAATGATCCTCGCCTATTGCGCATGCGCGAGTCAGCGCGAGTAACACGTTGCGTGGAACTGTTACAAACGCCTCAGGAACAGTTGCGACGAGGAGCATTCCTCTAGAGATGCAACTAAGAGCATTCCTCTGTTAGGCTACCGTTTCTTGCTTCTAACTTACGATTCTTTTACACGGATTACTTTTCTACTACCATACTGACCCATAACTTGAGGTCTTGTGTTTTACTACATACCTTTCACCTCCCACGTCATT
Source organism: Neoaliturus tenellus (assembly GCA_030545055.2). Classification (NCBI taxonomy): domain Eukaryota; kingdom Metazoa; phylum Arthropoda; class Insecta; order Hemiptera; family Cicadellidae; genus Neoaliturus; species Neoaliturus tenellus. Next base: position 243,765,042 of record CM061533.1, on the reverse strand, counting down.
CTTTGGGACCCCTCGCTGGGCCATAGGGACCAGTCATATCTTTGTCTTGTATATTGGTTGTGAATAGTGGTGGCATTAAACAGTAACTTATAATCTGGTAGAGAGTAAAAACTCTTTTCAATAAGAATTTTTTTTAGATAAATTTTTAACTTGACTTGTCAGTATTTTTACAAAGATTTCTTGAATAATTGGGTAATTTTTTTAATTGTTTGAATTCAATGTAATCATCAGGTTTCTCCTCAAAAATTGTTCCACTGTAATATTAGGCTAATTATATTAATTTTATCTAGAAAAATAGGTAATAAATTTAGGGCTTACCTATGTTTAACAAGTACTTTTTAAAGTTAGTGGAGCCACAATAATTTAGTAAGCTAACTGTGCTTGATGCTGTAACTTACATAAGCTGTGAAAAATTAGCATAGGCCTAGGCCGAGTAAGGGCTTCAAGATTATCAAATAGCTCTGTGAGAGAAATAACAGATTTGTTGTTACGCAGTTTTACACATTCTATTCTAATTTAACCTTGCAATTTATGGAGTGGTCACCATGATTACTTTTACAATAGTACTGAATAAAATTAAACTAGAGTGAGCCGAAATGAGAAATTAATTTTAAGCACATTAGTCCTGGATCTGACAATACATTCCGTAGGAAAATCGCGTATAGTCAATTTGACTTTTTTTTGAATATATGTGTCTTAGGAAGTGTTTTGCACTTAGGTGTCATTTCGGCATCTGGTAGGTTTACCCGCTATGACGTCATCAAGATGGCGGAAAGTGATATTTTTTAATTGCGTATATTTCAGATGTTATTTATCGGATTTGGATAAATCTTTTTTTGTTTTAAAGCTTATCAAAAGATCTATCTTTTTTGTATTTACCATTTTCTTATGCACTTATTAGTTTTTCCATAATATTTAAAAAATTGAATTTTAAAAATAAAATTTTGTAAATTTTTGCTTATAACTTGTTTACTAGTGAGAAATTGGCAATTTTACCTCTTATCAAAGTTGTTTGTCTTTTAATACCCTTTCTAATGATACCACACATGGGGGGATAAATCCTAGGAATAATGCAGAAAAACGCCTGAAACACCGATGCGATCGCTACAATTGGTACGTGCCTGAACAATGGTACATGTATAATTTTATTGTTGCATATCTACCAATAATGTATTTCATCTGTTCAACTAGTTTATAAATACTCTCTAATAACAAAAAGTTATTTTTTGTTTATCTAATGTTGTTGCACTTCATATTCACAGGGTGTACAACAACTATAACAAAACTATGTGTTAAAATTTTAATGAAAAAAATTCATTACATTACCTGAAATGATTTTTATATTATTTACATCAGTTTAACTTATATAAATACACTTATTTGATATAAACACATATAAAACATTTTTAAGCATGTTATTAGTTATTTTACTGTGAAAGCAATGCCAATACAGAGATGTACTTTATTATTCGTCCGTCATCGTTTAAATATGTTATATTTTTGTTTACATTATCAGAAATAATTTTAAATTAAAAATTTATACCACTGTTTTAGAATTAACAGTGAACAATTTCAGGGGAACGCGGCGGAACGGCGTTCCAGTACCTTTAAAAAAATAAATTAAAAAATAAATAAAAAAATAAAAAATTTAAAATAATAAAAACTAAGAATTATTTTTGAAAATAAGGGAAAGCCTTAAAGTCAAGTATAGACCTTAAAGTCAAGTATGGTTTGTTAAATTAACATTAATAATATTTTTAGTTTCCTCTCAGTCCTTTAATTTAGTTTTCTTTCAAATAATATTGGATGTTCAATACAAAGTTTTTAATACAATATGATGTTCTTCTTAGCGCGGATATTTTTAAACTTGCAGAAAAATTGGGCCTCATATAGATTTGTTAAGTTAAACAGAATGAAACATGAATGCTCCCGAAAGGCTTAATGATTTTTATCAAATCTTTAAAACTGTATTTTGAGTGTCATAAAAAAGCTGCAAAAATATTCTCAGGTACGTTAAAAACGCTGCAACTTAGGAGTAATTTTAAAAAATCTTCCGGGGGAGGGCCCGTGGTGAGCCAGTTCCTTTACAGTTCCCTTACCTCTATTTTTAGAAATCGAGCACTGGTTATCAAGTACAGTATTTTTTGTTCGTTGAAATGCAAATAACAAACTGTGACTCTTACCACATAGGCCTACTGCTACTATTATCATTCTTTTGGAAATTGGTAGCTGGCTACGATAGCCATGCGATATATATATATTTCATTCTTTGTGAATGTTACTGCTATCAGGTGGAACCCAGGGGGAAATAAAGGGGATATATCCTCCCCCGTCAGAAATGTTGGAAATAAAAAAATAAGCTAAAAAAATAAAAATATTCTATGACAAATGGTTAAAATATTCTTTTTATACATCAGACTTCTATAAACAGATATGAAGGCCAACTTATTATAAAGAATAATAGTTAATTGCACAATGCAAAAAGATAAAACAGTAATATTAAACCAAAAATAGGTCATATTAGTTATAGAAATGAAATACATTATTTAGTGTGTACAGTATTAATTATATATTACCTTTACAACATGAATAACTCTAGTACTGCATTCTGTGTCCTATAGATAAACGGTTAAATACGTCATGATGAGTAATGTATTTCTATGTTTTTAAACTTTACCCTATAACTTTTTACCGTACTTCGCCTGAATGTTATTTATTTGCCATCGTAATATAAAGTCAATACATTTATTCCAAGTTTAAATAATAGTCTGATCCCTTTATTTAATGTTTGAAACCCATTAGTTTCACTTTAAATTCTGACGGAGTAGAGGTATTCATAAAGTTAAATTTTAACTTCTGAAATTCACTAAAACTAACCAGTTAGCTTCAAAAGCTCGAAAAATTTTCAGGGGGAGGCCCCCCGGACCCGCCGTGTTCTTGGAGGGGGGGTATTCCATACCCCCCACACCCCCCGTGTTACCCCTCTGCAGAAAATACCCCCCCCCCCAAAAAAAAAAAATTGAATGCTGGATTCGTCCCTGACTGCTATATGTATACTGTTCAATATATTACTGTTTAACTAATGCTGAACTTATTTTTGACATGTCTTAGATTCTAATTATAATAATTTTTGCACAAAGAATCATCATCACTTCAACATTTGCACAATGTGCAACATGGGACTTTATTCTTTTTGCACACACATGTCGACTTAGCACATTTCAAGCTTAGTTTCTGTCGAGATTTATTTAGTCCAGGTACTTATAAAAGGTTCTAAAGCAAAGAATTTGGACAAACTCAGTATGGATTTTTTATCATGGAAAAACGCCAGTATCGGAGACCTTCCACCGACCAGCCGAAGCACCAGACAACACTTACTGAGGGCCAGCATATTACCATTTTTACTTACAAAAACATTACATTGACGAAGAATTTAATTTATTAGATCCACTATAATTTGGATTTCAAGTGGAAAATATCACTTCAATACCAAAGATTCCATAAATGTAGAAGTGTTGATGATTCTTTGAGCTAAAATTATTATGATTAGAGTCTAAGAAATGTCAAACATAAGTTCAGCATTAGTTAAACAGTAGTATCATTGACTATGTACACTAACGTGAATAGACCTCTCATCCAATGCATTTAGTTTGAGGCAAAAATTTGGAAGTTCGGTGGACGCCGCACCAGAGTCGCTGCCATCGATGTTGTTATTATTCAGCTGAATTTACAGTGCTGCCAAAACATTTTATTAAAACATAAACATAGCTTTCAGTTATAAAATGTTTCATCCTTGGTTTAGAAGAGTGGGAATACTGATTTATCTATCATATGTTACGTGTACTTCCATGGACGCCGCACGAGATCGCACCACCGTCAATATGCTTCACATACTCCTATGCTATGAGAAGTCTACTCACGTAGTGTACAAAGTCAATGGTAGTATTGAACATTAAGATATACATATTGCAGTAACATTCCAGAAGAATGATGATAGTAGCAGTAAGCCTATGTGTTAAGAGTCACCGTTTGTTATTTGCATTTCAACGAACAAAATATACCGTATACTTTATAACAATACTTTCTGTGTGTTTATTCTAAAACAACATTAGTTAGTATTTAAGTTTAAGTCATACTAAACAATACAAATTATTCAACATAGAGCTTTTGTTTCAAATACACAATAAAACAAGAAATTCTAAAACAGTGGTATAAATTTTTTATTTAAAATTATTTCTGATAATGTAAACAAAAATATAACATATTTAAATGATGACGTACGAATAATAAAGTACATCTGTATTGGCATTGCTTTCACAGTAAAATAATTAATAACATGCTTAAAAATGATTTATATGTGTTTATATCAAATAAGTGTATTTATATAAGTTAAACTGATGTAAATAATATAAAAATCATTTCAGGTAATGTAATGAATTTTTTCATTAAAATTTTAACACATAGTTTTGTTATAGTTGTTGTACACCCTGTGAATATGAATTGCAACAACATTAGATAAACAAAAAATAACTTTTTGTTATTAGAGAGTATTTATAAACTAGTTGAACAGATGAAATACATTATTGGTAGATATGCAACAATAAAATTATACATGTACCATTGTTCAGGCACGTACTAATTGTAGCGATCGCATCGGTGTTTCAGGCGTTTTTCTGCATTATTCCTAGGATTTATCCCCCCATGTGTGGTATCATTAGAAAGGGTATTAAAAGACAAACAACTTTGATAAGAGGTAAAATTGCCAATTTCTCACTAAAGTAGGCGTCACGAAAATGCGAGCCTGGATTTAAAACAGTGTTGCCGATTTGTGTCGACTAATCCAGCTGTTGGTACCTGTTATTAATTACTGCAAATGTAGGAAAACGAGGAAACAAAAACAAACCGGCAACATCTCTAGGTAAGACTAATGTAAATCACCTTCCAGCTGGTTAAATTTCCAAGCTTGCAATTTCGTGGCGCCTAGTATAGTAAACAAGTTATAAGCAAAAATTTACAAAATTTTATTTTTAAAATTCAATTTTTTAAATATTATGAAAAAACTAATAAGTGCATAAGAAAATGGTAAATACAAAAAAGATAGATCTTTTGATAAGATTTAAAACAAAAAAGATTTATCCAAATCCGATAAATAACATCTGAAATATACGCAATTAAAAAATATCACTTTCCGCCATCTTGATGACGTCATAGCGGGTAAACCTACCAGATGCCGAAATGACACCTAAGTACAAAACACTTCCTAAGACACATATATTCAACTAAAAAAGTCAAATTGACTATACGCGATTTTCCTACGGAATGTATTGTCAGATCCTGGACTACATGTAGCACAGGAGAAAAGGGCTTTCACAGAGATAGCGATGTCAGGGAACAGAAAGCCAGGAATACCTGTTTCAATATAATCAGTAGTAGAGCAGTGCCAGTGGCACTTAGTAGGGGACCCAGCCGCCTCTATCGTGCATAATAAGCGAGATAGTGATACCCGATAGATATACTCTTGAAATCGATTATACCTTTTTCTGGGTACACTAAGGGTCACCAAAACCAATGTTGCCACGATGAACTCTCTTGCAAAAGTGGTTTTATCTTGTGTTAAAAATATGAAAATTTAAGTGATTTTTTGATGTACTTGTTGCATAATAATAGTCATAGCTCCGTTGTTTTTCGGTCGATTAAGATAAATTAAAGATAGAAATGTTCACAAAAAGTAGGCAAACAAGAATAATGCATTTTAAACGCTTTTATTACACCGCAAAATAGTTAAAAAGCCTCTGAAACAAAAAATATTGTTCCAAAATATATTTATGTTTGTTTCCAATTATGTTTACATCATACGAATGGCTCTGATGTCACTAAATATGATACCAATAGATAGATTAGGTAGTTTACAACAATTTATGTCTCTTATAGTTTTTTCCTACGAAGTGCCGTTTTCGAGTAAAATGTAATTTTACAAAGTTTGTCAGGTCGAGGGCCCGCGCGCTGTTGGCGGGTCTCGTCGACGTAGACCGCCGCACAGAGCTAAGTTATCAATCATTCTATTGTCATTTTAAGACTTAATGTATACCAAGTTAATATTTAATCTGAACTGCTTTTGTTGTACCTACTTGAACATGAATTGCAATTACCCTGTTGCAGCTGACCTGCGTACTCAAAGTGTTTTTTTTAATTGTTTTTATAATAAATTGTCATAGCCAAATTAAGTGTTTGGGTTTGCAGGATTATTATTTTTTTCTGCAGGGTTAAAAATTTATACATAAATGAAATTATAAATAAAATGGTTTGTTGATATATATTTGAAAAAGTTCTGTATTATGTATTACTTTCAGACTATACAAATTACTATTTTGTGACATTACGTTGCTGAGCGTTGATAACTATTGATAACACTGAACAAAATCCATGTTACAACATTCATACAGCCTTAAATAAAAATTTCCTTCATTTAATCAGACATGAATACTTGTAGCTTTAAAAATAAGGATCATAATATTATTAATATTAAATCCCTGCAAACCGGTTTAGTTTTCGATTTATTTAGATAACACAGTTCTCCACATGATTAAAATGTTTTATAATTATACTACATAAGATTGCAATATTCTTGCCATAATGTATCATAATAATTCAGATTTTTAAGATTTATGTTGCATTTTAAATCTTATGATCTAGCACGTGGCACGTGGGGTCATTTCGTTTCAAGCTTCTTCCCCCTAGCCTTTGATTTAGTTCTAGAGGGCGCTTTAAAATGTTGGCCAAATTTCATAAAGGATTTTAAAATGTTTAACTTAACAACAGATTACCCACAGATACATTTGGAATATATACTATAGAAAAAAATAGTTCGTCTTTCACTGCATAATCAACACAAATATTGTTTGAAAGGCATAAATCCTTAGAATTGTACTGTAGCTGAGGTTTTCACAAACAGAAAGGAATACAAAATGCGAATTTTGCGCACGGGCCCCCTAGTTTTAACAAATTTCCCTACGGGGAATACGCTATTATGGGACCAGGTTACTTTTTCATTTTGATGTCCCCAGAGGCCAAAACTACCGTTCGTTCATTTTCATATATATATGTCTGTGGTAATGTCTGTGTATATATAATAACACAATTAACACAAATTTAAAGTTAATAAATTAACTTTAATTTATTTTAAGTTAATTAAAGTTCAAATTTTGAAATTTTGACAGGGGCCTCCGATTTTGATGACATTTGGTATGAAGTTGTAGGTAGGACCAGGTATATTTTCATGAGTTCACGAACCAGCATTATCAGGTTATGGGAACAAGGTTTTATGGGGTTTTAAAAGGGCCAAAAACGGGTTTATGGATTTTTGGACATAAGTTTTCAAAATTGAACAATGTTAACTAAAGCCATTTAAAAGAGCTACAAAAAACAAACAATTTAGTATTTTGGATTGTTAACATGGCCTAACAGGTTACGGAGAAAATACAAAAATAGGTTTTCCATGTTATTCTTATGGGGAATTAACAAAACCCTGTATCTCACTTATTTATTGATATAATTTGATCAAATTTAGTATTTACATTCACTAGGTAGGGTTTAACTTATATTTACTTACAGAACTCATGTGGTTGCAAACCTACCTACTCAACCCCAAGACCCCTATGGGGTTTATGGGGAAAATTAAAAATATCAGAATTTTATGCAATTTAGTTACATGCACTGGGAATGGATTTTCCTATATCTACTTGCAATACCCAAAAGGCAGCAAATCTACATCCTCGTTCCCATGGTGTTTATGGGGTGTAGAGTAATAAAATTTAGATAATTTATTAAACAAAATTTAAATAAAATTAATTCTTTCCAAATTCAAACATCTGTAGAAGTATGAAACAACAGGAAGTGATTGTTAAGCACTTCCTGTTGACTCAACAAGAGGTCAGACAGTTCAATAAACGGCAATTCTGCAACCATGCAGAGTTGCCAGAACAATTGCTGATCCCCACCTCAGCCTATCACAAACTATAGCAGAACCAAAGTTTACAAAATTTTGAATATGATAGGCCAGTAGGCGGGGCTAGAAAATTTTAGGGGGGAACTAACAAAAAAAAAAGTTATGAAAGGGAAGAGACAGACAGTGTGGGGAAAGATACAGAAGAGTTAGGCTGGATGGGACTGGGTCTGGCAGGTCCCTTTTAACCAGCCCAGTCAATCATGACCACCACCCCTGACACCCAACCACACCGACATCGGGGACCAAGGACCAAGACCGAGACCAGGACCGAGGACCAAGACCGGGACCAGGAACAAAGGCAGGACCAAGGACCAAGACCGAGACCAGGACCGAGGACCAAGACCGGGACCAGGAACAAAGGCAGGACCAAGGACCAAGACCGGGACCAGGAACAAGGGCAGGCCGAGGACCAAGACCAGGACCAGGACCAAGGGCAGGACCGAGGACCAAGACCGAGACCAGGACCAAGGGCAGGAGCGAGGACCAAGACCAGGACCAGGACCAAGGGCAGGACCGAGGACCAAGACCGGAACCAGGACCAAGGGCAGGACCGAGGACCAAGACCGAGACCAGGACCAAGGGCAAGGACCAAGGACCGAGGCCGAGACCAAGGACCACCGGAGAGTACAACTACGGGGTATGTTAAAAAAAAATTTATTGTAATAAAGTGCAAGAAAAGCTACAAAGGGAAGGATTTCAGATAAAATAACTGAAATAAGAAATAATTAAAGTTTTAGTGATTGACGAAGAATGGAGTTAATTTTAAATTTATTGACGGACTCACAAAAGGAAAAGACTCTTTTATTCTTGTATATATATATATATATATATATATATATATATATATATTCTAGTAAAATTTAAAGAGGACTCTTTAATGTAACGAGTTGTTGTAGAACTGCTTAACAGTTTTATTGATGTAAATAACTAATTTGATTCTCTTCTTCTTTTGTTGTACATTTTTATTCGTTAGAAGGTGCACCTTATAAATATCATTTTTATTATTATTGCGTGTCTATTGATGATATATATGTTCTGATGAGGAATAAAATAATATGTGTATTAGAACTCACTCTGTAGTTTGTTTAATTGCTTCCTGGTACTCACACCTCTCACAAGCCAAACGAGTATCCATTCATATTCTTGTTCTACCTAAAATAGAACCTATAAATTAAATTCCAAAGACTCAGCAACCACCTTACAGGGGGAATTAAAAAAAGGAATCCTGTTGGAAATTTGCTGAGTGTGCAGGTCTGCTGGGGTATTTTAATGGTGTTAACCAAATATACTTTTTATCATACTTTCACACATAAAAAATAACTTTCACTATATTTGTCTAAGATGGTGTATATTAATATTGATTGATTAAACAATGAAATCGTGTATTGACTATTTTGAACCTTCAATGCATTGGGTTAATAACTCGGTTTTGTTATCGTTAGTAACTTATATTATGCCTACATAATTCATAAAACTTTATTGAGTATCAAACAGTTTAGGATTATCAGAGTTATAGATAATATAATTTTTTGTGCATGAATGTTGTCCAAATATTTCACAAGATTGATTTTATTTTCGCATTTCAATTTCCTTTATTAAAAGATTCCAAACGAATATTGGTTATGGATTACAAGTATTCCATAAGAAAAAAAGAGGTCTGCCAGTAACAAGCTTCATTAGGCCTAATCGGGCCTTAAAAGAAGGGTTCTCACAACTTAGTTGTTTCTATCATTACTTTAAGCTATGTTATGTGAAATATTATTCTCAACAAACAAAAGTAAAATTTTGAAAATTTTGTAATGCCAATATAGGTATAATATTTTTAAAAATCGTGTTAGTTACACCATTTATAACCAGTACCGCATTTCCCGCTAGGCCCACTAGGCCCAGGCCTAGGGCGCAAAACTTTAGGGGGCGCAAAATTTCGAGGGGTTAAAAAGGAGAAATTTGTTATTCATACGCGTGATTATTGTCGTGTAAACGCCTGCGAAATAGGGCGACGCAACGCAAGGCTCGTGCGGACCTTTCTGCGTTGCTTTGCGGCGCAAACGAAACAAACGTAGGCCTACTCCACGGACAGTAGGCCTACTCCATCCTTGATTTTGTTTACATCATCCAAATAAAGTTTTGACAATACCAACAATTATTATTTATTAAAAACAGATGGTTAGATATATTTTTCTTTCAATATAATATGGTATTGTCACTGTTTCACTTCAAGTTTGAATTTTTTAAGAAGTGAAGAAGATTGAGAATGTACATTTTTTTATTTCGGCTCTGTTTAGCCTCTATCCGCCACTTTGTTTTTTACACTTAATTTTATATCAGTAACGGATCACTATATTAATTCAATATTTGGCATTAAATTTTATCACACCAATGTTAATTTTCAGGGGGAAATATTTGCCAAATAATTTTAAAAATGGTCACAATTAAAAAAATTAACTCAGATATTTCAAACTCGGTAAAGTTGAACAATATTTTACAGGAGACAACCAATTTAACAAAATAAATGTTACAACCAATGATACTAAGATACTAAAAAAGATTTAACAAAAGTAACGGAGCTATTAAAATTTTTCTGTATAAAACCTCGATTTTTATTTTAATTAGTGTAAATTAAGGTTATTTTATTGAAAAACTACAATAAGCTACGCCCGCACAACGGCGGCACGGCACAGACGGATGGGCGGTACCGCAATTTTTAAAAGTTTTTAACATTGAAACTCATAAGAGTGTGCGAACTAGGGCGATTCGGCACGCAACAGACACTCCCGGACGACTCGCACCTACCGCAGTTATGCAAAAGATTCGGGAGAAGGAATTTCAGGACATTTCCGAGCTACCGTAACGACCGTGACGGCTCTCCGAGACGGGCGATACGTTATTTTCGTCATTCTACCCAGCTCGCAATAGTAAATTAAGTTGTTAAAACGACTGATCTCTTTTGAAGAAAAGTGTGGATGGCTGGAACGCCGGGTGTCCGCTAGTGTACCACAGAATATGTGCGAGTACGCGCAACCGCTCAAAAAACTGCGTTCCGTGCCATGACGCCCGTCCGAGCCTTGCCGCCGTAATTGAATAACTCCGTTATTTGTTATTAGATCTGTAGAATCATTGTATCGTTTGTTAATTTAATAAATCTGTTAACTTTTTTGTCTCTTGTAAAATTTTGATGCAATTTACCGGTTATGAGATATTTGGATTTTAATAGGCCGTCATTTTGAAACTACTCGTATTGGAAAAAATAATAGTGAATTTATTTATATTTCGTGGCCGGTATTGCGGCAGGGAGGGCGCAACTGTTGTATGTGCCTAGAGGCGCCGTTTGGCTAAATGCGGCCCTGTTTATAACTTAAGAACTACTCAACCAATTTCCCAGCAAATTTGGGGGGGAGGAAATATAGGATACTTTTTATCCAGATTCTTAGATGCATGGGGCTCCGCCCCACACGACTTCAAAGTTAAGTTGTCATGTTATTCTTATGGAAGCAACAATTTTGATATTGGAAAATAATTAAACTTAGGAATATTCATTTTATAAATATCCCTTGTTGATTAAAGTATTGAGGGAAGATTGAAAATAAAAGACCAGAGGATATTATAATAAACTTGCAGCGAGTGAGCGTAGCGAACGAGCTTACCTGAAGAACTAAACAATTTTCAGTTTGGCATTCAAGCGAACAATTGTGTTGATTTTTCTCTGTCAGAGTTATTAATTTACAATTATTTGGATACAATACAAAAGTTACATGTAGTTCTAAATCAATGAAATCCGACCAATCCAATATTGTGAATATCGGTGATCACCAAAAACTACAGTTGTAGGCTACGTTAACGGATATTTAAAAATCTCAAACCAATCTCAATGTTATTCTACTCGGAAAATTTCAAATTTAATTTGTGAATAACATCCTTATTGTCCGACAATAATTTAAAGCTTTAAGTATCCTTGCCTGCTAATATGGGAGGATTATTATTGAATTTTGTATATGGATAAACAATTTTATGAAGAGTTGGCAAGAGTAATCAACAAAATGTTACAAAATAGTCAATCTCTGGTTTCCCATTTTTGTATTGAAATAATATTAGTTTAAATAGTTTATAATATATCTACACACAACTAATTAACTATTCATATTGAAATTTTAATGGATTATGGTGTTTGCATGGATAGTAAACAAATATTGTTACGATTACAATTATTGTTAATTTGTAAGATCTGAAAGTACCAATACAGATTGTTAAAAAAAACCGACACACCATTTTTCATCTATTAGTTGACTTTAAATTTGTAACCCTGCATAAAACATTGACTATCCTGCAAAACAAACATTCAATTTGGCGATGTCAATTTACTATAGAAACAAAAACACTTTGAGTACGCAGGTCAGCTGCAACAGGGTAATTGCAATTTATGTTCAAGTAGGTACAACGAAAGCAGTTCAGATTAAATATTAACTTGGTATACATTAAGTCTTAAAATGACAATAGAATGATTGATAACTTAGCTCTGTGCGGCGGTCTACGTCGACGAGACCCGCCAACAGCGCGCGGGCCCTCGACCTGACAAACTTTGTAAAATTACATTTTACTCGAAAACGGCACTTCGTAGGAAAAAACTATAAGAGACATAAATTGTTGTAAACTACCTAATCTATCTATTGGTATCATATTTAGTGACATCAGAGCCATTCGTAAGACGTAAACATAATTGGAAACAAACATAAATATATTTTGGAACAATATTTTTTGTTTCAGAGGCTTTTTAACTACTTTGCGGTGTAATAAAAGCGTTTAAAATGCATTATTCTTGTTTGCCTACTTTTTGTGAACATTTCTATCTTTAATTTATCAAAATCGACCGAAAAACAACGGAGCTATGACTATTATTATGCAACAAGTACATTAAAAAATCACTTAAATTTTCATATTTTTAACACAAGATAAAACCACTTTTGCAAGAGAGTTCATCGTGGCAACATTGGTTTTGGTGACCCTTAGTGTACCCAGAAAGAGGTATAATCGATTTCAAGAGTATATCTTTCGGGTATCACCTCAAAGGGATTTTGAGGGCTTGGGTCCCCTACTAACTGGCAGTTGGCACTTGGCACACACACAAGACAAGACCAGTAACAGGGACGGAGGAATGCTACTCGTTGCAACTGCTCCTGCTGCGTTTGTAACAGTTCCACGCAACCAGTTACTCGAGCATGCGCAATAGCATGCAATAGGCAAGGATTAATTCCTCGATCGAGACGGATGTCTTTGTCTTGGCATCTCTGTCGTTCCCTCGCCCCAGCTGTTCTATTGTGTTTTGTGTATGTCTATTGTCATTGAAATTGAAATTGACATGCCGGGATTCTAACCTAAACCTATCCGTTTCGACCGTTTCCCTTATCGACCAATCTTTTGTTGAATTTCTGTTTCAACATGAATTTTAGGGATGAAACTTGAACACCCGGCACGTGCTCGTAATCAGTGAATTCTACTTTTCAGTGGACCTTCATTGTAACTTATTTGTTCTGTGTTTTTAAATTGGTACTTGGAACATAGGTTGAATTATAAAACCAATTCCGAGTGATTAACATACAAAAATGGATAACTTTACTTTGCCTCCTTCACCAAATTGGCATCTTAGTAATATTCTTGCTTGTAACGATAATGGACTGTTGGCATATGGTTCAAGATATGAAGTTGCTATCATAGATTTGAAAGTCAAAGGCAAATTTGATGTATCATTCATAAACCTTGCCCACAAAGAAAAGATAAATGCGTTAGTTTTCTCACCAAGCAATGGAAGTTTTAAGGACTGTCTTGCTTCTTGTGGCGATGATGGTTCAGTGCGAGTGTGGGACTATAAAGAGGCACGTCTTATGTATTGTCATTCTGGAAACAAAGTAAGTTTGTGTTAGCTAGGCCTACCTATTAATTAACTAGGCATAAGCCTATCCTTTTAACGTTAAAATAGGTTAGTTAAGTTATATTCTGACCCTCAATGTCCTCCCAATGATTTCAGATACTACTCAGCCCTATATTATTTAAAGATAGAGCCTTGCTACTCCTTTGTATTTTCTTTAAAAAATCTTTCATATAACATAAGTTATTGTAGGCTTTACCATAATCCTTTTAATTTCAATTTTTCATATGCTTTTTCTATAGGCTAAAGTGCTGTAGGTTGTACCCTAAGTGACAATTGATTTTATCACACAGGAAAAGAAGGAAGTAACCGAGGAAGAAAGCCTAAACTGAGGGCAAAACTTCGTTATCCGACTCCACCGTTATTATCGATGTGGTAATTTCTATATTGCGATGTTGCTGTGTCTATCGATGATACAACTACATGATATACGATTATGATTTTATCACCTGATTTAGCTATATAATTAAAATACCTTTTAACAATAAAACAAATAGGTGTATTGCAAACAAGTAAGGCAAAACTTCGTTATTCGTCTCCACCGTTATTATCGATGTGGAAATTTCGATATTGCGATTGAAATTGAGCGATGAAAACAATCGAATCAACAACGATACTGAGAAAAGATATGTATCATAATAATCTAACCTAACAGTGTAACCGTAAACTTCCGGCACTTTAATTGACAGCGATGTTTGTAACAACAAAATCAATGGTGTTTGGAAACATTAAAAATGCATATTCCCTCAGTACAATAGCAAAAAAAACCTTTTTGATTTGTATTTGGCAGCATTTGTGTGACACCATTTTAGATCTAACGAAGTCTGCTTCTTCTCACAATTTGAATTTAGATACAGCTACACAACAAACTTGGTTAGTTTATTTTGTGTTGTTCTTTGTTACAGGTTACATTAGCTACAATTTTTACTTTTTCTGTTGTTGTTATTTCCAGTTACTTGTTTGAATATGGTACGGTATTTGTTTTATTGTCAAAAGGTTTATTTCATTATATTAGAACGAGAAACTAAATCAGGTGATAAAATCGAAATAGTATCATGTAATTGTATTATCGATATAATAGGTAGCAATATTATCGCAATATCGAAATTTCCACATCGATAATAACAGTTACTTACTTGTTACTTGTTACTTGTAGCTCGCATCCGTTGTCCTTAGAGTCAAGGAATTGGACAGGTCAAAGGGTTTATCTTATACATAGCTGCCCTACAAAGGATAATTCTAATTTAGTTCTTTGTTACCAGAAAGGTAACAGTCAATACTACAAAAACTGGACTCCACTAGAAACTTTTTAACTTCAAATTTGAACTTTGTGATTTTATTGATATTTTGTAATTTTTCTGGCAGAGCTTGGAATAGCTTGATCCCACAGTATTTAGGCTTGTGTTCGAAAAGAGTTAGTTTGTGTTGCTCTGCATGAAGTCCTTTATGTCGGGTGTGGTATTTGTGATTGGAAAAGGTTGGTGAAATATTTTGGGTTTTTATATAGCAGACTGATTCAAAGATGAATAGTGAGGGGACCGTGAGAAGGCCTAATTGTTTGAAAGCATCTCTACAGCTGGTCTGGGGCGGCATGCCCAGGATGGCCCTTATTGCCTTCTTTTGACAGACAAAAATTCTTTCAAGGTTGCCCTTAACAGCTCCCCAAAGAATTATTGAATAAGAAATGTGTTGTTCGAAGAGGCCAAAGTAAACCAACTTTGATAGGGGAAGGCTACCGTAGGTTCTAATTCTACGCAGAATATAGAGACCTCGAGCTAACGACCCCTCAAGCTTCTTTAACTGATCTTCCCATCCCAGCCTATCATCCAATCTCACCCCCAAAAAATCAGCTGTTTTTGAAATTTCAATTTGATCCTCTCCAATAAATAGGTTCGGAGTCCTATTGTTTTTTGAATTTTTTCTTTGGGCAGTTTGGATACACATGTATCTGGTTTTTTGTGGATTTAAATTGAGTTTGTTTGATGAGAAAAAGTTAGCTAATTCATTTGCCTTTTCATTAGACTCAGCCTCCAGTCTTGGCAAGTCTGACCCATTTACGAATAATGTTGTGTCATCCGCAAACAAGAAGACGTTAGGGTCATTCCACCTCAAATCAACACACTTTTAAACAATTTTTTCCCTCACCATCTCAGAATTTTATGAAATTTGGTGCATATTTTGCCTTGATAAAGACTAAGAAAAATACAAAATTTCAACTCAATATCTCGAACGGTTTTTGAAATATAGCTATGTAAAGTTCTAAAAAAAACGCAAATTTTGCCCGGCCGCGTTATTTTTAAGTTGAAATTGTAGCTCTTCTAGACAAGATAGAGAGTTGAAATTTGTGTCATTTTAAAGCTAATTTTAAGACCTTTCATATGACATCCAACTTAATAGGGGTTAAAATAAAAAGTTTTTTTTCAAAATTTGAATTAAAATTTCAAATTTGAATTTCTCAAAATGCGCATTTTTAAAAAATTTGAAAAAATTATATAAAGTTAACAAGGTTGTTGTTAATAAGTGTTAAAAAAACTATGATGGGACAGCAATGGGTTCATACTTAAAATAATTATTGAATAATGTACGTTTTACTCGTCCACCATTTATCATCTATTTTTGGGACACAAGTTAGCAGGTTTTACTTAAGGGTTTTGTAACATTCAAACTCTTGACTGTCATAAACTAAACTAAGCCTTAAAATTTAAAGCTTTCTATATTTTAATAAGTTTTAATTTATTTGAATGTAAAAAATAACATAAAAGAATTTAACCGTTATGACTGGGTGAATAGCAGATTTACAAGGTAATACAGGAGAATAATGTACGTTTCTGCTCTTCAATGAACCACGACCAGCTATTAAAGCTCTCAGTGTATAACTACAAAACTATGGAATGTAGTATAACCTGTCATGAAATCTATATAATGTGTAGGTATATTTGAACTCAATAGGGTAGTTAATTTTGATCAAGTGCAGTAAAATATTAAGCAATAATAAACGCTGGGAATAAACTCTAAGAACTGTAACACATACCGTACATACCTATATTATTTTCATGATTATAATGCGAAAAAAGTTGTTGTTTCATAGAAACTTCTATTTAAAAAAATCTTTTTTGCAGAGTATTGTTTTAACTTGTTTACAGTCCACCGGAGATTTTCCTAAAACTAGAGATGAATTTAATGTGTCCAAAACAACCGAAGATGGTGCAGTATAATCAAGATCATTTGTTTCATCAGAACTGCAATCACTGGCAACACACTGCTCTTGGTTTTTTATCAAACTAATTTCTTTCCTGCATTTGTTACAAATCTTTAAAAGATTGTCAAGTTCTGGATACAAATCACACATCCATTAAATGTCAAATTCCTTGGTCTCTTTTTAACTCTTACAGAATGAGTATTTTTTCAGAGTATTGCAACAATGGGGTATTTTGTATCTTTCCACGTCTAATTTATACAAGCGACATAATATTTAATGCTTGAAAATACATATTATGGCTAGCCTACTTAAAAGTGTGCCAAATATTTTTTTGTGTAACTCAAAAACAGTATTTATTTTAGCCTAATTTAATTACATTATACTAATGAAACATCTAAAACAATCTTGCTAAATGTTTTTATTTGGTGAAAAATTAAACATAAATAATATTTAATAATACTTACTAAGTGATAACGAATTATAATCAAGTGTTATAATATTTAACTTTATATAAGACGGAGGAAGTTTTTGCCCTTCAGGTTGGCTCGTTGGCTATGCTCACTTTCCGTCAGGTTTAGCTTGTTTGCTATGCTCACTTCTTCCACAAATCTATAACATCCTCCGTCCTAGTTTTGTTATTACCAATCTCCCCTTAATACTTTAAATGTGAAAAGCTGCTTTATAATCTACACTTATTTAATACGCTAAGGGTTTTGTTGAGTTGAGAACTCCTCCTACAATTTTCAACCGATTTTCAAGTTTTTGGGGTCGTTGGATAGGGCTTGGTCTGTAGTTGTTTCCGCCAAAAACTGATGAGAATCGGACTGAAAATAATAGTGCTATCCACCATTGAAATCTCAAAATTTCCTATTAAAATAACATTGGGATTGAATGAGGAATTTTAAACATCTGTTAATAATCAGCTGTAAATACGTGTAGTTATTCATGGCGATTACAGATATTCACATTATTGTATTGGTCGGATATCATTGATTTAGAGCTAAAGTAACATTTGTTACTGTATTAAAATAAATTGCTCGATTTATAGCAACATCTATACTTGTTAATATTAATATTCCTAAATGTAATCATATGTTCCAGTACAAAAATGTTGCTTCCATAAGAATAACATGGTAGGCTATCTTTGAAGACGTGTGGGGCGGAGCCCTGTGGAATTTTCTTAATTTTTTCTTTCATAAGAACCTTCTCCTGACAGTAACAAACACTACAAAAAAAGAATTAGGCAAATCGGTCCTGCCATTCACGCATTCGGTGCCCTGACCAGGGAGAAATAGGGATTCATTTTTACATAGGCTATAGAGATATACCTAGTATAAAAAAAATATTCTTATAAATATATTTAACACACCAAATTTAAAGAAACACTAACACTTGGTCACTACAGATTTAATGGTTCTATTCACTACAAGATCCATAGAGAGACTGACCAGTGACCAGTGAGTGAATTTCCTGGATGTTGAGTTTAAAATATAAATATATTTTTATAGTGAGAGAGATAAGTTAGATAAAGATGATCAGACAATTGTATAAATAGTCTATCTGGCCATCAAAAGACTTCCCTTATCTGCTCTTTATGTCTGACAGGCGTAGAGTCCTGTATTACCTTGTAAATCTGCTATTCACCCAGTCATAACGGTTAAATTCTTTTATGTTATTTTTTACATTCAAATAAATTAAAACTTATTAAAATATAGAAAGCTTTAAATTTTAAGGCTTAGTTTAGTTTATGACAGTCAAGAGTTTGAATGTTACAAAACCCTTAAGTAAAACCTGCTAACTTGTGTCCCAAAAATAGATGATAAATGGTGGACGAGTAAAACGTACATTATTCAATAATTATTTTAAGTATGAACCCATTGCTGTCCCATCATAGTTTTTTTAACACTTATTAACAACAACCTTGTTAACTTTATATAATTTTTTCAAATTTTTTAAAAATGCGCATTTTGAGAAATTCAAATTTGAAATTTTAATTCAAATTTTGAAAAAAAACTTTTTATTTTAACCCCTATTAAGTTGGATGTCATATGAAAGGTCTTAAAATTAGCTTTAAAATGACACAAATTTCAACTCTCTATCTTGTCTAGAAGAGCTACAATTTCAACTTAAAAATAACGCGGCCGGGCAAAATTTGCGTTTTTTTTAGAACTTTACATAGCTATATTTCAGAAACCGTTCGAGATATTGAGTTGAAATTTTGTATTTTTCTTAGTCTATATCAAGGTAACATGTGTACCAAATTTCATCAAAATATGTGATGGTGAGGTTTATTGACTGTGTTGATTTGACATGGAATGACCGGTTACCTATTGGGACACAGTCTGTGATGTTGTTGATGTAAACCAAGAAAAGGAGAGGTCCCAGAACGGATCCTTGCGGAACGCCGTTCGTAATGATCTTTGGAGTGGAGGAAATTTTTTGAAGTTTTGAAGCAGAGTTTTGCAAAATCTCAGTGATCTGGCATCTTTCAGCTAAGTAAGACTCAAGCCATTTCAGCGCCAGACCAGAGATTCCGATTGAGGCCAGTTTTTCTAAGAGAATTGCAGCATCGACACAATCGAAGGCTTTTGAGAGATCTGCGAAACAGCCAACTACTGTTTCCCCAGCCTCCATCGCATCGATGCAGTTGTTGATGAAATCAATCAATGCCAATTTGGTTGATTTGTTTTGTCTGAAACCATACTGTCTGTTGCACAGTATGTTATTGTGTTCAAGGAAATGGTTAAGTTGCTCCGAAACAACTTTTTCAATTAATTTTGAAACAGACGGTAGGAGGGAGATTGGACGATAGTTACCAGGATCGGTCTTGTCGGACTTTTTGAAAATCGGTTTTACTATGGCCGTTTTACAGTTTTGTGGAAAGGTTCCAGAATTCAAGGAAGATTTGATTATGTGGGTGAGAGGGCGAGAAACTTCCTCTTTGCAGGTCTTAAGGACATGCATACTTATGCCTTACTTACAGTGAGACGGATAACGAAGTTTCGCCACAAGTAACTGAAAATAACAAAAAACAAGTAAAAATTTTAGCTAATGTAGCCTAACATGATCAAATAACAACTCAAAATAAACTACACCCAAGTTTATTGTGTAGGTGTATCGTATCATAACTGTGAGAAGCAGACTTCGTTAGACTTAAATTGGCGTCATACAAATAAATGCTGTCAAATACGAATCTAGGCTTAATAAAAGGTTTTTTTATTGTATCGAGGGAATATGACTTTTAACTTAAATGTTTCCAAACACCATTGATTTTGTTGTTATAAACATAGCTGTCAATAAAAGCGACAATTAACTCAAACGATTACACCTATCGAATAATCGCAATATAGAAATTACCACATCGATAATAACGGTGGAGTCGGATAACAAAGTTTCGCAAACTGAGATATGTGGTACCGGTAGCTTCAAGAGAATGGTATCCAGATCTGGTAGGCATAAAGAACATGATAAACTTACTGGCAAATATAAAGATAGACTAGTTTTAAAAGCTCAAACAGGGATGCATACCTTGTCCACATACAGAGAGAAAAGTGTCCAGAAAAAATGGATTAAAAACCTTGTCCAGAAAAGAGTGATTAGGTCTAAGTGAATGATAAGGGAAGCAAATAAATCTGCATTTAATTCACTGGGTCTGCCAATAACCAGTGTAAGGGGGCTAGGAATATGATTAATTCGGCTATCAAACCTCTCTCTTTGCTTTATAACTCCCTCGTGGCCCAGGCGGTTTACTATTTGTCATAGAGTCAATTTTAGGTGGCCTAAAAATACAGAGATACTATTCAGGGAGCCCAAATGTATCCCCTACCTTGTGACTGAACTGTACTTGGAGTCTGTATATCAAACAATGTTTCATTGTCACCTACATCAACTATGGCATACTTCTTTAGGGTCTTGCTACAGGTGGTGAAGAGGTCCTTAAATTTCAGAAACGAAAAGTAAAGCCAATGACCATAGCGAGCGATTGGCACAATGTAGGCAACTTTTTGCCAGACTGGGCATAATGACTACCAGTACATTCTAACTTGCCTTCTGCACATTAAGGATAGCCCTAAAGCCAATCTACCTCCCAGAGAATCAGTGCATGATTACAACACAAGACGGCGGAAAGCTGCTAGATATTCCGAAGCAAGGTTAAGCAGGACACAACACTTTTATGCAGTTGGCTCTACAACAAACTCACCAGATCAAGAAAAAAAAAAAAAAACACATTTTGATAAGAAAAAAAAGAAAATAAACACTGATGTAGTTTATAAAGAGTGAAAAAATTTATGGAGGACGCATTGACAGACCTAGGAGCTTTTGTATGAGTCCTTTCCATAGCCTAGTTTTAAGTATATGTTGTTTGTGAGTCTGTTTCTTGTTAGTAAATCTTTGACACTGTCAATTTCCCAGTGGGGGCAAAATATGAAGAGGATGGTAATGGTTTGGTAAAGAACACTACAGTAGAGTCCCGCTAATCAGATCTATTTAGGACCTAACCCTGTTCGATTTAGCAAATTTACGGATAAAGCGAATACCAGGCCTGGCCTATGTATATTATAACTACCGGTAACAAATTATATATTTCATTAATTACTTATATTAAATCTAACTAATCGTTTAATGTATTTTAGAGGTTATTATCTTGCTGTTATTTAGTAATGTTTTTGAAATAATCAAACAGTGTATATTTTCCCAATAAACCATTTTTGATCTGAAAGTAATTCTGGTGACATCTGCTAACGCAACTCTCAGCTCTTCATTGTTCCGCGAACAGATGCGTGGGCGGTCAGAAGGAAGTCCATTGTCCGTCAACCACTGACTCGATGGCAGTGTCATAAAAATAGACTCCTCCCTGCCCATAATGGTCATCTCTCCCTTTCCCACGCCCAATTCTTTGAATATGAGTCATTTGGTCATTGGATTTTGCGCTGTATTGACAATTGGTGCTTTGGAAATTGGCCAGGATGTTGGAGTTCAATTTTGTTAGCTTTATGAACTTTTAGCCTTGATTTATTTTTAATTCCTTGAGTGTTGAGTATATGAATTAACTAACCCTTGTTTAGTTTATGTTCTGTGCTGTATACACCTTTTATATAGTCTTTCATGAAATGTATGTAGGTAAATTTTTTGTTACCAAGTTTGCAAGTCGTGTCTGATTTATTTTGGTAATGTTTATTATAAACGTTTTTAACGGCAATTAATGATACTTTTTCCTAATGAATACATTATATAATAAGAGGCTAGAATACACAGATAAAGAGCTGGTTGGCTAGTGACTGCAAATGTGTGGGTTGGTTCAGTAAGACGTGTTTTGGAACATTGGATGGCAATGAATAGCTTAAGTAGATAATTAAGTACTGTACCGAGTGAAATTTTGCTGATCAAATTTTTACCACTTTTTAAGTTAACATTGACCCATTTATTTCACTGGGACCTGGCCGGTCGCACTTAACCGGGGCGGACTGTGTGCGCATGCCGCGGTCGGTCCTCGGTGGCTGGACTGCACTCAATGTGTTAAACAATTTAATTAATTTAAAATGAGTGGATTTTGCTAGGATAGATTTGATTATAATATATACGGTACCTAATGGTCGTGTTACAAGTGCTACTTTACCAGTAACTTAACTAATATAACAGGCCTAACATAAATTTTTTTTAGGATGGATTGCGGGTGACTGGATTGGACTGGTCGAAGGCAGACACCAACCGGATTGTGTCTGTTAATGACCTTGGAATCATCGTGTGCTGGGACTTGGCAAGCAACACTATCCGCAGGTTGCATTGTGGCATTAAAATACTTCCAATGTGCCTTGCATGCTGTCCTCATGAGAAGGATTTAATTGCAATTGGCTGCAAAAATGGAGTAACTCTCGTTGTTGATACCAAAGGTAAGATCGAGTAATCTCTAATAAATTTTTATCACTGTGTATTTTTTTTTTTTTTTTTTTTTTTTTGCTGGTTGGGGTTATAAGAACAACCCAATTTTTTAATAGCACATTATTAATATTTTAATCATAGGTATGCCTACATTAAAACTAAGAAAGGGTATTATAGTCCCATGGATGCAATTTTGTACAAAATAATTTTTCCTATTTTTTTCACTAAACAAGGTTAAGGGATGAGCTGCTTAGGCCTAAGTGCAGGTGGTTAGTGGTGATAAAAACCAGGGGTGTAGAAAATGTATTGATTCCTAAAATTTCCCCTGATTCTACTGTTACGAACAAAGATTTCCCCCAAAGATACACGGAATATATGACTTTGCCTTAAAAATCAACAGATTACAATGGGCAGTGAAATGATAGATTTTTTTTTAATTTGAGTTTATTTGATTAAAACACAAGTAGGCCTACTTAAAATCAAATCAAAACTACTTTTAGTAACCTGTATAAAATTATTTCTATACAACTATTTTTAATTTTAATATATCCAACTCTTATGATAGTTTAAAAATGCCACAGGCGTGGATAAAAAAACTAAATTAAATAGAAATTTTTTTTTATTATTTCTCCAAAAATTTTCCTGACACCTGGAAATTTCCCCCGATCCTAGATCACCGGATCGGACATGTTCTGCACTCCTGAAAAAACTATCACAGTATGGGACGTGCAGAGTGGAGAATGGATTCAGTTAAAATCAATGCTATTGTTACAAAGCCTTTTACCACAATACAGCATTAAGTCAGTATAAGGGTATTGTTTGTTTTCACTGAATTACTGTGAGCTTTTCATGATTTCCGCTATTTATTAGAAAATTTCACTGTAGACTTACTCTTGATGAAATGACTGCAAAAAATTCTAATTAGGACTACCGTATGATTAGCTATTGCCAACGTATAGAAGAGATCAAAGGCTTTGACTCTGTCTTGATTTAATGTTTTCTAAATACTATATTAATAGCCCAGTCAAAATAGGTTTGTGTCGGAAGTAATTCCGGAGGAGCTGAATTTTTCACAGTTGATAGGTACTAATAAGGGGTGCATTTTCCCAAAAGTCCCGAAAAATCCCCCTTGAGCTTTCCGCTCTAAGCCCCTTTTAAGTTAAAGTTGCACTGTTTTAGAAAACCGGCTATAACTCTGTAACGAATAACGCTATCGACTTAAATAAGGTTTTATATTATTTTTAGTGAAATTTGCTACAAAAGTTGTCATAACCATTTATTACAAAATCCTTTTAGTTTAGCCATAAAATTGACACAAAGATGAAAATTTAATTTTTTTAATTGTATCCTTTGGAAACATCTCGCTATAGCTCATTTATACGTAACCTGTCTAAAAAACGGTAAATACAAAACTTTTAGCGCGTAATGTGACCTTTAAAATGATATATAATATTGCTATATAAAATTAATGGATAATGAGTAAATATGCTTTATATTGGAAAATGTCAGTGGAATTAGTGGCTGACATTTCGCCGCCCTCCCTTGCCACCGCTCAGACTGCTAATACAATTATTGAAATTTTTAAAGCACGAACAGCGGATACTGTGAATCTTTTAAAAATATTATATTGTGATTTATGGATAACAATTTCAGCGTTAGCTAATAACAAGAAGAACTAGGGTTTGGACCGTTTCCATTAAAAAAGGAAAACATTTCACCGGAGTAAATATCCACCAAATCTGATATCTTTATTAGTTATTACATTAACTAATGTGAAAATAATGAACATTCCTATAATTTTAACGTGTTATAAAATAAAAACTCGTTTTGTAAAAGGCTTGTTTTTTATTTAGTAACGAATGTAAAGATATTTATAACTTTGAAATACAACAAACGTTAGAAATATACAACTAATACTCATCCCAGATTTCATGGCATTGCATTACGTTAGTACAGACACCATTGCAATGTTCGCACATTGCTGAACAGGATAAACCTGACTTTCTGCAACCACAGTAAGTTCCACACCCTTTTTTACATGAACATGAAACTAATGATATTAGATCTGCAGGTGCAAATGGTTTAAGGGTTGGCACAGGTCTTAATGTCTTTCGCTGGCCCACAATTCCTTTCAGGTACTCTTGTCTCCATCCCCAGTCGGTAGGGGTGAGTTTATTGCCCAACCAATGCTGTACTTGTAAATAAACTCTTAGCAAGTGTTGATGACAGGATTCAGACGTTGGTGGTAATTTTGATAGATCAAAATTGGAATTTAACGGGGACTTCTTTGTTTGTCGTGTAAAACTAAAATAACGAGCTTCATTCGTACTACCCCTGTTCCCTCTGAATATGTATATTCCACAATGCCGTCCGAAAACACTTTCAATATTGAGGATTTTGTGCCTTTTCTCAATGAAGTCTTGTCAAAAATAGATGGTGGTAGTGATGCCAACTCATATTCCAAATAAGACTTTAGTTTTGCATAGCTATCACATACACAAAGAATCCTGTTGAAAAGTTGTTGTGTGTTAACATCAACTTTGTGGGATCTGACTGTTATGGCCTTAAAACTGGACTGAGTAATCACCATATCTTTTCTTTTAAGTTTTAACTGTCCAAAGGTTTTTCCTTCCATCGCCCCTACCCCTAATTCAAAGGCCTTGTCACAATTTACGCGCTCATCTGATACAAGACCAGTGTCCAAAGCAACCAAATCTCCAGTCAATTTGTTGAACGGGTTGTGCTGCCTAAACCACGCAATGAATTTATCTAGATCTTCACCATCCCTTTTCTTCCTTGACTCTCTTAGCTCTACATGCTGCTCCGTAAAACTTAGTGAAGTTCCGGCAAATTCATCTAGTGCCTCTTGGACCTTCAAGCAATATGGAATAGAGCGAACCCATTTAAACAGAGTGTTATCTTTAACTCCTCTTCCGTAACTTACTTTCACTATATGGAACCATTTTTTAGAACCAATATTTTTTCAGAAGGGTAGCTATTCATCAGAGTCAATGATGATTAGTAAAATGTTCGGGCCGTCCACATTCAGCCAGAAAACCTTGAAATAAAGTGTAAAAGCATCAGTGCTCCAGAGTCCCCTATGCGACGATGCCGCGACGGTTCACCATGTGATGTACTTCAACTTTCGGAATTATTTCGTTAGAGAAAGTGCATTCATTGCGACTTTAATATGATTGGCTTCAATTGAAGAATTAATCAACCCCAAAAATTAAAATAAATTAAATTAAAGTTATTTTGTAAAACACTGATGTTATACTCATTTAAAATGTTACCATTCTTTTGGCGTCATAATGCATAGAAACATTTTAAACGTAAAAAAATCATATCGAATTAAAAACATTTACATTCAAAAATAAAATTCATTAAATCAATCAACAAGCCTTTTATAAAAAGAGTTTTTATTTTATAACACGTTAAAATTATAGGAATGTTCATTATTTTCACATTAGTTTATGTAATAACTAATAAAGATATCAGATTTGGTGGATATTCACTCCGGTGAAATGTTTTCCTTTTTTAATGGAAACGGTCCAAACCCTAGTTCTTCTTGTTATTAGCTAACGCTGAAATTGTTATCCATAAATCACAATATAATATTTTTAAAAGATTCACAGTATCCGCTGTTCGTGCTTTAAAAATTTCAATAATTGTATTAGCAGTCTGAGCGGTGGCACGGGAGGGCGGCGAAATGTCAGCCACTAATTCCACTGACATTTTCCAATATAAAGCATATTTACTCATTATCCATTAATTTTATATAGCAATATTATATATCATTTTAAAGGTCACATTACGCGCTAAAAGTTTTGTATTGACCGTTTTTTGGACAGGTTACGTATAAATGAGCTATAGCGAGATGTTTCCAAAGGATACAATTAAAAAAATTAAATTTTCATCTTTGTGTCAATTTTATGGCTAAACTAAAAGGATTTTGTAATAAATGTTTATGACAACTTTTGTAGCAAATTTCACTAAAAATAATATAAAACCTTATTTAAGTCGATAGCGTTATTCGTTACAGAGTTATAGCCGGTTTTCTAAAACAGTGCAACTTTAACTTAAAAGGGGCGTAGAGCGGAAAGCTCAAGGGGGATTTTTCGGGACTTTTGGGAAAATGCACCCCTTATTAGTACCTATCAACTGTGAAAAATTCAGCTCCTCCGGAATTACTTCCGACACAAACCTATTTTGACTGGGCTATAAATTTATTTATGCAAGTAACACCAGCAAAGATTGGGTCTCTTCCATTTCTTCAGTAGGCCTTATGTAAGATGATGTGTTCTTTAGGCAATGGAAGAATAGTGCATCGATTACGAGGGCATGAACATGATGTCATTTCTGTCTCCTGGTGTCCAGTTCCGTACAATGTCATCAGACACAAAAGGTTTGTAGGTCTAATACAAGGAACTTCTCCTACAATTTTCAAGTAATTTTAATGAATTTTTTCATTCAATAGAGCTTGGTAGGAAGTTGCTAAAAACAAATTGATAAATATATATCCAAACGAAAGGGCCTTGCAATTCTTTAAATTTTGTTACTTCTCCATTTGATTAAAATTGATTAGGAAATTAGTATTGAATTACTTGTAATCAGCTGTTAATAGTTAAAGATCATATAGGCCTAGTATGTCAGAAGAAATGAAATGACTAAGATGTCATCCCGACCTGATTAATCCAGTGCATTTCGCTTCTAAATGCATTGCGCTTCTAGGTGCTAAGTACCATAGCTCAGTATTTTATTTTGCAATGTGATAAATTTTGTTGCTGTATATTCTATTCTATTTGTTGTTGTATTTTATACAAATTTGAGTTTTGTATAAAATATTTTTACATTAAAAATAGTTTTCTACCGTAGGAAGAATAAATTAGGCCAAATAAATAAATAATACATAAGTTACATGCTGTAAAAATTGGATGCATTAAAACGCTTTTAAAGCTATTTTTATTTATTAAAGTTTATTTAGCTATTATCGAAGAATATAAATTTCAAATAAAAGACCAAATTAAATTTATTAACAGTGGTGTAAAACCATTTTGAAGCTGTTAGTAGATTTCTGTCCATCTCATATCATGCTAAGATATCATTGAGTAATAAATCAGTGATTTATAGTTTTAAGCTCAGTAATAACCGGTAGATTTTGTTGTTGATTATAACCAAATATTAATTTCAAAAATCAGGGTTAGATGCAACTCAGATCCTATTAGTACTAGCGTAGATTATACGATGTTGTGCATTTCTCTCATTTGCAGGAACGTAGACTTCAAAGCTGGAGGGGACCCACCAAGTGAGGGGGAGGGGGAAGAGAAGGCGCGCGATCTGCTGTTGGCTACTGGCGGCAGCGAGAAGTCAATATTCATTTGGCGCACTGGCTCTGACGGACGATATGAAGTAACGCTCAATCTGCCTAACCTCACCGTCGGCAACAACAATCCCAGGTATGTACTTTGACTTTTTTACTTCAGTAAAACCCCATAAACGTGATTCATAGGGAACTGAGACACGGTCTAATTTAGTGAACGTCGGGTTTTTCGAGCCCATGTTACTCACGCACAGCAGCAAATTGCTCACATCCAAAATATGATTTCTAATAAAAGTTTGTCTGTAAAAGTTTTTTTCAGAATATTTTTGGCAGTTGTTCAAGGTCTCAAGGATGTTTGTACTTCAGGGGTTTAATGTTCCACTTTTATAAGTGGAATTAAAAATAATACCCCCGTCGCAGCAGACCTGCGTACTCAGCAAATTTTCAAAGGTGATTTTGTATTTTCCCCATAAACACCATAGGAATGAGTATGTAGGTTCGCTGCCTTGGAATATTGTTAGAAAATGTTAGTTGTTAGAAAATGTTAGGTCAGATAAAATATCAAATTGTATCAATATTCAGAACTAATTTTCCCCATAAACTCCATGGAGAGGTTGGGTGAGTGTGTAGGTTTGCTGCCATATTATGTTGATTTTCCATAAGATTAACATGGAAAGCCTATTTTTGGCGTTTCTCCGTAATTTTTTAAGCCAAGTCATTATTAATTAAGTAATTAATAATTTGTCATGGCGCATACACATTTGGCATGGTCAATTTTGAAACATGAAATCAAAATGTGCAAATGCACATGTTCACTGCATAAATATGAAGTGACGGATAACAAGAGAGTGACGGTTAATTGAACTTCGCACAGAAATAGGAAGAGAGGTACAGGAAGTAAACATCCACTCTGTCTCGCGAATGTCAATTGGCTATTGAAGTATGAGTTAAAACTTAAAAGCGAAAAAAGGTTTGTGTGTCTATCTAATTTAACCTTCAATCTATTAAAAGAACAGATACTGGTGAGTTCGGCAAAAAATTACTAAGGAAATGGAGTGGGGACAGTATGGGGATAATTATTTCCTGCGTTGTTTTTAATACATATAAGTCCATAGTTACCATGTTCAAAGTTTCAGTATCTCATTTTCAGTTAATCCTTTTGTTATTCCACGAACTATATTGAGTGTAACCATAATTGGTCGCCGTAAAGGCAAAAACAATGATACACTATGAACTCTGCTTCATTGAAATTTTTCGACATTTGAACAATTGCACTGTACCATCAATCATAAATATTGAGTAATGCATAAATATTTTATGCATAGATCAGAATACTTAATACACATGGTTACTCATACAAGTAAGATCATTTGTACTGTTTGCCAAGGGTGGAATAGAAACTTAAGTTTGGTATTTTGTTGCAGAAAAAAGGGCATGAACAACACTCTGTTTTGGACCAGCGTGCTGTGGGCCGACCCCTACACCCTGCTGTCCACCAGCCAGTTCGGGGAACTGCTCGCTTGGGATCTCAACAGAGTGTTTCCCTTCAGTGATAAGTACGCTTAATCAATAACCATTGTTTAGAACCACTGCATTTCAGCTAATTCTATTAAAAAAGTTTTTTCTCAAAGTCTTAATTATGTTATCAATGATTTAAAAATAACTATTGTACATGTTGTTCAAAATCGAGCAATTTAATAGCCTATGGACATGTCATTGCCAAAAATGTTACGTTTAGGCTAGTTCTAAATCAAATAAACCGGATTCATATTGTCATTATCACCCAGTAATCACCCAAAACTACACTGATTTCAGCGGTACATTATCAGATATTTGAAATGATCAACTCAATCCCAATCTTATTTTAATGGGAAAATTTCAAATTTCAACGATGGAGAGAGCCTTTATTTTAATTCCGATACTCATCAATTTCTGGTGGAAACAACTGCACACATTGCAATTCATATCGTACAATACCAAAAACTTTAAAATCGGTTGAAAATTGTAAAAGAAGTTACAATTACAAAAAAAAAAAAAAAAAAAAAAACCCTTAGCGTATTAAATAATGTATTTTTAACAATAGGCAATAGAGAAAGTTCCGTACTGGCGTCAAAAATTACTTTAATTGCTTTATTTGCACTACCAATACTAGTTTGCAGTAGTTTGAAAATTTAGATATTTCTTTTTCTGAAATGAAACAAGCTTATGTGCTGCATAAATAAACATTTTATTTTGATATTTCTATTACTTAACACTTTGTTGTTTGTTTTGGTGATCACAGAACCAATCAGAAGAGGCCTCAGCCCCGTTTGGTGCATTCCAAGCACTACAAGGGCTGCTTCAGCATTGCTTGCCCCGTCAACACTCAGACTGTGTAAGTATTTTGCACATAGGCCTGTATTATTTTTTTATGTAGTTAAACTTGCGGTTCATTTCAATAAATATGAAAAGTATTGTCGGTGAGTCGGGAGTAGAAACCTGGACTGAATGTAAAAGCATTGTTATCAGGGCTCTTCTCCTGACTCACAAACTTTAATAACTTTCTAGCCCATTCTAGATTGAAATTAAAAAATTTTGGAAAAGAAAATATCATTAAAAATTTAGACATAACGTTTTAATCTTTTGTATTGAGCTTTTCTGTATTCAAAAATGAGTAAAAAAAACTATAAAAAACTTCAAAGCAGATTAAGTTAGTCCTACCCGAGGGAGTGGTATTACGATTTACAATGGGCTTATTTATTTTTCATAACAATACTTTGCACTTAGGTTAGTGTCCTTTGAATTTATTTCAACAAATAATAACCCTAACCAGATAAAGGAACATAGGTCTACTGAGTAGGCAAAATTAATAAAGAAGATTAGCAAATATTTTCAGCCTATTTTAGTGATTTTATAACAACTGACTTATCTCAGTGGATAAGTATTCATGTAAAATTTCAAAGCAGATTGTAAGAGCTTTGAAAGAGAACAAGACACTTGAAAGAGAACTGACCAATAATCTTTTGCCTCCAACCCATACATGAAACGATCCAACCAATCACTTCAGGCTTACAATTGCCTGCGGTGAGACTACCTTTCTCCTGGCCACGTGTATCAATGGTCTAATTCGGCTACTCATTAGGACATAATTAAGTCATCAACTCAAACAATTATTATGCCATTTGATGGATTGTAAGTTAATGTGTTTCAAAATTAAAATAAATATTGAAATAAGTAGGGTTGTAACTAGGCTTAAAAATATGTTTACATTTCCTCACATGAATTTTGACCATAAAATGAAAATGTCTTAACAGGGACAGGGGAGATGAGCGGGTGGTTTGGACAACAGCTATGGATAAACATCTTGTTTGCTGTAAATTATCTACTGGCTCCATAGTTGTGGACATTCCAACTGTGGGTGGAGCCGTATTCTCCATGGCTCTTAGCCCATTGGACCCTAACAGGTGATTATTTCAACAGCAATCCAAATACAATTATTTTCTTTCTATCAACTACTTTGTGTGATATTTTAAAGTAGTTGTTAGCTAAAAACCTTTTGTTGGCTTTGTATTACTGGTTTGAAGATTATTTCTGGAATAAATCATAAGTTTTTAATCCTACATATGTTTACAATAAAATGTAACTAGTGTACCGATTGCTCAAAATTGAGCAATTTAGTTTCTATACTGATAAAAACTTTCATTTACTATAACAAAGAAATTTTTATTTTCTATTACAACTCGTAGGAAATATTTTTTGTAGGCCTACATAGGACCAAGATGGCCTTGGTCTTCGCGTATTAAAGTAGTTTGATACCTATAGTGGCTTACACAGGTCAAAACCCCTAGTCAAATGACAAATTATTTAAAAAGTAAGAATTAGACCCTAGCTGAATGCCCATGCATCGCCATATAATGTTATGTAATAATTTTAATTTCAATTTTGACATTTTGTGAACTTATTGGCTTCAACCATTTATCTCTAAATCTTGAAACAAAAACATGAATTTTAAAATGAAAAAGTCATGGTTTCATAATATTTGGGTGAGAATAATTTACTAATATAACCATTACATTGGCAATGAGATATATAACGTGTACGGCAAACAGCACCAATGTCATAATTAATCCTCTTTCAATAGAGTTTAGCACTGTTTAAACTTTGGATTGGCAAATTATAAATAATGACTCAATTATAAGTTGAGCAAACAGTGGGGCTTCTTGTCAATAGCAACACAAAAATTTAATATAATTACGCCTGGCTGTGATTAATTAAAAGATCGTCTTCTTCACTCATTGGAGTCAGTCTAGTTACTGTCGTCATATGGCTGTCATTTTGAAATTAAACCGAAACAAACGTGATGTTAATTAAAAGAACGCATATGTGTTCTTTATCTCAACGATTTTCTTCTGGAGAATGATTTATGTTATTATTTATATTTTCCTCGTAGCTTTTACAACATGCCTCTCTTTATAGCAAGTCGTTTGGCCTAAACCACTCTGTCAATTTTTTAAAACACCTTTACCAAGCCACCGGTCTGAGAGACCTGAGGTAAATTTTATTTTCCTAGTGTGGCCAACCTGCTTGACCTTGGTGGATGCGCGTTCCAGTAGCTTCCCCCTCCCTCCCCACCTTCCCAGCCTAAAGCTTATTTTTCAGTTTGCGTGAGTTGTTCGTCCATGGTGCATCGATGTTTTAAAGTCTACCGGTCCCGCGTACCGGACAGCTCTGATAGCGGGATTTAGTGCTAGGTCTCAGTTACCGGTTGGCTCTATTAATGATTTGTGGACAACAAGTTAGTTGTATTTATTTAGTTTATTCTGTTTTTATTCTTTTATATTTAGTTATAATTTATCAAGGGGTTAAATGGATCTTCCTAGCACAAGTTCTAGAGTTCGTTCAGACAGTCGAGACTTTCCTGATATAATCAATAGATTGCTTAGTGATGTTGAACTTAGTGCTTCAGAGGAAAGTGATGTAGACGATTCGGATGCTGACCCGGACTTTGTACTTCCTAATGACCATGACAGCAGTGATACAGCAAGTGATTCCGATCCAGATGATGGTGTTTTATTGGAAGAGGTAAGGGAAAATACAGCTATTGATCATGATTTGCCAGACTATGTAAGTGGCCGCCTAAGGAAAAATGAGTTTGGCCCTGGATACCCTTGGTGTACTAAGAGTCCGATTACAAATCGGCGAGTGCGCACTCCGGCTCACAACATTATAAGAGGTCGTTTGCCAGGCTTAACAGCCCAAGCAAGAATGCTTGGAAACAGTCCAGAGAAAAAGGCTGTTTGGGATTTGATTGTTGACACCTCTGTAATTGATAATATAGTCACTAATACTAATGTTAAATTAGCAAACGTAAGGAGTGGGCTTGCTGTAACAACCAATAAGAGTACGTATAGAGATACAGATACTGTTGAAATTAATGCCCTAATCGGACTTTTGCTCTTGTCGTCTGTTACCAAGTCAAATCATGAGACTATGCTATCATTGTTTACGAAAGATGCAACAGGAAGACCATACTTTTACTCTACCATGACTTACAAACGCTTTGAAGTACTTGTAAAATGTTTGCGATTTGATGATTCAGCTACGCGTGATGAAAGAAAAAAGACAGATAAAGCAGCAGCTGTCTCAGAGATCTTTGGTACCATCATTAGGAACTCAAAACGAGCTTATAGTTTGTCCGAACATGTCACAATTGATGAAATGTTGGTACCCTTTCGTGGTAGGTGCAGTTTTCGAATGTTCATGCCAAAGAAGCCCCACAAATATGGGATCAAAATTATGTGCATTGCAGACTCGAAAACGTCCTACTTGTATGATGCCTACATATACACAGGCCAAGGTAGCGATGGTATTGGGCTTACAATACAAGAACAACAACTCAGCAAGCCAACACAGTCAGTGATTCGACTTACCAAAGATATTCAGAAAAGTAACAGAAACGTTACGGCTGATAACTGGTTTTCCAGTATTGAGACTGCTGAAGAGCTGATGAAAAGTGGGCTCACCTACGTTGGAACTCTAAAGAAGGATAAAAAAATTATCCCTTCAGAATTCCTTGCTGACAAAGAACGACCAGTAATGTCGTGCCGTTTTGGCTTCAATGGCCCGTACACTCTCGTGTCTATGGTGCCAAAGTATAATAGAGCGGTAGTTTTGATTTCTACGATGCACCATGACAAGGAAGTGAATCCGGAAAACAAGAAACCGGAAATTGTATGTATGTACAACAAAACCAAAGCTGGAGTGGATTTACTTGACATGAAATGTGCGATTTATAGTTCAAATCGACGCACACGAAGATGGCCTTTGGCGATCTTCTTCAGGATCCTAAGCATCGCCAGTGTGAACTCTTTTATAATTTATATGTGCTACACTGGTTCAGAAATGATGACAAGATTTGAGTTCATCAAGCAGCTGGCCCAAACATTAGTGGAGCCCCACATGAGGAGGCGTCTAACCATTCCACAACTGCGCAGGGACGTCAAACAAGAAATAAAGAAAATACTAGGTGAAAATCAACAAGAAATGCAAGTTGATGCGATTCCCTGTGACAAAATGGAAAAGCGCAAAACGTGTGGAAAATGTCCGTCTGCAAAAGAAAGAAAAACCCAGTACAAGTGTATTCAGTGTCACACCCCAGTATGCTTAGAATGCACCCGGAAGGTGTGCGTGGATTGTGCCCAAGAAATAGTTTGAGCTATAACTGGAAACATTGACATCCAAATGAACATTTTCATGAGGTATTCGTTGAAACTTTTAAATATTTTATATGTAAAATATTTCCACCTTTTTTCCATATATATATACTTCATACAGAAATTGTATTGATGTTTGACTTATAAATCTCTTTTGTACTATATGTATTACACAAACTGCTTTCTTTTTTTACTTTTTTAATAAATAAGTCATAAAAATATGTTTTCCATTCATTTTCCATGTGTTTTAGCAACAAAAATTAAAGATTTGTATATACCGGTCTCTCAGACCAGGTGGCTCTACTAGTGTTATGGGAGTGAAGGCTCGGTAAAGGTGTTAAACACTCAAAATTTTTCTCTAGATATTTTTTGAATGGATATGTAATGCTGTTCGTAAACCAAGTACAATCCGTGGTTTAATATAATAACCTCTTTTGTGTGAACAGGAAAATAGGTTTTTGTCATGTCCGGTGTTTACACTTTACAGCTGTTTACTTGTAAATCAATCAATTTCCTTACCAATGTTAATCAAATGGAAAGATAGCGATTTTTAAGGACTTCTTGGGCCCTTCCGTTTGGATAAATATTTATCAATTTACTTTGAGGACAACTTCACGCCGAGCTCTATCCAAAGACACTAAAACCATTAAAATTGGTTTAAAACTTTGGGAGGAGTTCCTTGTACAAAAAACTGTGTCGTGTATTAAATATGCATGGATAATTTTTACCTGAATCTATACTACTTTATTTAAACCATAATGATTTTATTATGTAGGCCTATTAGTTTTGTATTCTAATCCAAATTCATGATCTTCAGCAATTTTTAAAGACTGTTAATTATTTTGATGGAAGCCTCAATTTGTATTGCCTAGAAGGCCCCAATATTTATTCATCTTTTTTGTGTACCGGTAATAGAAACAGAAAATTTCTTAATTGTATATTAAAAATATATGTTTCAACAAGTACATTATTGTATTGTATGGACTTATGTAACTATGTTTATATATATGGAAGTATAAATGTATTTGTAAAATATGAATAAATAAACGTATTCATTCAAAATTAGAGGTTTTACCTGTTGCTCGTTCATTATGGTCCAAAACCATCCTACTGTTTATTTTGTGAACTGATTGTACAAACCAATTATATCAATTGTTCATTACTGTTCCCAAAATTAAAATTTGGCGTAAAAAGATTACCAAGCTAGCAACTGTTTATTTGTTTTCAAAGATAGTTTACAATAAAAACAAAAACATAGATTATGTTCAGTGGATAATCCTTGTACGTAATAAAAACTTAAATATTAGACAAAGTAGTTTGTAAATTTCATCTCTGAGATCACCAAGTGAAAATTATATTCTAAAGGTAAAGTTTAAAATTCAGTACACACTACGACACAGATGTTTGATGTACCTCGTTTTAAAGTAAAAAAACCCATATGATGAAAAAGTCTGAAAACGGTTTCATATTTTTTTTAAGGTTTCAAGCAAGGTTCTACGCAATGAGGTTCTATGGGGGGGGGGGGGGGGGGGGCAGGCCAGATAGATGTCCATTATCCATGGGGCCTAAATGAGAGGCACACATTCTGACTTGTAAAGCTTATCTCTGACCTCTTTTTTTTGTTTAAGGTTGAATGTGAAGCAAAAAAAAATCCCAAATCAGTTGGAGGTTGATAACTAGGCTACATAATTTTTGCTTATCTTAACTCTGAATTGATTGTATGTGTTGGAATGATTTAGGCTAGCGATCGGCAGCAGTGACAACAAGGTGTTTTTGTGGAATCTTGGTGACGTTGGTGCTCTTCAAATCACCTCTTATTGGCGGAAGATTATTGGCAAGGTTATGGCTGTAAGTATCTTTCATGCCAACTAAACTCTTCTTGCTGGTCTTTAGTGGTATATACAGTGTGGTTGAAAAGTCCCAGAATGATGAAATAT